>JANRMT010062836.1:9164211-9181734 GCA_026402145.1 Polypterus bichir lapradei
GCTATGCTCGGAGCATGGCGCTACTCGAACAAGCACCACATGTGCTCGTGCTCCATGCTCGAGTCTCCACCCCGCACGTTTCGCGGGTTGAAGACAGGCAATCAAGGGGCAGGTAAGTACTGCCCTCACTGTAATGCCAGTAGCCATGTCAGGTGCTGGCATTACAGTGATTGGCTGGCCGGAACACGTCATTGGGTGCTAAACAGCATGCACTCGCATATAATGTTTTAGAGCGTCAGCTCACCTGCAGGCACTCCCATATCTTGTTTTACAGCAGTGAAAGGCAACCTTTATCGAGTTGCGGCGCACTAAGTCCAAAATTTTTCTTTTGCGGCGCACCTGAGGGACTGCCCATAAATAAAGTCGTGACGACACAATTTATGGACAATCGCCAATAAAAACAGTTAATTTTACAAGTTTGAAAGACATTTTATTAATAAAGGAATCAAAGGATAAATCTTAAATTTAATTAATGTGAACATTGAGATTGTTTTTCAGCACATATGAGGTTGATGCGAGGATCAGTTTTCGAAAGACAAACGCACATTTCCTTGTCGATCATTTGAAGTCTCTCACGTTTCTTAGACTTCATTTCCGTAAGTGTTCCGTTATCTGTTTTTCCAACATAAATTGTTTTTTTAAACATTATCTTTTTAATCAACCAAAAGTTCAAAAACACTAGCAATTTAAAATATTTTACAAAAGTTTTCGCGGCGCCTCTAGAAAATTCCACGGCGCACCAGTTGCCCGACTGCTGTTCCCGGTCCATTTGGGTGGTGTTTCTGTCACTTTCTGACCTTTTCCAATGGACCAGGCACCCTCCCCTCTTCAGAGCAGGGGGTGCCTGGTTGTCTCCCATTGACTTACATTATACTCGGGTGCTCGGTAGAGCACACAAACATCACGATGTGTTCGGACCGAACACCTTAACACTTTGGTGCTCACTCATCACTAGTCAGAAACAAATGAAATTAAGAAAATAGAACAAACTAATGGAGTGGTGATTCTGTTAGGCAGAGTGGTGGCTCTGTGGCTAAGGATCTGCACTGGTGTCTGGAAGGCTGCTGGTTCAAATCCTATTACTGCCAGAAGGAATCCTACTCCGATGGACCCTGGAGCTTGGCCCTTAACTTGAAAATTGTTAAAGGGACGCTGTACAATCTCTGACCCTACACTCTAAAGCCCAAAGGTCATGCGAAAAGACAATTTCCTTTCAGTGATTAACAAAGTATATCAAAAAAAGCACAATAGAACACAGTCATAACCAGCCCAGTACTAGGGGTAACACATTAAAATGAACGTGTTATGTAATTTGATTATTTTTTAAAGTAAAGAGTAACGTAACAGGTACATGTTACTGCGTCACTACCAAAGTTGTTCCCGACATTTCAAAAAACAAAAAAAATGTACTGTGTTCTTTTGTAGAAGTATTGTTTATCTGTTAGCAACATGCATGCAGGTTAAGCATATTTATAGCATCCAATCAAGTGACAAGAACTGAATAAAAGTTACAAGTATATATTAAATCCTGCTTGTGCTGATGGGTAAATGAAATCCATCCAGTTTAGGGTCACAGGGAGTCAGTGATTATCGCAGCAGCACTGATGTAAGGCAAGAAGCAAATCTGGTGGCAGGGCTCAATTGCACAGCCACGTAGACAATTGTGTACTGTATGCAATCCAGTAACAGAAATAAAGTGTCAATTTAGTTTTAATCTTCTATAATAAGCAACCATATAACATATTTAGTTACTTTTCTTTGAAGGTAATGAGTAATATAAGTAACATTCCTCAACAGCTCATAACACTCTAGGTGTTAAAATCCATCCATCCATCCATTATCCAGCCCGCTATATCCTAACTACAGGGTCACGGGGGTCTGCGGGAGCCAATCCCAGCCAACACAGGGCGCAAGGCAGGAAACAAACCCCGGGCAGGGCGCCAGCCCACCACAGGGCACGCGCACACACACACACCAAGCACACACTAGGGATAGTGTTAAAATATGAGACTGAAATACCAGTAAATAATTGTTACAACAATGTATCAACAAATATCTGGTAATTTAATATATCTTATTAATTAAAAGATTCAGAAACAAGGAAACTATAAGTCAGGCTGAAAATGGAGACTAATTGATATGGCCAGCTTTTTAACACTTTGAACATGTGGTATGAACATTAGAACATTCTAGACGAGAACAGGCCATCCAGCCCAACAAAGCTCGCCAGTCCTATCCACTTATTTCTTCCAAGAAAACATTAAATCGAGTTTTGAAAGTCCCTAACGTCTTACTGTCTACCACACTACTTGGTAGCTTATTCCAAGTGTCTATCGTTCTTTGTGTAAGGAAAAACTTCCTAATGTTTGTGCGAAATTTACCCTTAACAAGTTTCCAACTGTGACCCTGTGTTCTTGATGAGCTCATTTTAAAATACAAGTCTCGATCCACTGTACTAATTCCCTTCATAATTTTAAACACTTCAATCATGTCACCTCTTAATCTTCTTTTGCTTAAACTGTAAAGGCTCAGCTCTTTTAATCTTTCCTCATAATTCAACCCCTGTAGCCCTGGAATCAGCCTAGTCGCTCTTCTCTGGACCTTTTCTAGCGCCGCTATGTCCTTTTTATAGCCTTTGAGCCTTATGAGTTAAGTTGTATCTCACTGAGCCTGGGAAGATGTGACATAACTTGTATCTCAGTACACAGCCACCCTAAATTCAGACAGCTTGCTGGCGAGCTTTGCTGCTTCTGCTATAGTGCTGCCATCAAGTGGATAGTCATAGCTTTTTTAATTTTTAAATGCACAACTAGTATTATAAATAATAATAATAATTAACAACATTTATATAGTTCTTTTCTCGCTACTCAAAGCACTTAGACAGAGGGGAACCACTTCAACCACCACCAATGTATGGCACCCACCTGGATGATGTGACGGCAGCCATTATTGCACCAGTGTGCCCACCATGCATTAGCTATTAGGTGATGAAGTGGTGAGAGAAAGGGAGACAATTGGATGATTAGGGGGCCAGAATGACTAGGCCATGGAGGGCAATTTAGCCTGGTCATTGGGGTGCACCCTACTCTTTACAAAGGGATCTTTAATGACCACAGCAAGTCAAGACCTCGGCCTTAAATCTCATTCAAAGGATGGCGCCATATTTACAGTGTCCCCGTCACTGCACTGGGAAGTTGGGACCCACGTACAGACCACAGAGTAAGTGTCCCCTGCTGGTCTCCTCAACGTCTCTTCCATCATTAACCTAAGCCCATCCAAGTGCCGGCCAGGCCTGAACATGCTTAGCTTCAGGTGGAGTAACTCTTCTGAGGCACATGTAGTATGGCTGCTGGCTATTAGTTATGTGGTCATGACAGGCTGTAGTTATGTGTTCGCAAAAATGGCATAAAGCTTCTGATGTTTTGAAACAACTAGATTTGTTGCAAGATGAATAATTTGATGATAGTGACAGTGATTGAGATAGTGACAATCAATTGGATGATGTGGAACGTGTAGGCTCTGGCACTGATGAAGAACAACTGCCCTGAAGGCGTTTCTTTGTCAGAAGGCGTCCGGCTCATCACGTCTGTCAGGACACCACTACATGGACACCAAATGTGTTGTGTGCAACAAGTGTGGACAGCGCAGAGAAGCGTGTCATATTTACAGCACATGTTCTTCTATGCCTGCACTTTGTGAGATGCCACGCTACTAGGACTTTCATTCCAATGGACTCTTTTAGTCATTGTGCTGGTCAAAATGAAGTAATTAAGTTTCTTTACATTTTTGACAGAGTTATTATTGATAATAAAACCGTTGCTTTCTAATATATTTCTTTGTATGTTTTATGAATTTTGATTGAGTTCATTATTTATCATATACAGTATGCATAGACCCACACTGCAGCATCCTGGTAATAAATGGTCCAGTAGTCAATGTGTTAGGAAACAAGTACAATGAAAACCCTGGTTGGATCATTTTGGTTCCCCATCTAGATACATTTGGTACATAGCCAGCCTCTTGAAACCTTCACCCACTGAGTGTCACCTATGGTGCTGTCCAAGTGGCTGCATAGCCTTCTGCTGTCTGGGAGACAAGCTCTTCAACAAAGCTGATGGATGGCCAACATTTACAGATCGAGAGCCATGAAGACGTAAAACCTTTAATTAAAGCTGCATTTCATCATTCCCCGTTGTGAGGAGACGAGATTTCCTCTTTTGCTGTCTTTTTGCCTAACTGCTGACCTGTCAAGCTCTCATGCACACAAACGAATAAGGATAACTTTTGCCTTCTTTAGAGCCTTAACAGAGGCTGCTTTAGTTAAAGCCTTAGGTGTTGTGCCATGTAGAGCACTGGTATCATGTCAAACAAAGCAGACAGCTAATTAGTCTGTCTCCTAATGTAATAGATTATTGACACAACAAGCTCTGCGTCAGCCTGCCGACTGATCGAATATGTTATTGACTGCCGCTCTTCTCGGATGGAATTCATGATCTCAAGGAGAGTGCTTACAGGGAGCAGTTGAGCTCTATTAGGAGTCAATAAGATCAGTAAAGGAGGAAATAAATCATGTAGGGAAAGCAAACATGTCAAGGATACCTGAAGTGATGCAAAGAAAATGAACTTCGCCGGAGTTAAGCTTAACCGGCAACTCTGAATGTCTCATTGTGCTAGACGTCCTTCAGTTTTGATCGGTATTGAATTTTGTTTTTTTTTTATTATTTATACATGTGACCTGGTGAATCACTTCACAGAGGACCTAGATAACAGTTTGAGCACTAGCAGGTATGGATCAAACAGCATATTGAATATGTGGCCTGCTCTGCTCTTTCTGATTATAGTACTCAGTAGGTTATTATTGTGTTTCTAATGTTCATATATAATTTTCAAAAAAGTTGGGACATTGCATAAAATGTAAATTAAAGCAGATTGTCATCACAATATATATGATATATATAATAATAATATAATAATATATATAATATAATAATATATATAATAATATATATGATTATATTTCCATTTTACACACTGTCCCATCTTTTTTGGAAATAGGATCATAAATTGTTAAGTTGCCAAAAATATCTGCTGCACACATTCAATTAATTACAGAATGCCAGAATAACACTTTTAGTTAAACAATAAATAATCAACCATTTTATACAGCACCTTCCTATAGTAAACAGCTACAGAGCTCTAGTAGGATGGCTGACGTAAGTGTGGTGCATTGGTGAGGGTACTAGACAGCAGACTCCAATGTGGCTGGTTCAGTCCTCACTAATGTGACCAAAATAAAGGCATTTAACATGTTTGAATATTTTTATAGAAATATTACAATATATAGTGATGTTGTAAATAACATAATATAAAGGCCTATGCCAAATGTTTAATACTGATAATACGAGTGGGGACTTCAATATTCCTGTATTTGTTAAAAAAAATGTTTTACAGCTTCCAGGAAGTCCCTTTTATTCAAGATGCAATAACACTTGTCCTGGGGTTTTCCCATTCCTCTAAACGTTTCTTGTACTGATCTTTTGTTACTGTGACCGGAGTTTCCTTGTTTTGTTCTTCCTGGATTTCCAACATGGTAGCAAGTCATCTTCCCTTTCATCTCAATGGGAACAAATAAAAGTCACAGGGTGTGAGATCTGATGGTTTTGGAAGGTGTGAAGCAATAATCAAGTTGTTTCTGACAGACATCATGGTGTGTGTGCAGATGCACTGTCATGGTGCAAAGTGCACTTTTGTGTGTGTGCACCGCTGCTCCAGAGGTCTTTTTTCTAGATGCTACATTTCAGTAGGTGAGAATAATGTTGCCGATTAACAGCCTGTCCTCAGGATAACAATTTATTACCAAGTCCATTGATCATCGTTGTCTTGCTATTCAGTATACCCTGATGTGCTTTTTTTGGCTTGCATGACTGTAGAATAAATGTGAGAAATACACATCTTGATCAACCTGGCACAACGCCACTTGGCAGACTGAGTAACAAAGACGCTAAGCATACAATTCATAGCGGCATAGTTGAAAACTACACCCTACAGCCTTGCTATTGAACAATTTCAGCAAATTTTGGGCCCCCCCTCATAAAAGTGACTCACGCTGGGTAAGAAAGTAAATCAGAACTGGGGGGTGGACTGGCTTTATTGAGGATTCTAGTTCAGTGCCTTAGCCCCCCCAAGCACATTAGACTAAAGTTCAGTTCATTTTGTACATTTTGGGTAAACCTTTACACTTCTTTATTGCCACTAACCTGGCTTAGCAGTTATTGCTTTTGCCACACAGCTGCCAGTGTTTTGTTCCAACTAGGATTTATTCCCTTGCTTATGTATATTTTTTGCTCCATTGTTGTTTTTGAATGATTGCATTTCTTGTTCACATTCAATTTCTGTACAGTTTGCTTATTATTTTTTATTTGTGTACTATGTCTTTCTGCCATTCCTTGTGTTTTATGTATGACACTCCAGGGGGCAGAGTCACCCTGACTTCACTGCTGCTGAGTCCTCCCTCTGCCTTTATACTGTGGTCAGAGTGCGGGTCCCAGCACTGGATCATTGAGTTTGCACTGCAGTCTTTATGAGTACTGCTTTCTGTTTTGGTTTTGGATTAGTGTATTGGCAGTTGTGTGCTTCAAATGGCCTTTTCAGACTACTCCTTTTTCCTTTTTGAGCATTTCTTGTAATATTTTCCCCTTTTTCCCTTTTGTCAATCAATATCTTCATTTCTAAAGTTTCTTTAAGGAACTTGTCTCATTGAGCCAGGGGTTTTAACTTTTCCCCTTTCACATTTCATACATTTTTGTGCATTTTGAACTTTTAATGCCAGAACTTCACTTTTGGGCCAATGTAGGCCGCAGCCCGCAGGTAGCAATTGGGGTCTACTAACCTGGGGTGAGTATTTCCTGTACAGGCTGGTGAAGGTCCTCGACCTGCTTTGTGGTTCTGTTGGGAGGCCTCACACCTCTTTCCCTATGTCTGTGTTCTCAACTCACAGTTTCAGTGACCTGAGTTAAGTAAGGCCTGGTTACTGTCTGTGGGTAATTTGCACATTCTTGTCTTGTTCTTATTTTTTTTTTTCTTCTGTACTGTTATGTTTATCCACTTTCAAAAGATATGACAGTTCTGACGCATATGTGTTAGTGTGGTCCATGATAGGCTGACAGGCTAAATTAATAGAAAAAGAACATTTATGAAAAGTAGATGGATGGCACCAATGTCATTAAGAAGATACAACAGACCTTTTTGCTGCTTGGTTAGTTTCATCAATTTATCCATTTCCCACCATGATTAATCCAGCTCAGGGCTACATTTTCAACTAGTTCCAGTTTGTGGAAAAAAGTCATTATTTTGCATTTTGGATGCAGCACTCAATTATCACAGGACTTCATGTTAATAAGGAATGAAATATGCAACAGGCTGCTAACGTTTACTCTCCCCAAAGAACTGCACTCTGTGATGGCACCTGCTCTAAGCTAATAGATCTAAAATAAAAAAGAGAACGGCTGACTAGCTCCCAAGTGCCTCACAAGTCCAAATTGCTGTTCTGTCCGTGACGGAAGACAGCTATTCCAAATATATTGTTCATAGTAGGCTCACCAGTCCATTGCTGTCTTCCCTCTCCCCCGTCATTTATAATTCAGGAAAGAAAATCGTTCAGGCTTAGTGCAGGGGAAAGGAAACAAGAGCTCATTCATCAACTTCAACATGCAATATTTACACAGCAAAACAGATTGCTTTGTAAGGAATCAATAGTTCAGATTTTCTTACTAAAATAGAATGGGAAGATAACAATCAGTTTGGGAAAGTTTTTAAAATCCTCATCAGTAAAAAAAAAAAAATGAGCAGGAATGTGCTCTGCCATTGGCATGTGAAGGTGAAGCCCTTGGTGTTGAGGGGCATAATTTCAATTTGCAGGATATGAGTGCTTTTATTCTGCCTAAGACAGTTCATCCCACATTGCTTTTATAATGCAGCCTGCCTGCCGATAATGGTTAGCTATTGTGGACTAATACTACAGGAATAATGCAGATCATGTTATTACATAAAATTTAGAATTAAGCTCATATACTGAAGTAAATATATGATTTGTCTATTTTAAATCACGTTTGATTTGTGTATGTCTTAGGGATATTAATATGCATCCTTAAATTTTCTTTTCTAAACTCAATTTATCCAAAGTCTTCTTCTTCTTCTGCTCCCATTAGGGGTTGCCACAGCGGATCATCTTCTTCCATATCTTTCTGTCCTCTGCATCTTGTTCTGTTACACCCACCACCTGCATGTCCTCTCTCACCACATCCATAAACTTTCTCTTAGGCCTTCCTCTTTTCCTCTTGCCTGGCAGCTCTATCCTTAGCACCCTTCTCCCAATATACCCAGCATTTCTTCTCTGCACATGTCCAAACCAACGCAATTTCGCCTCTCTGGCTTTGTCTTCAAACCGTCCAACTTGAGCTGACCCTCTAATGTACTCGTTTCTAATCCTGTCCATCCTCGTCACACATGATGCAAATCTTAGCATCTTTAACTCTGCCATCTCCAGCTCTGTCTCCTGCTTTCTGGTCAGTGCCACCGTTTCCAACTCATATAATATAGCTGGTCTTACTGCCGTCCTGTAGACCTTCCCTTTCACTCTTGCTGATACTCATCTGTCGCAAATTACTCCTGACCACTCTTCTCCACCCATTCCACCCTGCTTGCACTCTCTTTTTCATTTCTCTTCCACAATTCCCATTACTCTGTACTGCTGATCCCAAATATTTAAGCTTATCCACCTTCACCAACTCTACTCCCTGCATCCTCACCATTCCACTGACCTCCCTCTCATTTACACACATGTATTCTGTCTTGTTCCTACTGACCTTCATTCCTCTCCTCTCCAAAGCATATCTCCACCTCTCCAGGGTCTCCTCAACCTGCTCCCTACTATCGCTACAGATCACAATGTCATCAGCAAACATCATAGTCCACGAGGACTCCTGTCTAATCTCATCTGTCAACCTGTCCATCACCATTACAAATAAGAAAGGACTCAGAGCCGATCCCTGATGTAATCCCACCTCCAACTTGAATGCATCCGTCGCTCCTACAGTAGACCTCACCACAGTCACACTTACCTCGTACATATCCTGTACAACTCTTACATACTTCTCTGCCACTCCCGACTTCCTCATACAGCACCACAACTCCTCTCGAGCCACCCTGTCATATGCTTTCTCCAGGTCCACAAAGACACAATGCAACTCCTTCTGGCCTTCTCTGTACTTCTCCATCAACACCCTTAGAGCAAACATTGCATCTGTGGTACTCTTTCCTGGCATGAAACCATACTGCTGCTCACTAACCATCACCTCCCTTCTTAATCTAGCTTCCACTACTCTTTAACCCAGCCACAGGGGATGCACAGACCAGTGTGTTTCTTCGTGTTGGTTCCAAGCCTGCATAAATGGGATAGTTTATGACAGGAAGGACATCCAGTGTAAAATTTTGCCAGATCAATATGTGGACAACAATATCAATTTATCCAAAGTATATACTGGGAATTATTAGCCACAAGGTAGGACTTAACACTGGGTGGGGATTGGAAACCATCACTTACTCACTCACTACCTTAACCGAGCACAATTTACAATCAGTAGATCTTTGAATCTTGTGAGAAAGCCAGAATAGCCAGGAAAAAAACACATAGACATGGAGAGAATGTGCAACTCCACATGGACTGTAGCCAAGTCAGAATTCAATCCCAGGTACATGGGTATAGGAGGCAGCATCTTGTGTATGGATGTAACACCAAGAACGATTCTTAACAACTATGTTGCATGGTAATAAACTTCAAGTTCAGTTCAGTTCAGTTGCTGATGCCTACATTTAGACACTAACGTCTCTTATTAAGAATCAAATGGCTGCGTGGTGAAAAAAGGCAAGCCAGAATAACACAAAATGTCTGACACAGAGTAACTGCATGACTTGAACACGAGGCTCTGGGACTGTCCGGTAGCAGTGCTAATCCCTGTTCAGTCAGGCGTTAACGTTTAACAGTTTCAGGCTGGTTAACAAGTGAAAAAACAACTTTCAACATACCTGAATATTCTGCACAAGGAGTCCAAGATTGTTTAAAATGGTAGCTTCTCACTTCTGCCTTCTTCTCTACTCAGTGAAAGGGGCACATGTGAGGCTTTGTTAGTGGATTTTTTATATTCAGCATTGTGAGTTGGCCTTCCTCAGTAGAGGGTGAAGATCAACATGCTGCTCAGCCCCATTCTGATCAGCATGATACCGTGTGCTTGAATAATTCCTGATTTTGACGTTTTCTTTTTTTTTTTTTATAAATTATTGACTACTTTTAAGAAAGCAAATGGTACTAGACATTTCATGCCTGTTTGCTGGCTTGCACAGCATATCCTCAATGGAAAAAAAACTCAAGCCAGCAGTGAAAACAAAAAAGAGAAGGTCCTTATTTTAATGCCGAGAATAAGGGGCTCTAACCTGCCAATAAGTTCAGTTTGGACATGCGCGGCACACTCTCAAGGACAAACCCAAAACACTGCAGGGCCAGCAGGAAATGCCCGTTGTTAGTATATGCAAATCAAATCTGAAAATTTGTTTCTTAATGTTATATTTTTTTCCCAGTTATCTAGTAATGTTTTCATTATCTCTAACTCATTCTGGATTTAGCTTCACTTGTTTGATTTGAAAATTCTATGAGACGAAGTTGTATCTTCAGGGATATGAGGACCTCAAGTTCCTAGAAGACTGGAGGAAGATACCTCTTCGACCTTTTTGAAGAGGAAGCATCCTTGAGTTTTTCAGCTCACTAAAATCAGAGTGTAGTCTCAATGTGCTTAAAGCCTTATTCGGACAGGATTCATTTTACACCAAAGTTAATTTCTACTCCCATAGAATTTTTGTTATAATTTTTGGTTATAAATAAGTTACATTTATTGGGAGGGGAAGGGAGTCATCATTATCCTTGTTTTGGCTTAGGTGGCCATGAAAAATATGGTTCAAGAAGCAGTGTTGCTTTATGTCACAGCTATTACTCTGTTAATGGATAAATTAGACATACAGATTCTTACCCATTCCCACCCTCTCACTCCAAATGTCAGAACATTACATACAGTTTGCAATGACTATTTCTATATGGAAGGAGAGCAGGACACAATGATCTGTGATCATTTTTGCATTGCATTAAGGCTGGTATAAGTAACTGACTTTAGAAATGGAAATGGCAGTGCTTGTTGTCATCTTGTCACGTAAACCTCCACGCAAAATATTGAATAGATGCCATGAAGTAATGGCTAGCAGTCTAAAGGCTGTTACTTTAATTTTTGATGCAAATGGCCTCTGCTGAGCACAAAACTCCCTCAGCTGGAGTTATCATTTTATCTTAAAGGATAATTATAATTGGGCATGAATGAATCTGTCATTAGTAGGATGCAGACAGGGCTAAATGGGGCAGAACAGGATATTCATACATATTTGCTATGAACGGCAACATTTGTCATCCTCTAGTTGTCTACATATTCTATTGGACATTGCTTTAGCCCATCATAAATGAGCAATTAAATGTCGACTTCATTACATTAGGTCTATTTCAGGATTTACAACTAAATGTATCACTTCTTTTAAACCTATATGAGTTAATTGTTGCTACAGTATTACATTTCAATATACATTATTAGTTAATAATATAAAAAAATAACATAATATCTCAATACTGAAAATATGTACTGAACACAGCTTCCAAGTCTATCTATTTTAGTGAGGGTTTACTCCGAGTATGCTGTGCAGGTCCGATAGAATGGCAGCTCTGATGCTGGACCAGCAAGACTGAGTGTTGCCGTCTGAGTGGACTTATCCTGATTCTGCACTGGTGTCCTGTTCAAGGTTGGTTCTTAACCTGTGGTAGATTGTGCCTAGCTAGACTATAGCCCCTTCTTTTAGAAGGAAAAATTGTATGTGTGTAGCAATGCTACCAGGGAGTAAAAACGTCATCTCCCAGCAGTCCCTGCAGTGGCTCTGATTGGACTCCTGCCAAGGGTACAGGGGCTGCTGGGGACAAGAAGTCCAGCGCGAGTTTTAAAAGGAGGCCGGTTATACAGAGAGGGGAGGCTGTGTTGTGTCTGGAGTTACCCGTCTTTTTTGTCTTCGAGTTTCATGTCTTTAGATTATTGTCCTGGATTATCTTCTGTTTGTGTGACTAGACTGTCTGGTGTCTGCCTGTTGTGTGAGGACTGAATTGGATTGTGCATCGACCTTCGGAGAAGGAGCGCTGCCGATCCCATTATTCTTCATCATCAGGATATACCGGTAGGACTGTTCTTTACATTTACTTACAGCGAGCTGATCTCTGGATTATTCACCCTCCATCATTTCACTACATTGGTTGCCGTTTCCTATGGACTTTGTTATAAACTTCATCGTGTGCAGTTTTTGTTAGTTGTTTGTTGTTTCTGAGTTAATGTTTATTGTGTATTCACCAGAAAGGTAACTGGAGTGGGATTGTTTTAGTTTGTGTAGTTACATTTCATTTAGTGTTGTTTAATACATTCATTAATTTTTTTAATTGTCGTTTGCTTCTTTGACTCTGTGAGTGAGTGTGCGTGAGTTTCGCCAAGCTGGGGTGCATTCCTGGAGTCCCCATCCAAAACAAATAAATAAATCACCGGCAACAGGCAGTGTGAATTTTTGCTGTGTCTTTTTCCGACTGTTACATGTGGAACATTTCTTTCTGTCACTGATGACTGATCACCTCATCCCATGTGCTCCTTATGGTAACTGCTTATGCATGCTACACTTTTTTTCACGTGGTGCAGTGTAAAGTGAAAAACTTGTAAGTATCCTGCACACCCTTAGAAATCGATACACATACAGTACTAGAAATCAATCAAGTTGATAGTTTCATGGTCCAACATCATCCTGATTTCATTAAGGAAAGTGTGCTAACTTTGATACTATGGTTGTGTTGTGCTGCACATATTACAAGTACAAATAATCTTTTGCTAATGTATCTATCAGTCTACACCAGGGTGTAGTGAAGCTGCCAGCCTAGGACCACTTCCTCTTAGTCATTTCGAAAGTCATGGACAGCCTGTTGCAGGTCCTAAGGCCTTCCTTCTAGAACTGTCTCTGATTGAAACAAAGTATCTGAAAGTGTGGTAAGACAAAGACTGGTGTGCTTCAACATAGTGGCATCCAGGTAAGGGCATGGTACCCTGGCAGGTGTGGTGAATGGCAGAGGTAGTAGCTCTATGAACAGCGGGTGCTGAAAGAAGTGACAGCTCAGATCTGCGGTGACTGATTGAGGTGGTTGATTGATGGGATGCGATGGGCTGCATCAGAGGGACTCCTGTGGGCTTGATTATAACAGAGAGAGAGACAGAGACCAAGCACAAAAGGAAGAAAAGGGTTTTTACTTCTTCACTATTTTGGGGTTTTAACTTATGTATTTGAATTAACACCCAAGGGACACTGGTTTGCTTTAAGGCAGAATTTAATAGATTTATTCATTGAACTTGTGAGATTTTTGAACTCCTTTGAGATCCTTCTTAATGGTAATGAACACCAAAATGCGATTGACCTGTGTGTCAAGGGTTGGCAGCGCCACCAAGACAACTGCAAGTTCACAGCCTCTCCACATAACACGTTTGTCACCCGACGGTTGATGCAGGGAACATTCTAACCCGGACACTGACCTCGTCCTGTCCCGGCTCATTTGCTGTGTCTCTGTGTATTGAAGTGGTAGCTCCCATTTGAATAAATATCCTGACTGATCCTGTTTTGACGGGAATAAAGTTGGTTTTCCTAAAGTCTTTGGACTCAGAGTCTTCTCTCGGGTGCAGGACAGGTGACTCACGTATCACAAACTATTTATTTATTTATTTGAACAGACTCTGTCGCACATGTCTGGGAGGACTGTTTCCTGTTTTAAAATAAACTCTCAGTCTTCTGCTTGTAAAATCTTGCTTGTCTGTCTCACTCGCCATTGGTCCATCCTGGTCATAACTATTGATGTCTGAGAACTGATGGAACATGCGAGTCTGAGGTGTCACAGAAGGCAACTGACGGTGGCGTTTCCTTTGCAAGTTACCTATGCATGTAAATAATTTCACTTTCACCTTCTTCAGTTGGGGACGAAACCAGGTAAGAAAGATTGGAAATAAAAGTAAATAATGAGAAGTAAAAAAGAACAGAAGAAACACAGGATTCAGATGCACCCCGTGAGCTTGTTACTGGATTAGGCAAATTCAGAAAATGGATCTATAGATGGATTCAGTTTCGGAGTGGATCTACCATCAGGGCTTTCTGAGTGTGCATCCAGATGCCCGTGACCAACAACTCTCTCATTTCAACGATCGAACATCCAGAAGTCAAAATGATCAAGGGGGGAAGAAGCAATCAAATCTCACAACAAAATTAAAAGTGTGTAATGCATGTTGGATTAAATGACCCAATGTCCATGCACTGCATTTTTAAAAGTATGAACAACTCTCTGTTAAGGAGCTAAGACACCCAGGAGCCTGTGGGGGTCTTAGTCTGGCCTTGGTTCAGTTGCATTGAATGTTAAGATTGAATTACAAACTTGATAGGTGGCAAGAACTAACACTGCAGTGTTCCCTAGCTAGCTAATAAAGTCTTAAATGACTACACATCAGAGTGGCTGAGCCTTAACATTAGGGGAACTTTTAACCCTGACATTAAAGATGGGTGGTCCTACAAAATAAATAAATCAGTGTGGCTTTGTGCTAATTTTACCTTGTGTGTACCTGCAAGTCGTTGAATTTGTTTTAAGGAATTGACTGAGATTTTATACGACTTACAAAATTAGGTCGGGATTGGTATGAATGTCCAGTTTTATAGAATTTACTTTGAGGGTTAATGCAATCTGTAAAAGTGTCCCCTAAATATACCACAGATACAAAACCTTTTATTTGGAAGAAACAGCATGTCCTTTGAGCAGACCATTGAATAGCACCCTTCGAGTTGAAAACATGAACAGGAGCAACTCCAAATCTGAAAATGATAGATTGACAAAACTATCACTTCTATGGATTACCTGACAGACACGGCATCAATCTGCGAGTCACAATGCAGCAGAAAGGTCGACACTCTTTGCTTTTTCTCTGTAATTTGTTTTGCAAGGATCTAGGAGGCAGGCAACAACACATAAAGATTAATTGATAAATAGTTTTTATGATTGCGGGTTTTAGCAAACCTTCAGTCTGGAGTGCTTGGTCTTAAGAATGATTTAGCCTGGCAGGAGATTATTACCTGATTGATCGTAATGCAGTAATCAATCAGCTAACCAATGTATATTCTGTAGAGCAGAAGTAATAGCAGGCACCCATATGGAGCAAACAAAATGATCACGGAGTATGAAACTGACAAACTGATGAGTAAAATAGAATGAAAACTCTGGTCTAAGTAGAGAAAAGAACACAGCGTTGGAGAAGAATGAAGAAGTCAAGACACTAAAGTACTTTTCAAAGAGATTGTGTGGGATGTACAGCAGTGAAAAGGTGCTTATCAGGCTTTATGTAAACGTTACAAAATTGTATTAAGCAATTCTAAAAAGGGATGGACTCACTGGTGGATGGAAGGTATGGAGCTTTCGGAACACACTTTAGTAAAGAATAAGAGCCATAAGACTAAGTGAACATTCATCTGGAGATGACAGAAAGGCTTTGGTACTGGAAAAAGAAGACGAGGCACGCAGTTCAAAAAGACCGTCTCGGGTGTTACTGTTGACACTTTTGCAAATTTACATTAGCATTTCATATAGTTATGAGAGAAGTTCGACTTGACTTATGAAATGTGTGTTCATCAACAAAGTGCTGTGCCAGCAGGCTGGGTCTGACCTGGTTTGAGGCTGGCCCTGGCCTGTGCACCATCCAGGGTTGGCTTCTGCCTTACAGTCAATGATACTAGATGAGCTTTAGTAAGTACACTTCAGGAAAAGAGGATTTAAAAGTGGATGTATGATTACTATATAATTATGCCAAGATTTTTCTACTTTTTATCCTAAAATTAGTTTTGTTCATTTTGAGCTTCACTATTATCTGTCAGTTATACAATAAAATGTATTTTTGTATAGTCCAAAATCACACAAGAAGTTCCACAATGGGCTTTAACAGGCCCTGCCTCTTGACAGCCCCCCAGCCTTGACTCTCTAAGAAGACAAGAAAAACTCCCAAAAAAACCCTTGTACAGGAAAAAAAATGGAAGAAACCTTGGGAAAGGCGGTTCAAAGAGAGACCCCTTTCCAGGTAGGTTGGGTGAGAAGTAGGTGTCAAAAAGAAGAGGGTCAGTATAATACAATACAATACAATAAACAGAACACAAGTAATCCTCAATACAATTTAAATATTACAAGTACATAAGCATGTACAATTTACCTTTTGTGCCTTTTACAAACTTTTCCCAAGTTTTGTTTCATTAAAAATTCATTTTGTATTTTTTGTCACTTTCTTGACCGCATCACTCTTCTTTCAGTTCCACTTTTGTTTCCATTATGTTTTACAAGAAAGATTTTCAGTTGAAACAAGTAAAACCAAAATATGGCATTCTGTTTTTCATTGACTAATATTTCAGTTTTCACTGAATGTAAGAAAATTTGCCTGATCAATTAACATTTCCTCATTCTACAACTGGAGTTTAGCATTTCCGTTCTTATTTCTGCCATACATTAAATGAAATAAATAAGATCATCATATTTTATTGGTCAGATTAGCTACACATATGAGGTTAAATCAAAAAGTAAAGGCAAATTGATAATTATACAGTAACTGCAATGGATAGAAGCTGACGTGATACAACATGCTCACGGTAGCTTATGAGTAGTTTGAACACACACAACGCAGCATTCTGCCATTAGTCTAGTTGAAACCAAGGTCAAATGAACATGGATTCTCCTCTGCAGGATTGCATCATCATTGAACAGCGTGCTGTAATTAGATTTCTAGGCTTGTGCAGATCAATATGCTTTTTGGGTACTCATCTTGCACAAGCATTATGGTACCCCAAGTCATCATGCACTATGGCATATGCAGATCCACAGCTGATGTCCAAATATGCAGAAAGAGTGGACAACGTATTCGTTTGGTCTTCTCTGATGAAGCCATTTGCTGTGTCGATCTGGGCTTGTGTGTGCGATGTTGATAATCAATGAGCTCGAACTTCATCGGTTACACTTGTTTTCCCACTTTAAAACTTTCTACCCATTCATAAACTTTTCATTGAGTCATGCTATTTTCACTTTGGTACTGAGCCAACATCCTTCAGTGAATTTTAATAGATTTCACTCCCTCTGCCCAAAGAAATCTCAGTATGATGCGCTGTTCAGCGATGGTGCAATCCTGCAATGGAGCGTCCATGTTCATTTGACTTTGACTTCAACTAGACTAATGGCAGAGTGCTGCGCTGTGCATGTTCAAACTACCCATAAACCATTGGGAACATGTTGTATTACATCAGCTTCTATCCATTGTGGCTACTTCATAATTTTCAAATTCCCTTTACTTT
>JANRMT010062836.1:9182134-9209041 GCA_026402145.1 Polypterus bichir lapradei
ATATATATATATATAGTGACAGGGAAAGCAGCTGCTTTGTTTGCAAAGGAAACAAACTTTCTGAAAAACTCAAATCTAAGCAAAGCTGGATTTCATATCTTCTGTTAGTCATTACAAGCACTTGCTTGTGTAGAGTAGCAAATGTGGCACTGTACACCACCTGACTGCTTAAGAGACAGAAACGGCATCAATTTATTGCTGAAGATTTTCTTTTTTTATGTTTTAGCTATGTTTCACAATTGTCCTCATAAGACAGGATTAAAGTATGCTTTAGAAAAGTTGTAGTATATGCTTCAACTCAAAATACAGTCTATACTGTATATATATTGCGGTGGACCGCTAGAGCCCTTGTCTGGCCGGAACAAACCCTGTGATGGAAAGACTGGGGGAGAGGACATATTAGGGGCAATACCTCCCCTGGAACACAAGAGGGCAAACCCCCTGGCTTACACAAGGACCACAGGTTTGCAACTAAGAAGCTCAACCCTGCTGGGGCCCATGGCCACCACCAGAGGGCACCTGGATAATTCTCGGGCCCTGGACTGCAACACTTCCACCACACTCGGAAGAGCTGCAGGAAGAGGATCAGAGAGTACCTGGAGCACTTCTGGGTGCTCTATAAAAGAAGCCACCTCACCACCAATGAAGCTTGCCCAGAAGAGTGGAGGGAAGAAAAAGAGAGAGAAAATGAGAGAGAAGGAGAGTATTGTGTTGTGCTGTGCTTGTGGGAAACAGGGAACGGCAAAGGTTTACTGTGGGAAGGGAAACTGCTCAAATAAATTTAAGGAAAACTTTGTTAACACATCAGATCTCAAAGGGAAAAAAATCATGCTGAATATTTACTGTATACTGATATGGACTGGGTAACGTGTTAGGAACGAAGGATGGCACATCGTTTGATGGAAATGAAAATTATCAACCTACAGAGGGCTGAATTCAAAGACACCCTGGAAATCAAAGTGAAAAAATGATGCAGCAGGCTAGTCCATTTTGCCGAAATTTCATTGCAGCAACTCAAAATCGTACTCTGTAGTTTGTATGACTCCCATGTGCTTGTATACATGCCTGACAACATCGAGGGGGCATGCTCCTAATGAGAAGATGGATGGTGTCCTGGGGGATCTGGACCAGGGCATCACTGAGCTTCTGGACAGTCCGAGGTGCATCTTGGCAGCGTTGGATGGGCTGAAACATAATGTTCCAGAGGTGTTCTATTGGATTTAGGTCAGGTGAGCGTGGGGGCCAGTCAATGATATCAATTCCTTCATCCTCCAGGAATTGCCTGCATACTCTCGCCACATGAGACCGGGCATTGTCGTGCACCAGGATGAACCCAGGACCCACTGCACCCGCAAAGGGTATGACAATGGGTCCAAGGATTTTATCCCAATACCCAATGGGTATTCAAGGTGCAGTTGTCTAGCCTGTAGAGGTCTGTGCGTCCCTCCATGGATATGCCTCCCCAGACCGACCATCACTGACACACCACCAAACTGGTCATGCTGAACGATGTTTTAGGCAGCATAACGTTCTCCATGGCTTTCCTTGACTCTTTCACATCTGTCATATGTGCTCAGGGTGAACCTGCTCTCATATGTGAAAAGCACAGGGTGCCAGTTGTGGACCTGCCAGTTCTGGTATTCTATGGCAAATGCCAATCAAGCTCCACGGTGCCAGGCAGTGAGCACAGGGCCCTCAGACCACCCTCATGAAGTCTGTTTCTGATTGTTTGGTCGGAGATATTCACGCTAGTGGCCTGCTGGAGGTCATTTTTTAGGGCTCTGGCAGTGCTCATCCTGCTCCCCCTTGCCCAAAGGAGCAGTCACCAGTCCTGCTGATGGGTTAAGGACCTTCTACGGCCCTGTCCAGCTCTCCTAGAGTAACTGCCTGTCTCTTGGAACCTCCTGCATACCCTTGAGACTGTGTTGGTAGATACAGCATACCTTCTGGCAATTGCATGTATTGATGTGCTTCCTGGAGAAGCTGGACTACCTGTGTAACCTCTGTAGGGTTCAGGTATCGCCTCATGCTACCAGTAGTGACACTGACCATAGCCAAATGCACAACTAGTGAAAAAACAGTCAGAAAAGATGAGAAGGGAAAAATGCCAGTGGCTTCCACCTGTTAAACCATTTCTGTTTTGGGGTTCATCTCATTGTTGCCCCTCTAATGCACCTGTTGTTAATTTCATTAACACCAAAGCAGATGAAACTGATTAGCAACCCCCTCTGCTACTTAACTGACCAGATCCATAGCCCAGAGGTTTCACTGAGTTGATGCTATACTCTGATTAAAAAGTGTTAAGTTTTTTGAGCAGCAAAAATTTCACACACATGCGCATGGGAGGCAGCTAAAGGGCTTGAAGGAAGGTAATTCCACACCAGACCAGAAGCTGGCGAGGTGCACTGATGCTTTCTCTTTTTCCACTGCAGACCCATTACGGGAAATTCCGCCTGCTATAGTCAAGACCTCCATAACATCATTTCCGGTCCAGAAGACGTGAAAACTGCCGTCATTTTTTGTGGCATTGATTCAACAAGGTCCTGGAAATATTCCTCAGGGATTTTGATCCATATTGACATTATAGCATCACGCAGTTGCTGCAGATTTGTCGGCTGCAAATCCATGAAGCGAATCTCCCATTCCACCACATCCCAAAGGTGCCCTATTGGATTGAGATTTGGTGACTCTTGAGGCCATTTGAGTACAGTGAACTCACTGTCATGTTCGAGAAACCAGTTTGAGATGGTTTGAGCTTTGTGACATGGCATGTTATCCTGCTGTAAGTAGCCATCAGAAGATGAGTATACTGCGGTCATCAAGGGATGGACTTGGTCAGCAACAATACTCAGGTATGCTGTGGCATTTAAACAATGCTCAGTTGGTACTGAGGGGCCCAAAGTGTGACAAGAAAATATCCCACACACCATTACACCAGCACCACCAGCCTGAACCGTTAATACAAGGCAGGATGAATCCATGCTTTCATGTTGTTGATGCAAAATTCTGACCCTACTATCCAAATGTCACAGCAGAAATCGAGTCTCATCAGAGCAGGCAATGTGGTCTCCTGTGTTGTCAGCGTTGTCATTTCTACATGGTGTAACTGAAATGTTTGCAAATCCCCTTAAAGTCTGCAATGTACACTTTAGTCACATCTGAGTTGTTTGATTTGTAATTTTAAACTGTGGAGCAGAGAGGCAAATCAACGAAAAATGTGTCTTTGTCCCCAACATTATTGAGGGCACTGTACATACTGTACATATATACAGTAAGTGTGCGTGCGTGTGATACCCTACATATTAAATAACTGACTAAATCGACAGCTGCTGGTTTAGTGGGTGGCCATTAACTGTCTGGCTGCACATTCCCAGCAGGTTACTTAAATTGGTGGTCCTAGTTTTTTTTCTGTGTGAATAGGTGTGAGTATGTAGGTCTGACCTGCCTTGTGTCTGATGCTGTTGGGACAGGCTCCAGAATCTCCAGCAACCCAATTACAAAACAGCAGGTTCGGAAAATGGAGAGGTAATTAAACAAGTCTGATATTCATTTCCTAACTAACACATTAATAACTTTTAACAAAAAAAGTTCTTCTGATTTGTTGTTTGCCAAATATGTTGTGTAGGAAGTGTTGGGAACTTAGCCTGCACTTTTCATTGAATTTATACATAAAGTAATACCGAAAAATAACTTTTTTTTTTGCTATTATACACTTTTAGAATTGTTTGCTGTTAAAATATTTTGCTTTTCTAATGAATAAATAACGTTAACGCTATAGAATTTTTTACATACTGCCATCCTGTATCTCCATTTTCTTAAAGAATGAATTATTTGTGCGGATTAAATTCCAGAAATACCTACCATTGAAGTCAACCAGCAAAACTGAAGGCACAAAATGCTTTCATTTACTCAAAGTAAACAAGCAGAAACTAAATAAGAGCAGAGGCCTCAAATCAGTTCTGCTTTTCTGTGCGGTGCAGATAACGGATTATTTGTTATTTACATAGCATGTGCTGTTTTCGGTGAATAGGAATAAATTTAATAAATCATTAACTCCATATGGTGCGACAGTAACTCACATCTTAGAACAGCTTTACTTATTAATAGAAAAACAGCACCAGAAAAATGCACAATTTTGAGCCAGTCGTCATTCACGGTCAAGCGCAGGACGAGAACCATCTCTGGAAGGGACGCCAGTCCATCTTAGGGCAAACACTGTCATAGTGGCCTGATTTCAAGTCTCACACGCACACACATCTTCAGGGTGGGTGCAGACAAGAGAGACCCCAGGATTCAAATCCAGTCTCCTGGGGCTGTGAGGCAGCAGTGCTAACTGTGGTGCCGCAGTACCACTCTGATTTTAGACCAGGCGTATCCTTTTTTATTTTTTTTAAGGCTTTTATCTCTTGCATGTGGAAAATGCAAAGAAGTGACTGAAGCAGTAATTGTGGTGTATATCAAAAATGATGAGATATTTTATGTCAAAGAGTTAATAGCAAGAATGAAAAAATAACTATGAGAAAAACAGAAGGAGTACAACTGTTCAGGTCAAGATAGAAGTGCTTTTTTGATAACAGCTGTGCTACTCCTCGAGACGTTCAGATGTATTTTAAACTCTCGTAAAAGCGTCTTTACTAGATACTTCATTTAATCTATCACACCTGTCGTCTTGTATGTCAAGTGTAGGTGTTAGACTGACAATAAAAGAAACCCCGTAATCTTCTCCTCTTGCAAGCTTTGCTTAATGCAGAGGGGATTTCACTTAAATTGGTAACTTGCCATGCTGGCGCTGACTTTAGCAGGCTTCTATTCCACATTGCCTGTGGTGGAATTAGTTACAATGTTTATGAGGGGATTAAAATGAATTGTTTATTAAGAGTCGTATACTTAACAGATTTTCCTTTGTTTTTCATTGGCTTTGTGTATTTCTTTTCTTGCTATTGTGTGTTTGGAAACGGTGGGGACTTGCGTCGTCAAAGCAGTTGAATGTTAGAACGATTAATCTTCTTATATAATACGCTACCGTGGCTGTCAGTTTGTCTGTCCAGGATTTTTAATCACCTGGAGCTCGCAAACCGTTTGAACTATTGACTTGAAATTTGGTACACATATACTATGTGATGTCAACTATCTGCTTTCGGGGTGATGGTTGACCTCCAAGGTTATTCCTCTTTTCATTTTTATTTTATTGTAAAATCAACTCTCTGCAGCAGCGAGCAGGGCGGCCGTGTGACGCATGTGTACGGGCGCAGTTCCCATCTCTACCACCTTCGCCGTCACTTCCACTACTTCTTCATATCTTAAATCATTCTTGAGGCAGATTGAAGACTTACAGTAAGTGTCAGCTTCAATGAAAAATTGAAGAAAACGTACTTCAACACAAAAAGATGCCGACAAAAGAACAGAAGAAGCAGGCCACTAGGGTTGAGAAAAGAAGAGCTGCTCAGGAAGCACCAAGCACATCAACCTCTGAGCAAACGAATGCTAAACATATAGAGAAAGAGTAAGAAAACTAGGAATGCTCTAGTCAAGTGTATTCACTCCACTACTGGTTGGAAATAAGACATTACTGTGCCCATGCACATTGGAGGTGACGTATTCTAAAGTTCCTGTAACCCATCATGAAGAAGACATCTTAGTGACCCTGAGGCTGGACTGATTGTTGGGGCTTGTTTGGCAGGAGCTTTAGAGATGTAGAATCCTCAACTTGCTGGAAAAAGGAGGTCTAGATACCACTCTTGTTTAGGTAAGTATCCCCCAACTGTTGAGGCAACCCGTACTGGCTAGTGAAACGTTTGCTCCACTTTTTAGAAAAAAAAAATAAATATATATATATATATATATTATATATATATATATATGGCGCTAATTCATTTTCCTGCCTGTCTCTCTAAGGGTGTGTTGGGCTCAAGTGTGGGGCTACGCTAGCCCCTGGGGTAATATAAATATATATGTTACAGCCAAAACCCAAAATCGGCCAAAGCGGGACGTGTCCAGCCAAACCAGGAAATGGCCAAATTCGCTGTAAATTGACCAGCCAATGTCCGATCTTTTCCTTGATTTCGAGATTTGGCCAGCCAGTTTGCGAAATAGCATGGGGCGATCAGCCAAAGTTGGAAGAAAAAAGGCATGGGGAGTGATTTGTTGCGCACTAAGTAGTGCGATTGCATCGAATGTAGCCTTGGTGGCTCTTGTTCAGAAAACGGACACCACTTGGTTGTTTCACAATAATTAAGATTAGGTATATACGTAGGTTTCATATTTTTGTTATCATTTTAGCCCTAAAATATCGACTTAACATTAGGGACCTATTTTATTGACCTTAAAGTTAGTGTTTGGGCGAGGGGAAGGCCATCTCACGTGGCGTCTGCTTTCTGAAGAAGACCTGCCTTGAGCATTTTCTTGTGCAGAATGGAAAGCTCACTTCTGAATCTGCATCTGAAATTTTTAAGCATCTTCGCACCTTGAGCGGACAGTCTTACATCAGCACATCGAATTTTGGCCAGGGAGTTCTCGCCATTTTGCGAAATGGCAGGCCAAAGTAGCATATGCACTGGTCATTTCTGCTAATTTGGACTTTGGCCACACCTCTCGACCAAAATGTGAAATGGCCGAACTTCGGGTTTTGGCCGTAACATATATATAAATATATATGTACAGCGGGGAAAATAAGTATTGAAAGCGTCAATGTTTTCCTCAGTAAATACATTTCTAATGAGGATATTGACATGAAATTTTCACCAGATGTCGGTAACAACCCAAGTAATCCACACATACAAAGAAGTCAAAAATTATGCGTAATAAAGTGGAATGACACAGGGAATAAGAATTGAACACGCTTACTGAAATTTATTTAATACTTAGTAGAAAAGCCTTTGTTGGTATTGACAGCTTCAAGATGCCTCCTGTATGGAGAAACTAGTCGCATGCATTGCTCGGGTGTGATTTTGGCACATTCTTCCACACAATCTGCCTTCAAATCTTGAAGGTTCCGTTCTTTCCATAGATTTTCAATTGGATTCAAGTCGGGTGATTGACTGGGCCATCCTAGCAGCTTTATTTTCTTTCTCTGAAACCAATTGAGAGTTTCCTTGATTGTGTGTTTGGGATCATCTTCTTGCTGAAAGGTCCACCCTCGTTTCATCTTCAGGATCCTGGTAGACGGCAGCAGATTCTTATCAACAATGTCCTGGTACATTTCTCCATTTAACCTTCCTTCAGTTATTTGAAGTCTGCCAGTATTTTGGGGTGATGCGCAGTGCCATTTCTCCTCCAAACATAGTGTGTGTGCAATGACATCCAAAGAGATCAATTTTGGTCTCATCTGACCAGACTATGTTCTCCCAGTATTTCATTGGCTAGTCCAATTGTTGTGCAGCAAACTTTAAATGAACTTCAACATGCTTCTGCTTCAGCAGTGGAGTCTTGCACGGTGAGCATGCATAGAGGCCATGGCGGTTGAGTACATAACCCATTGTTTTCTTTGAAACAACTGTACCTGCTAATTCCAGGTCTTTCTGAAGCTCTCCACGAGTGGTTCTTGGCTCTTGGACAACTCCTCTGATTATTTTTTTTTACTCCTTTTTCAGAAATCTTGCGTGGAGCACCTCAGCGAGGCCGGTTTATGGTGAAATTATGTTCTTTCCACTTGTGGATTATGGCCCCAATGGTGCTCACTGGAACATTCAGAGGTTTAGAAATATGTCTGTAACCAATGCCATCAGTATGTTGTACAACAATAAGGCTGCGTAGGTCTTGAGAGAGCTCTTTGCTTTTACCCATCATGAGATGTTTCTTGTGTGACACCTTAGTAATTAGAAACCTTTTTATTATTTTTACTTGTAAGTAGGGAAAGTTCACATTAAAATAATGACAGAAAGTACAGTACAATACTGACAGTTCAACTGCTTTGTATACAAGAGACATTGAAAAGTGAAGTAAAATGACAGCTTTTATTGGCTAACTAAACAGATTACTAATACAAGAGACATTGTTGCATGTGGGAAGCAGTTGTGTTTGCTATGTCTGGTTATGTTTCCTACATCCCATTCTCTGATTGGGATTTCTGAACTCTAAATCTTTATGGGACCACTGAAATACGAAGTCAGACTCAAAAATAACCGGATTGGTAAAAACAAAATATTTATTGATGAATTACAGCATTCTACACATTGTCCACCTTCTATATATTCCCCCTCCTGGTCTCTACACCGCTCCATACGTATTTTCCATTGATTGAAATATTGCTGAAAGTCTTCTTGCTTGAAGCTCTTCAACAGGCTTGCCGTTTCTGTCTTCACTTCATCCATTGAAAAAAAACTGTGTTCCCTTCAGGTCACTTTTGATTATCGGGAACAAGTAAAAAATCACAGGAATCTAAATCGGGCAAATAGGGAGGATGCTCAAGGACAGGAATGTTTTTGTCAGTCAAAAATTGCTTTACGGAAAAAGAGAAAATTTGCAAGAAATTTGATGTTGATTTGCTGTTTGATTTTTTTCACTCGACAATATCGCGGCAACTCATGTAGCGACTATTGTGCAAATACTGACTGGCCTATTCACAGGATATACCTAGCCAGTCGGTGGTTTGACAGGGCGGGTAGGAGGGGATATAGTTCTATGATTCACATCCGGCCGACCTCGAGACGGTTTTCCAGGAAAGCCCCAAGTCCAGTCCGGTTATTTTTGTGTCTCATCTCATATATGCAATTGGACGCTGCCTGAACAGGCATTATGCAGCATATAGTTGTCTAATAATAATACTATTTATTTATACAGCACCTTTCCCATGGTCAAATGGCTTGAAATATGATATATGATTTTGCTTTTCCATCTGGTGTAGTTATTGAGTATTTATTATTACTGTCAGATACCTGTGCTTAGGGGGCATTTTCATGGGTCTACAGTGGGAAGAACAGTGTCTCCCAAATAAAAGCTGGTGCATTTGCTAACTTCTTCCTTTCTGCCTGTAAATCTAATGACAGGCGGCTGAAAGACAACTAAAGACTGGACATCATGCTCCCTCTGCCTCTGCCACTATTTAATGACACACATGGCCGGAAGTCATCTTTCAGTCACAAACCTGCGTCTGAGAGAGACAGAACTTCTCTGTAAAAGTCATGTCATTTTGTAATCCACTTAATCCAGACCAGGGTTACGGTATGGGGGAGAGGAGCCTAACCCATCTAGCATAGGGCGCACTGCAGAAACAAACCCTGGACAGGGTGCCAGTCCATCGCAGGGCGAACACACACCAAACACACAGAGGCCAATTTAGTTTTGCCAGTTCACCTAACCTGCATGTCTTTGGACTATGAGAAGAAACTGGAGCACCCAGAGGAAACCCGCACAGCCATGGGGAAAACACTATGCAGGTAGGACCCGGGATGTTAACCCAGGTCCCCTACTGTGAGGCAGCAGTGTCACCATTGTAACTCCGTGCCATCCTCCACTGCAAAAGTGACCTACTTCACGTTCACCTACTTTGATCTGGCCTTCAGATCGTTTTATAGCGGAGGTACCCCAACACTTTATCTTGTCTTTTGGATTTTGTTACATTACTATTTATGTATATTATTGATAATATGTACTTAAAATACTCAACAATTAAATTAAACTGGGAATAATTACAATTTTGAAGCCAGAGTATAAGTCATCACAAGTTAACTTTTACAGATTATACACTTTATTTCTAATAAACACAGCAGCCAGTCCTCATTTAACCAGGATGTGCTTAATAAAAGTTGTATGTGTTATTTCTTCCCCAAGAGAAAATGCAAAAAAAAAAAACAAAAAAACAATTCATATATGTTAATTTCATATCTGAAAAGTTTATTAAATGTGCACACATTGAATTAATCTATAACGCGTCACCAACTTGGATATCACAAAGTGGGCTTATGCATTTGATTCCTGGTGGGCTTCATTGTACCATCAGCTGTCCCAATCAGGAGGTGGCCCCTCTGGTTATTGATACTAATAATGACTGTGACCTGCCTTTTTACAGTGAAAAATAGAAATTATAAAAGTGGAATTAAAAATATGTTGTTTACAGTACAAAATAAAATCATAAAAATGTAGAGTACAAAACTGAGCAAAATATTTCCATCAATCCATTACAAAATGGTGTAATGGGAATATTGTAATTTTTTCATATCTACATGTATGTAAACTATGCCGTTGGTCACTTATCTGAAAAGAACTGAGTTTTACATAATTCTTCTGCATTGTACAGTACAAATTGTGCCATTAGCATTTCAGTCCAGTGCATTTTGCCAGTTTCCTTCTACTTATTATGCAGAACAAGTACAACCATAAACATGATAAATACATTATTAAGGAAAATAAAAAAGCTATCAAATTTTCTCGTTGTTTATTAGCAGCTCCATTCTCTTTAGTTTGCGTTTATTCCTTGGCATCGGCTTGTCGTACAATCCAGCTTTCAGAAGGTGCTCCTTACTATGGTGGACCTGAGCGCCATGCTCAAGCTGGAAAGAACACAGAGCTCTAAGTGGCTTTAAAATTACCTGCAAATACGAGAAGAAAAAGAAATACGTTTTCAGTTTTCCAAATTTAAATAGCACTTAGAATCTACTGGGAAATGAAAGGTCACATTTTATTTCCTTACTGGTCTTTGATAATGAAAGCAAATTTCAAAGTAATTCAGTTACCGCTGCCTCCTGTCATGTTGCGTGATGTTCAAGTCTAAATGTAAAAGTGCAATTAAGGAGAAGCCGGCAAAGGAAGCGGAGCAAAATTAGCTCAGGCTGCAAATCCTTACGGGGCACTTTCATGAAACGGGCCCAATTCTAAGTTCATGAATGTGAAGTAACCTTCTATTGATTCTCAAATATCAAAGGGCATCTGTGGAAAAAAAGGGGACTTACACTTGCAAATTTGAAAAGAGTTTGCTTTTCAAAAGTTTTTCTTCATTTTTTTGGTAGAAACAAATTTTGTTCTATTAGAGACTTTTTTATTCGTATCGCTTTTATTATTCCCTGCAAATATGACAATTAAAGATTATTTTACACGACCAATAAAAACATGTCAAAGTATTAATATTATTGGTACAATGTGCACAGATTAATGTGAAAACAAATTTATCTTAATTTCATTTAAAATTACTGCCAAAATAAAAATAGAGGCATGGAATATTATTTAGTGAAACTCATACGAATAAATTATGCAAATTTACAGCATAAAATAATAACTCACCAAAAACGCTTAAGACTCCATTCACATTATCAGGCTGAAATGACTCAGATTCATTTTTTTGCCACAATATGACACAAATCTGATGTTTTCAGGGCCACGTGGACGCAGAAATTCAGTCTTTTCAGACCTGAGTCACTTTCACATGTAGTCCTAGATCAGATACTTATCTGATTCGTGGCCATGTGACAGAGATGAGAACGGTCAAATCGGAATTCTTGTGCTTTTTTTGCCCATATGCATTGGCTGAGCGCTGTCATCATCAGCCAGCTCCAGTAGTGCAGCAAAACAACAATGGAGGAGAACTAGAGCTGTGACAACCATCTTGGTCCCAGCATCGCTGGTTCCTTTCTCATACCCAAGCATCTTTTGGTGCAACAGTGCCAGCAATAGCTGCAAAAACAGCAAAAGCTAGACGTCCGTTTTTTTTGTCACCTTCTCGATTTAATCATGTACAGTTTGCCATCCTCCAGTGCAAAAAGCAATGCATACACTATTTACTAGTGCATCCATTCTGTGGGTTTTAATGCCATGGGTTGTTTTTTTGTTGTTAGTCACACAGCTGAATTGTGCTCAACCATGTCAATTTGCCCTTGTGTGCCATTTTGGAGAACAAATGTGTTCACATCAGTGTTAGAGGAAGATCACTCGCACTTATGAATGTGAACTGTCAAGAAAGGCAAATCCCTTCTAGACATAAAAATTGGATCTGAGTATTGAGAATTGTAATGTGAATGTAGCGTAAGACATTTTCATCAAAGCCATGTTTCAAATTACATAAAAAAATTCAAACTAAAACAAAGGTGTGGCATGCAGGAGACTCTACGGCCATGCAACCTCATAGCTTGAGGGGAAGTACTGTTATGGAATGTGTTAGTCCAATTCTTGATAGATCTAAGCTGTTTACAATATAGAACAAGATGGAAAGTGACAAGTGTGGAATAATAAAAATTTGAATCAATATCTTAAATAATAGTTGAACAAAGAATCTTGGGCTGAGGGCCTTTTGACCTAGTCCAAAAGACAGGAAGAAGATCTTGAGACTACACCTAAGTGCAATGTAACATTTGGTACTTAGATAAACCAAGTCTAAAACGCCTTGACGATTACTATCTGGGTGCATTTGGGTGGATGGAAAATATGTTATGCAAACCAGCTGATGCTAAGAAAATGTATATATCTGCAAGTATAAGAGTTCTTTGTGTTAACCATATGAATACATTCAGATTGTTAGGGTATGTGATGTAGGAAAGTTAAAGGTTAGAGCCTGGGGGTAGAGAATAGCCGCAAGCTAAGTGGGAAGAGGTGGATGAAGGGTGTGTCAGCCCTTAGGAAGATGCACCCTGTCTTAATTAACAAAGAAGAAGTTACTCCACCAGTGAAGGAGGGCTGCCTGTAAAGCTGCAACTATAAGATAAGCTTTGCGGTAAGTGTGTACTGATAAAAAAAGGATATAAAAGCCTACTGTAAAGGGGGGGGGGAGCTGTGATTAGAAACTGTCAATGACAAGCTGACAGGGTCTGCACAGATTTCTCTGCTCACCAAGAAAAGAAAGAATAAAAAGAATTCTGCTTGTTTGAATTGGTGTCTGCCTGCTGTTGTCTCGAACCTTCGTCCACACAAGTCAGATAAGATCCTTGAGTATTTAGTTTTAATCCAGAACCATAAAGGGGAGCTGACATCCTATAATTTTAAGAGTAGTGCCCAACACTCTCACAGGTCCTTGATCTACCAACAGTGGTAGAAAAGGTCATCATAGGCTTCTAAGGCAATGGCCTGCAACACCCAGACTTTCTTTGTCTGCCGGTCATGAGCTTTGTTTAATATAACTGATGTGTTGACCTCCCATGCTACTATGCTGGAATCGGTGATGCTCAGAAGCTTGAACTTCTCCATCACCTTAATAACTTGCTTTTGAAGCATAAGAGTTCTTTTGCCTTGCCTTGTACATCAACTTAGGGTTATTTAGGTTAAATCATTACCTGATTCACACAACTTGGGAGTCACTTTTGATCTTGCTCTATGCTGTCTAATTCTATTTTCTGAATATTTGTGTCTAGACACAAAAGCAGCCTTAGGGCATGTAAGGCTCTCCTTGTACTGTATATCCAGGTTCCTGATACCTCATTATGGTGTGGTGGTCTATTTACCTATTAATCCTTAATTTTGAACCTTAGTCCATAATGCTGTGCTTAAAATCCAGGAGAAATGTAAGTGCAGACCAGTTTTAAAATGCTTTCTCTTATTTTTTAAAGCACACACAAGATACAGCAAGAAAGTGCTTGTTCAGCTGAGTTTATAGTAAAGTGAGATTTTTATCTATCACAGCAGCAAAACATTCCTCTAATGACACAATCAAAAAAAAGCAAGAAAAGAATACGTCCCATAGTTTTATTGCACTTACACTTGTCCTCCTTGTCCTCTTTCTCAATCAGTGTTTCCTAGCTAACATTTTATAGCGTACCTTTGGTCTTTTTTTTACATTTTTTAAATCGTTTTTTCACATTTACTCAAATCTGTGCTGAGAAATTTCCTTTTATTCTTTTGTGAGGAAAGTGCTTCTGCATTTTTAGTCAGATCACTTAATTTTATATAACCCTTAAGCAAACATATATTATTGATTAGCATTACATTAAAATACATTGATACTGTTGATTACATTTCAATACTGATTAACACTGTAGGTCATGTATATTTTAATCAGCTTCTAATAATAAGGCACATAACACTCTTTTTCCTTTTTTCCATCATCTTCTTACATTTTCAAAATAGGCACAATAAAGCAAAAAAAATGGTTCAAGTTCTTTACTTTGTAATGATTTGATTAGGTTTACTAACACTTGATATACATTCTGGTGTTATTTCCTCACCCATGAGACATTATGCCAAGCAAGGTGGCCAACAAAGCTGACATGGGTTCCCTTCATGACAACATATACTTATTTCCTATCAGACAGGAAATCCAATAGCCAATAATACAAAGATTAGCTGGTAGCCATTTTATCAATATTGTTACAGGGATAATAGAGGGTGGCACAGGGAAATGGGAAATTTTGGAACTAGGTGTTGGTGACCAAGGGGCATCGTCAGTTGTTTTGGACCAATGCGACTTCGTTTAGAATCCCTTGCCATTAGTTATAATGGAGCAGAGGAGTTTTGCGCAAGGAGTGTTTGCTGTGAAATGCCTTTTATAAAAATGGTGATAAGTGTGCCTGCTGTGCAAAGGGAATTTCGGCGTTACCAGTTATGACATCATGATTATGTCCCGTCTGCTCATGCGATTACAACATGGGTGCGTAACTTCGAAGAAACAGGTTCAGCCTTAAAAAAGAAGTTCCCATGTGGAGTAACTTCGCATACTGCCCGATAATCGATGGCAGCTATTCAACAATTGTTTGGAAGGTGCGTCATTTCACGCAACGGTGACACTCGATCTAAGATCCCCAGATCTCACTGTCTGTGATTTTTTTTTTCTGTGGGGACATCTTAAAAGCCAAGTGTACCGCACATGTCCTGCAACCACTGCTGAACTAAAAAGGAGGATCGAAGAGGATATCGCTGGCATTCCTCTTGACATGTTACTTCAAGCAATGCAGAATTTCCACAACAGGCTGTTAGAATGTGTATGGAGAAATGGACAACACCTTCACAATGTTTTCTTCAAAGCATAAAATGAATATCGAATGAATATTGATTACCATCATTAATTGCATATCCTGTACAATACACTTCACCATTAAATGTATTTTGTAATGTGATTATTCGTCCATTGAATGTCAATTGAAAATTTCCCATTTCCCTGTGCCACCTTGTATAATTTTGCTAAAAGAAGTGTTGTCTTAAAAAGCTATCTGGATGTTGGGGCTAGGTGATGCAAAATATATGTCATGAAGTCCAACGATCCTTCACCAATCTGCTCCATATTTGAACTGGCATGGATGTAAGTACACATTACACAGGATGTTCACTTTGTGTCAGCTAAACACCTTCATGATAAGAGATGTGAGGGCAGCACATCTGCAGTCATTCACTCTGCCCACTGCAAACATCTTTGTAACAGGAATTGTACTACTCTGCCATATTCTTCAGTCTGCATGGAGAACTCACCTGTTGATATGTAGGCTCCATTAGGCCCAATGCAATGGTGTAACCGGCTGTTAATTAATAGTATTAAAAGATCATATTCTTGACAGTCACCTACCTATGGGGTCGTCAAACCTGACATTTAATCATCTCATGAAAAGTCTTACTCTAAGTGTACAACAAATGATTTACATGTGTAGAAACTCGCCTTTAGAACAACAGAGTCTAATAATGCTTCCTCACCCATGTCTAACTGAACTCTTTTTTAATTGCATCTCAAATGTTTTGAATGATTTCCAAACAAAATGTCATCAGAGTTTAAAGCCTGAAGCTGAAATCAACAATGGACGGGACACTCATCCATGGCCATGTTAGGATACAGGCTTGTCACGTGTATTTTATTCATTATGTTTTTAGTCCCGACAGAGTGATTAAGTGATGATGAAACTGAATCCTTAGGCACCTCAAAGAGACAAGTTTACACTAACAAGAAAATTGTTTCAATACTTTAATACTGTGGTTTAATTTTTCAAACAAGTAACAGCTTTAAAACTGAGAAGCAAGAGATAAATAGTAATCCAGTGTTAGCAAAGTGAAAATGCTGCCAGTAGTAGTAGTAGTAGTAGTAGTACCAAGTACAGTGAATTTCTTATTTAGCTTGTGCATTACTAATTATACTGGAGTTTTTCTCAGGGTTTTTACCACAAGGGTTCAGGCAGGGAAACTGATTTGTGTTTCCAGTTCAATAAAACACAGTTGTATAATTGAGTAATTCTTGTTTGTATTTCTGAGGTGGCAATGATAGATTGGCCATCAAGCTCTGTAAAGAGGACTACTTGTATTCTGTTTTATGTGTTGTATTTACTCCATCTTTAAATACCCACTGCATGCCCAACCTACCTGGAAGTGGGTCTCCCTCTGAATTGCATTTCCCAAGATTTATTCCATTTTTTTTTTTTGCCCTACAAGGTTATTTTTTTGTCTTCTTAGGGAGTCAAGGCTTGCTGTCAAAAAACAGGGCATGTTAAAGCCCATTGAGTTATTATTTGTGTGATTTTGGGTTATATCAGAAGTAAATTTTTGTTGCTGTTGTTGTTTGTCATGGCTCCCGAGAATGGAAATATTTATGGCTGAACATTTCAATACCATTTCTTATAATTAAAGGAAGGAAAGTATCCTGTAATTCAAAAGCTTGTAACAAATATCTAAAAACAATTAAAGCTGAGCTGGAGGAGACTGTGTTGTACATAAAAATTAGGACAAATGACCCTAATGTACGTGCAAGTAGTGTTAAAGCATTTGTGTACCAATTACAAGTGCAAATGTTGCAAAGAAAATAAAATGATCTGTTCTTTCAAAAGAAAGAAAAGGACGATTCCCCAAAATAATAATTTTTTCCATTGTATACTGTATTCTCAATAAAATTCATCTTTTGAATAAGCTTACCTACCTCTACTATAGAACTATTTCTTTCCATAATTGAAAGGGCAATGGCTGCACACTCCAGTGTAGAAAGGCAGGTATTATTTGGCTGAGTTCGGATTACGTACTGACTTGAAAGGGCAGTTTTCAACTGAACCTGAAGAAAAAGAGAAAAAAAGAAACAATAAAAATAAAATAAAGAACCTTCAATATTGTCATTAAGAAATTGGAGTAATGTGCAGTCTGACTTTAATTTGCTTTTCTCCTCAACTTATTTCTTTACTTCTCAAACATACAGTGGGATGCAAAAGTTTGGGCAACCTTGTTAATAGTCATTATTTTCCTGTATAAATCGTTGGTTGTTACGATAAAAAATGTCAGTTAAATATATCATATAGGAGACACACACAGTGATATTTGAGAAGTGAAATGAAGTTTATTGGATTTACAGAAAGTGTGCAATAATTGTTCAAACAAAATCAGGCAGGTGCATAAATTCGGGCACCACGAAAAAGAAATGAAATCAATATTTAGTAGATCCGCCTTTTGCAGAAATTACAGCCTCTAAACGCTTCCTGTAGGTTTCAATGAGAGTCTGGATTGTGGTTGAAGGTATTTTGGACCATTCCTCTTTACAAAACATCTCTAGTTCATTCAGGTTTGATGGCTTCCGAGCATGGACAGCTCTCTTTAACTCACACCACAGATTTTCAAGTATATTCAGGTCTGGGGACTGAGATGGCCATTCCAGAACATTGTACTTGTTCCTCTGCATGAATGCCTTAGTGGATTTTGAGCAGTGTTTCGGGTCGTTGTCTTGTTGAAAGATCCAGCCCCGGCGCAGCTTCAGCTTTGTCACTGATTCCTGGACATTGGTCTCCAGAATCTGCTGATACTGAGTGGAATCCATGCGTTCCTCAACTTTGACAAGATTCCCAGTCCCTACACTGGCCACACAGCCCCACAGCATGATGGAACCACCACCATATTTTACTGTAGGTAGCAGGTGTTTTTCTTGGAATGCTGTGTTCTTTTTCCTCCATGCATAACGCCCCTTGTTATGCCCAAATAACTCAATGTTAGTTTCATCAGTCCACAGCACCTTATTCCAAAATGAAGCTGGCTTGTCCAAATGTGCTTGAGCATACCTCAAGCGGCTCTGTTTGTGCTGTGGGCGGAGAAAAGGCTTCCTCTGCATCACTCTCGTATACAGCATCTCCTTGTGTAAAGTGCGCCAAATGGTTGAACGATGCACAGTGACTCCATCTGCTGCAAGATGATGTTGTAGGTCTTTGGTGCTGGTCTGTGGGTTGACTCTGACTGTTCTTACCATTCATCGCTTCTGTCTATCCGAAATCTTTCTTAGTCTGCCACTTCGAGCCTTAACTTGAACCGAGCCTGTGGTCTTCCATTTCCTCAATATGTTCCTAACTGTGGAAACAGACAGCTTAAATCTCTGGGACAGCTTTCTGTATCCTTCCCCTAAACCATGATGGTGAACAATCTTTGACTTCAGGTCATTTGAGAGTTGTTTTGTGACCCCCATGTTGCTACTCTTCAGAGAAAATTAAAGGAGGAGGGAAACTTACAATTGACCCCCTTAAATACTCTTTCTCATTATAGGATTCACCTGTGTATGTAGGTCAGGGGTCACTGAGCTTACCAAGCCAATTTGAGTTCCAATAATTAGTTCTAAAAGTTTTGGAATCAATAAAATGACAACGGTGCCCAAATTTATGCACCTGCCTGATTTTGTTTGAACAATTATTGCACACTTTCTGCAAATCCAATAAACTTCATTTCACTTCTCAAATATCCCTGTGTGTGTCTCCTATATGATATATTTAACTGACATTTTTTATCGTAACAACCAACGATTTATACAGGAAAATAATGACTATTAACAAGGTTGCCCAAACTTTTGCATCCCACTGTAATTAGGAAAAAGCATTTTAGAGTTTCATCTGTGCACAGTTTTCTGAATGAATTAATCAAACTTACTTATGTCCTTATAGCTGTTTTTGTATTTACTGTGACCAGTAATGAAAAGACATATGAAAGAATAAGGAAATAAAATGGTCATATGAAAATTTACAGTAAAATAAATGCGTTATGCACATGAACAGATTCAGGGTGAGTAATAAATCCGAAATACAGGGGGCAGTTGTTTTCATCCGTTGCACTTTCTGAATCCTCCTTTTATTTACAGAATTATGGGTAGCTAAAAGCTATTCGAACATCAGACGCATTGCAAGAACCAACTTTAAGCAGGACACCGGACCATCAGAAGACAGGCAATCCATACCCACAGACTGGTTTAGAGTCACAATTTAACCGAATCTGCATGTATTTTGGATGTGTGTACACACACACACACAGGCACACACTGAGGCATGACAAAACATGCAAAATCCACCCAGCTAGCGCCCAGGCTGGGACTTTAAATCCAGGACTAAGGATATGTAATTCATCAGTAATATAACTGCATCATCACAACACCCTCAATACCAGTTTTGTACAATAGAAATATTAACAAGTTAATTACATAAGAACATAAGAAATTTGACAAATGAGAGGATACCATTCAATTTGTCATGCCTGTTTTTTTTAGCTATTGGTTAAGCTGTCCCAGTATCTCATCCAGATTCTTCTTAAAAGCTGTCAAAGTTTCTGCTTTAACTACACACCTTGGTAGTTTTTTAATTTTTTTTCTTATATAAACTTTCTAATCCATGAGGAGAAGTTGTCCTTTCACAGCCATTTCTCAGGGTCAGCCATTGTATAGCACCCCTGGAGCAATTTTCAGGGGGTTGAGGGCATCACTCATGTGCCCAAAAGAGTAGGATCCCTTCTGGCAGTAATCTCTTTATGCTAGAACGCTTATTTTATCTAGGAGCGCTATGCGTAATGAACTCTAGTAGACACATATCAATATACATAAACCATTTAGCCACTCTTAATCCTTCAATCCATTTTCACAGTCATATTATTTCATTGTAGGGGAACAAGGAGCTGAAGACTATTCCAGCAGCATCATCAGAAGTCAAAATAAAACCCCGGAAGGGACATAAACCCTTGAACCTAATATGCATATGGGAGAAAAGAGAATTAACTATTACTTGAGAAGAATTTAACCTTTGCAGTTACACAAATCAGAACAATTTTGTTCTGAGCATACCATGTCCATGCCTATTCACCAAATTTACATAAAATATCAGTCAGGAATTAAAGGTCCTCAAAATAATGCTGTCTACCATGCTGCTTGACGATGTATTCCATGTATCAACAGTGTAGAAGAAGAATGTTCTCCTCAGCACCTTGTACCCTGTGTGTTTAGTAACTGAGTTTCATAAGCAATACTTTTAACTTTGCTAGTAAAGAAAGCTTGATTTATGAACTAACAAAAATATGTTGCCACATAATGATGTCCTAAGCTGTTTTTCTGTTAAGTTCCTCAAAGTGAATGGCTCAAGGTGAAAAGGTCACAAAGCTGCAAAGTGCAAGCGCAAGGTGTCTGTCTTGTGGTCAGGCTTAGGGACAAAAATAAAAATTGCTTAGCTTAGATATATTGCTTAACTTTAAAAATGTGATGATTAGGATTTTTCCTGTCTTATTAATCATGAGATGAAGGGGTATAAAAACTCCCCCTAACTGATGATCGGGGTTCAGACGAGTCTATTTTGCAATAAGACCGAACCGTCTGAATCTCTACTTGCTGCGACTCTGATTGAGAAATAAAGAGAACTGAGAAAATAACACCCGTCTGCTGTCAGTTGCATTTTATCGCCCACAACAGTCACTTTCCCACCTTAGGAAATTTCTTTTCTGGAAGCAATGACTTCCTGTACAATGTAGGCCCTGGGCCACTTGTGGTCCCTGCCCACTTACGCTTGTTGTGTTCCCATCACACAACAGCAACTATAACCTTCTTGCAAAATATGTGATGTGCAAAGAAGAGTGATGCCATTCAATTCACCACATTATTGCTTCAAATTGATCATGACTGCATGGGGGGAGATTATTGCTTTGATGCGCTCCATCTTCTCTAATAACTCCCCAAAGTCCAAACTACTAACATATTTGTTTGCGATCAAACAATCAACATAATTCATTGCCCGAATTCCACTTGCAATAGTTCCTTTTTAAACAAAAAGTACATACCCTGAAATAGGAGCTAAAAAAAGTACTGGGAACTGCTTACCAGCAACTAAAATGGCCTGAGTTTCTGCAATGGGAATGCTGCAAAAAGTTGTGAGTTTCTAAAACGTCCCTGTTCCTGAAAAATATCCTGTGGTGGAAAATTGACTTATGGTTCTCTATGCTAAGAAAACATTTCTAACATTTTTGCGAAATTTCAAATGAGGACATTGGATCCATGAGGCAGCAACACTAGCCACTGCAGCACTGTGCTGCCCCTTTGTGACTCCTATGCATTTGTTTTATTTTAAATGTCAGTACAAAAAGTAATTAAAATATCAATATAAAACAAAATCTAAAAATTATTCATAGTGGTATCAGAACTGTGCATTATATAAAGCTATCATTTATCCATTTCTGTCCTTTAATGATGCTCAAACTATGGTTCATTGTTTCATAATATCTCATATTGATTACTGTAATTCCCTCTTCATCGGCCTCCCTGCAAAACCTATGCAGAGGCTACAGTACATTCAGAACTCACCCACACAAAGCATTTTGCTCACATCTCCCCTGTTCTCTCCCAGCTTCACTGGTTTCATCAAGGATTAAATTCAAGGTTCTGCTTCTCACCTTCAAAGCCCTACATAACCTTTCCCCCCTGTACCTCACTCAGCTACCAGCTCCTTACACTCCTTGTCGCTCTCTTAGGTCCTTGAGCAGTAATCTCCTTACTGTCCCACGCACCAGACTCTCCACCCTGGGAGACAGGTCCTTCACTGCTATAGCCCCTCAACTCTGGAACTTTCTTCCTCAGTCTCTCTGAGATTGCTCCTCTTTCTGCAGTTACAAATCTAAACTGAAAACTTTCCTCTTCTACAAACTTTTGTCATCTGTGTAATTTTTTTTTTTTTTACTCTGTATGTAAAGCGACCTTGGGTTTGTGAAAGGCGCTGAATAAATGTAACTTATTATTATTATTATTATTATTATCATGCAATTTAATCAAGTATTAAAATTATAAAGCTAAAAAATGTACAACTTTACTCTTTAAGATTTTTTAATCTTTACATACTGTGTATCTTGTGTGACAGATAGGGGGCGCTGTCATCCCCTTTAACCCTCAGACCAGACGCCAGACACCAGATAAAAGTCCAAATAACGACTTTATTATAATAATAATGTGAATAAAGCACCTCCACCTCCACTATACTTAATAATAAACACAATAATCCACAAGAACCTCAATCAATAATACAATCCTCCACACCTCCCAGCAGTTCAGTCACCCTTCCTACCAACTCGGCCCCCTGCTGGGATCTCCCACAGTCCTTTTATACTTCCTGACCCGGAAGTGCTTCTTTCCCTCAGTCCATGTGGTTTCCCAGCACTTCCAGGTCAGATGAAAATTCCTTCTCCTTAGCCCGGAAGTATGTCATCTCTTCTGTCCCCATGTCTGGGAAATACTTCCGGGCTATACAGATGATATAAATCTCTGAGCCTCCCTGCAGCATCCCCTAACAGCCCCCATGATATCCAGCAGGGCTGTGCATTAAAACTCCAAAGTCCATGAGACCCTGCTGGAATTTGGGGCACCTCCATGTTGAAGGGAGGGCTCCATCTGGTGGCCTGGGGGAATTGGCCGGGATAACCTGCCGGCCATATACCACACTTGTATAAAGCTACTTTAGGAAAAGAGTCTGTGGTTTTATGACATTTCTCACCATTTATAAAGCTCATTCAGAGGGTGTGCTTGTTGGACAAATTCAGATGTATTTTTGCGGAGGTCTGAGTGTAAAACAAGAAGTGTGTCTTGTTCATTTGCTTATTTTTGTAACCTAATAAAGCACCACTCTGTCTTTTAATCCCTGCTCCCAAGCAATAAGCACAATGGTATTTTGCTAATAAATGCTTATTGAAGCCATTGCTTCAACTGAAGCTTTCAATCCCCACAATTTCTTCTCTTGCCGTTACTCTTACCCCACATCCACCTAACTTACGGAGTGAATCTGTTACTCAAGAGTTGACTTCTTTCTCAGTAGCTTACCTTTAGTCTTTGACAGTAAGTCAATATGATGTATGTGGTTAGAGGATCAGGAGAGAATCGAGTGTACAGCAGAGCATAAGATCAGAGAGGTACACACAATACTATTCTGATTTTCAAAACACTTTTGATAAGGTCCCACATGACAAGCTTGTGAAAAAACTAAAACAAGTGGAAGTTCAAAGTGCAGTGTGTAGATGGGTGTAAGAACGGCTAAAACACAAAAAGTCAAAGGGTTAGCGTGCAAAGGACTTTTCTGAATTAACAGATGTTAAACGTGCTGTTAGGGATCAGTGCTGGAGCCACTGCCCTTTTTAATACACATTAGTGATTTTGATAAAAGAGCTATAGAACTGAATCTTCTAGAACTTCACGATATATAGAAAACCCAGGTAGAGAATACTGTCAATTTGGCCTGAACATCCCTAGAGGTTTATTTTCTCCAGCACTCACACCTGTTGGAATTGTTTTATACTCCTTCCTGGCCATCTGACCACAGAATACATTTGTGAAATTGGACGTGGACTTTTTCCTTTATTAAAGGCTCAGACTCAGATACTGCCTAAATGAAGCTTTAATTTATTTTGCCCTCACTTGTGCTAGGGATTTATCTATTTTTAATTTTTATTTACTTTTGTAATTGGATTTTTACTTTTTCTCTTCATAAAACACTCTAAGCTACAGACTTTGTTTGAAAATGTGTTAGAGAAATAACCTTTACTATTGACAAGAATATAAATAACAAGCTGGTTAAACATGCAAATGACACTAAACTAGATAATCTGTGTTTCGCTTAACCGAAGAACCTGAGCAGAATTCAGACTTAGGCAAATTTATGGCAAATGAAATGTAATTTAAGTACATTAAATAAAGCTAGATACAATATTACATCTGAATACAAAATGTTAAATTTGATACTTCAAACCAGGGTTTGCCAACTCTGGTCCTGGAGGGCACCAATGGCTGCAGGTTTTCATTCTAACCCTTTTCTTAATTTAGTGACCTGTTTTTGCTGCTAACTGACTTCTTTTGAATTAATTTTAATTGACTTGTTTTTTAAGATTTGTTCCTCTGAATTGCTTCATTGCTCTCCTTAAATCGCACTCAAACAGAAATGAAATGTGAAGTGAGTGAGCCAACAGAAGACCAACTAAGTCATGGCCACAAACTCCGACCAGTTTCACTTCAACCACTTGCTTAATTAGGCACAGGCTCTTTTTGTTAATTAAACCCGTTCTTTAATTCCATGGCTTCTTGCTGCTCTCTTTGTACAATAGCATACTTTTCTGAAATTGCTGATTTTCTCTTTTCTAAGATCATTGTTAAAATGTTTTAGGGACCTAAGCAGATCAGCATTCTTTAGACCTTCATCTTTCTTTATTTTCAGATAATGCATGATGAACACAGTTTGCTGGTCCTGTTTGGGCTCATTTTGTATCTCATTATTGTTTGGCGGCCAATTAAGTAAAAAGAAACAATTAAGAGGTCCGAGTCTTCAAGAGCAAGTCAATTAAAATTATTTCAAAAATAGTTAATTAGCAGCAAAAACAGGTTACTAATTAAAAGAGTTAGAATGAAAACCTGCAGCCACTGTGGCCCCCCAGGACTGGAGTTGGGGATCCCTGCTTTAAAGTATCTCTTATGAGAAGGACTTAGGAGTTTCAGTGGATTCTTCACTTTCAATGTACAGACAGTGTATAGAAGTGATTAAGAAGGCTAATAGGAGGTTAGGTTATAGTCTGACATTTGGAAAAGTTATATAATGTACTAGTGGGGTCACATCTGGAGTACAATGTGCAGTTTTGATCTCCATAGTACACAAAAGACATAGCAGCACAAGATAAGATTGACTAGGCTGTTTCTAGGACTGAGAGGTATGAGTTATTAGGAGAGAATAGAAGGAGTTGAACCATCTAATTTTAAGCAAATGGAGATTAAGAGGAGGCACGGTTAACGTTTTGTACATTGTGAAGAGAATTAGTACTGTGTGATATGGCGAATAGATTTTAAACAATTGCTTAGGGCTTCTGCTTTCATATTGTGTATGCTTACAGTGATAAAATGAACACTAGAGAATAACGTTAAGGTTCAAAGACCCTGCACTGTAATATTTTTGTTAATATATAATAAGAACTTGCTTGCTTGCTCTGTGTATCACATAAACAGGTCAGAACCAGTTAAAAAAGGAACTTGTTGCCTTTAAACCTGACACATTAACTACAAGTGGGGTGCCTACAAAGATAACTGTGTTTTACACCAGCCCAGGGCACAGGTGCAACATTGATTGGAAGAAGGTAGGGCTGGGCAATATATCAAGTTTTTGATTTGATTTGATATTTAATAAAAATCTATATGCAAAGCCCAATATCGTGATGTTCAGCACTTTCATTTTCCACTACTTTTTCTAAACATTAAATAAAATTCTCAAAATCTCAGACAGTGTTGGTGATGAAAAAAACAGAGTGAAGTTCAGAAGAGGAAACGTTTATAACTGGTAGGATTAGTGCTGCTGTTTGCAAATTCCCAGGATGACCGTTCAAGCAGTGCAATATCCAAAGATAAAAAATGTTACTGCACATGAAAAGGCCATCCTGGCGCATGCAATGCCTGCAATAAGCTCTTCTGCCTCCCTGGCAAAATGGGTCCCTGCTAATGCATAACATATGAGCAGACAGGCGGGAAGGAATACCAGCTGTAGTGACTACCATATTCCAAAGCACAGTTTTGCCTACTTAACTGGTGTCCAAAAAATACTTGTATTTTGTCAGTGTCAAATAATAACACTAGCTAGCAATTTCACAGTTATTCACATCACACCACAATTGAGATGCCCACACAGCGTGTAAGCCCTCGTTCGTTCATTTCACATGCTATCCTCTATTGGAACAGTACAAGCAAGAATAATAAAACCAGCAGTCTTTGTAGTTTTCTTTGTTCAATATTCGTGCATCAGTTATGGAGTAACCTGCATTAGTGGCCATTTTATTTTCATATTGAGTTTGAATTTTTGTTTTGCAGGTAAATTGAGCTTCCTAATGATTGTGAGAAAGTCTGTCCTAAATGATTAAGTTATGGTGTTTTGTTATCTTATTCCATTTAGTGTTTTGTTTTGACCTTGTGCACTTATCGTACTTTGTGTCTTGCCACTTTGCAATGTTTAACTTACAATGTTAGGGTTAGGGTTAGTTGTGTGTGTCAATGATCAAACATAAGTATATATAAAGGTAAAAAACAACTGTTCGAAAAGATTAGCTAATATCTTTACAAAGTTTATCATGTTTGTATTTAGTTATATATTACCTTTCTAGCAAGTGTTCATTCACATCTTTAAATACCATATGTGGCAGAGTCTGGATGTTTCTTCAGATGTCTTTGTAGATAAATGCAAATTATTTTACTACAGGCTCTGTTATTTGTTAGATTTGCTTTATAATTCTGTTTTAACGACTGGTTGATAGCTTTTTCAAAACTGTTTTTAACTTGTGCTGCCAAAAGTACTGTAATTTGTATTTTACTAATTGGTGTAATTTAACTGTTCTGTTTCATTATTTATTTTAGACCACCCAAACAATTAAATTTCATCAGACTGAAGACCTGAATTTTGTTATATCTTTACTAATAAAAGGCAAAGCCATCACTGACTCACTCACTCACTGACTCATCACTAATTCTCCAACTTCCCGTGTAGGTAGAAGGCTGAAATTTGGCAGGCTCATTCCTTACAGCTTACTTACAAAAGTTGGGCAGGTTTCATTTCGAAATTCTACGCGTAATGGTCATAACTGGAACCTATTTTTTCGTCCATAGACTATAATAGACTTCTGCTCGATGCCCGTGGGAGGCGGAGTTACGCTGTTTTGTTAACTTTTCTTTGTTACTTATGGGCCCATCTTCAAGAAATTTGGTACACGGGTTCCCAACGCTAACTGAATCCTACTTACGTACATATATACGTCCATAGCCTGCAGCTCGGTCACCGTGTGAGGCGGCGTTGGGTCCCCCATCCCAAC
>JANRMT010062836.1:9214041-9269919 GCA_026402145.1 Polypterus bichir lapradei
TATATATATATATATGTATGTATATATGTGTGTGTGTATATATCTGTATATATATATATATATATATGACAGCAACACTCATCATTCACAACAGTGACAAAACAATTACATTGACAATCATGTTACGTTATTTTCAAAATGTTTCCTTTTCTTTTTCATTACTTCTTTAACACACTACTTCTCCGCTGCGAAGCGCGGGTATTTTGCTAGTTTAGAAAATAACGGGGTTAGATATACTGTCGTCTTCAATGCTCTAGTCTGTGACTGTCTGACCAAAGTCAGAAAAGGTACATGAATCATACAAAATTATGTAGAATACGAACATGTACATGTAGTACTATGCTTCTGTGATTCGTGAGTTAATAATTTAAAAGCTTTGTATTTGCTAATGTCAAATGGAGAGGGAGAAAGAGAGCAATGGTTACTGATTGACAAACACTGATGCCAGCAAGGCAAGAAGAGTTTTGAATGCAAAACATACAATGGAACCTCAAAAATAAGTAGAAAAGACACTAAATGGTTGGAAAAAAACAAATTATTTCAGATGTTTGTTTGAGGCATAGAAATTCATGAAATACATTTTGAAGGAAAAAAAAAACAGTTTCCATTGCTAATAATTCATTTTATTAATGTGAGAATATATATCAGGTTTATGGCATATATGGTGCTGATCTCCAATCTTTAGGATATTTTAAAAACATAGAGATTTATTGAATATTTAATATTTGTTCAAAATAACTGTAATATCAACTTATATCCATATGTCCATATCCCCTAGCCCTAGTAGAAAGATCGAGAACATTGCATGTGCCTGGCCAGTACTGATTCAGGGGATACGATGCCCCTTTGGTTCAATCAGTTTTTCTAGCAATTTATCTTGTTCTGCAGTCCATTATTGCATTCTGACACTTTTAAGAATGTTTCTTTGTCCTTTACAATATTATGTTGTTTTTCATGAAAGGTTTGTTGTTGTTACCATGGGCTTTGCAACACGATATCAACTGCCACAGACATTTTCCTCTTATTTTTGTATCAATTGGGTTTTGATAGCAATAGGAGCATAATATTCAGCATAAGGGCCATTCTGTTGTAGTCTTGTAGTAAAAACCATTTTGTTGAAGATTGGATATTATTTCTTGTGCCCAATCCTTCAAAGATCTCAGAAAACTAATGAATGGGTAGATATATTATAGGTATGTACCAGCAGCAGTAATACTGGTCGATATTTGCATTTTAAAAAATTAAACCCATTCAGTGATTTTCAACAGCACCCATTTCAAGGCACTGCATGCATGTCTACAATTTGCAGGCTAATTTTATCAAGAGATTTGAGAGCGCATTATACAAGAGACTGGAGTCCACTGTGTCTGTGCTGGTCACAGCTGGTTTCCCAGAATAAAGAAAGTATAGAAAACAGCTGCACCTTTTTTGCTAACAAGTGTTTGGAAAGTGCTACAATCTTGAATTGTGGTCAGGTTTAATATGTACGTTACAAAAAGCAGATGCTTTTATGTATCAGAAACAAAAAACTGAAGAGATTATTCTTTTACAATAAATTATGCTATAATACTGAAAAAGATGTAGAAGGTGGCTATGGCCTAATCCACAACTTGACTCTTAGGGTTTCATTTTACTACAGTTGGATTGTTGACTTTTCTTAGAACCACACTCTGAATTCATTTATATGATGGCGACAAAATCAAAAATCTACTTTAAATAAAACAAGACAGTGTAATGACAAAAACAATAACTTTGGACCTCTTCAAGGCAATTTTGTGAGTGTTTGAAAAAAATATTACAATTTTATATGCATCACTTTAGTACAGGGAATTAACAAGATGATGTGACAGCATTCGGACTCTGGGGTTCCATGGGTGAAAAGTTTGTATGCTGTCCCCCTGTTTGTGTAAATTTCTGGTGGTGTCTACCATTTTATTCTCACATTCCAAAAATGTTGTCAAAATGACTTGTTAAGTTCGCAATGGCAAAATATGAACAAATATTAATATAACATATTGTCCAGGGCTAGTTCCGGACTCCTCTCCATTGCTGCTGAAAGAGGATCTGGCTGTACTTAGTTCTGCATGGATGAAGGAGGTTCAAAAAAATAAAATTGTATGGAATTAATTCTGCACTTAGAAAACAAAATTACAGACATTGTGAGTGAGTGGAACAGTAGTTGGTAACTCACTATAAATATGCACAGTTTTGACTTTCAAAAGAAAATAAATTCAGTATAAAATGCATACTTAAACATTTTCCAGAAATAACTACACTTTCATATTTATTTGATTTTAAATATTGAAAATAACAGCTAACAATCACTTTAGAATCATCCAAAACACACACCTACCAATATCTATTTAAAAAAGAACCAAAATTAACCTCACACATGTTTTAACTGACAGTCCTGCTCTTGAGAAATGTTGCTTTCAAGACTTGTTACTAAAAGGAAAACCACAGAACGTAGGCATGGACTGGCATTAAAGACACCATACACTATCACGGGAACATTCAGAAGTTTAGAAATATGTCTATAACCAATGCCATCAGTATGTTTTGCAACAATAAGGTTGCAAAGTTCTTGAGAGAGACCTTTGCTTTTTACCCATCATGAGATGCTTCTTTTGTGACACCTTGGTAATGAGAACCCTTTTTATAGCCCATCAATTACGACTAAACCAGCTGATATTAATTTGTACTGATGGGGGACAGGATTGCTTTCTAAATACTGACAGATTTCAGCTGGTGTCTTGGCTTTCCATGCCTTTTTGCACCTCCTTTTTTCTGTGGCATTCCACTTTATTACACATAACTTAATTTATGGACTTATTTGTTTTGATTTCTTTATATGTATAAGATACTTGGGTTGTTACCGACATCTGGTGAAAATGGCAGGTCAATAGACCCATTAGAAATATATTTACTGAGAAAAACGTTCAATACTTGTTTTCCCCATCGTAAATAGTTTAAATACAAATTAATCGGGATGTCTTGGTACTGCATCACTTTGATTTTTAAGGGGTCTGACAGACGTCATGTAGATAGTGTTTTGATGAAGTAGATTAGTGTTTTTGAAACCTGCTGCATGCCCAACCTTACCTTGAAAGTGGTCTTTTTTTGAACTGCCTTTCCCAAGGTTTCTTCCATTTTTTCCCTACAAGGGTTTTTTTGGGAAGTTTTTCTTGTCTTCTTAGAGAGTCAAGGCTGGGGGGCTGTCAAGAGGCAGGGCCTGTTAAAGCCCATTGCAGCACTTCTTGTGTGATTTTGAGCTATACAAAAATAAATTGTATTTGTATTGTATTGTATGAACCCAGTGAACCCTGAATACAATGAGGACTGATTGAGGTCATTTATGTTAGGTAGAATGTCTAGAGGGGGCTGGGCGGTCTTGTGGCCTCGGAACCCCTGCAAATTTTATTTTTTTCTCCAGCCGTCTGGAGTTTTTTTTTGTTTTTTCTGTTCTCCCTGGCCATCGGACCTTACTTTTATTCTATGTTAATTAGTGTTCCCTAATTCTATTTTCTTATCTATTTTGTCCTTTTTCTCTTTCTTCATTATGTAAGCCACTTTGAGCTACATCATTCATATGAAAATGTGCCATTATGAACAATGCCACACATCCTCGCTCTCTGACGCACTAACACTGGGGACTTTCTGCCAATTCATTATTCAGGAGAAATGTGTCAAGAAAAGCCACTGGGGCTCCTTTATGCAAACAGCAATTCATCTGCAAAATGCCTCAATGGGACTGTGACAGCCAAGTTAGAACTTTTTTCTTTTTACTCATTCTGGTGTGTGTGTGTGTGTATTTATTTATTTAAAGGGCTTCTGTAAAAAGCCAAATTTCTCTCTGGGGACAAATTATTTTTTGTCTGCCAGAAGTTCTATCTATATTAGAACTGAGTAAAAATAGTTATAGTTGTGATCCTATAAAATAAAAATATCAAAATAACTGAAAGCTAGACAGTGCTACATCAAGACTAACTTTCTAAGACAGGCTTCAACCCAAGCAGCTTAGCCCAACACTTAAATGGCAGACTCTGGCCTGCACAGGCCCAAAAATAGGGCTAAGGTTTTTCAAGTCTTAATATCAAAAAAACATCACTATTAGAGGGAAGAAAACTGCAGAAATAAACTATCTAATCCAGAAAAAGTAAATATTTATTAAACATATTCCAAAATTAAAGTATAAGCAGTCAAGGCAGGGAAAAAAGGCAAAAGTACAGCAAAAGAATCCAAAGGGCAGCAAAACAAAAACAGTGAAGCAGGGGTCAAAACCAGGAAATCACAAAATTCAGAACTTAAAAGGGATTACATCTTGCCTGAAGAAGGGGCCTGAGTTGCCTTGAAAGCTTGCGTATTGTAATCTTTTTAGTTAAGCAATAAAAGGTGTCATTTTGCTTGACTTCTCATTCATAATGGCTAACACAGTACATCACCCTAGTACTAAAGGGAACACCAAAAAATGCCAAACCTGCAATTAGAACTGCAGGTTGACCTTAAATATATGATGGGGCCAGAAACACATTAGGTGGCTCCACCTCAATAGGCTCCACATACTGATGCGAGGGCATAGAACTACTAAACACAAACACAAATGTACAAAATAACTAATAGGCACAAAAAAATCATAGTATTACATAAATACAACAAAGACAAAGCAAAGACAAAAATATAATTCATAGCATAACATGAAAATAATATTTGAGAAACAAAATAAAGACTGAATAAGCAAAGAACATATTGAGCAAGGAAAGAGAACCATAACTTACTTTCTTTCTTTCTCTCGCGAGAGTGGTGAGTGGGCGGAGCTCTGTGAGAAAGTGAGAGTGAGAGCGGGAGAGTTTGAAGGTTTGTGATTTTACTGTTTGTTTTTCCTGCTTTTTTGTTCTTAATTGTTATTCTGTCTCTAACTGTTTATCTTTTTGTTGGATTGGTTTATTCTGAGGAAAGTCGGAATGGCCTCCTCGGGAGGAGTCCGTTTTCGGAACGGTGATTTCGAAAAACTTACCAAACAACATGGAGTGAAGCTTATGCCAAAAACGACCTGTTCTCTGGAAGAGTGTGTATTGGCTGTAGGAAATGTAATAGGTTGTGACAATGTTCGTTCAGCCTCAAGAATTAGCAGTGCAGTGGTAGTGTTTGTTGCTACAACGGATTTTGTCCATAGATTGGTAGAAAATGGAGTTGTTATAAAGGACACTTTAACTCCCGTAATGCCTCTTACAACTCCAGCAAAAAAGATTACCCTATCTAATGTACCTCCTTTTCTATCTAACGAGACCCTTGAAAGAGAGCTAGCTCGCTATGGACAGTTAATCTCGCAGATTAAACAAAAACACTTTTGGGATGTAAAGCAACCCAGTTGAAGCATGTGATGTATTTTCGGAGGCAAGTTTTAATGATTTTAAAAAATACAGCGGATGAGTTAAACATAGCGTTGAGGTTCCGAGTGGATGGTTACGAATATGTTATCTTTGTCACATTGGAACTGATGAAATGCTTTAAATGTGGCAAAGCTGGTCATGTAGCTAGAGATTGCAAAGATGTTGTTAAAACTGCAGAATTAGGCAAGCAACTGACCCCAGATGAGACCCCTGACCGCCCTGGGGATCAGACAGATGCAGCAGAGAAGGCGTCTGCATTTAATAACACAGCGGAAAGTAGCGGCAGGATCGCTGTTGCTCAGAATGAAGACGCTGCTAGCGATCAAACTGCGTTGGTCGAAATGATCAGCGACTCGTTTAATGCCGATCCTAACTTGAATAGGGATAATGGAAATCAAGACCCCCTTGTATCAGAGTCTGGAAACACTGTTAATGAGTCGGGTGTTTTGGAGGTATTGGCCTCTGCTATAGAATCAGTGGTTCCAAGCATATGGGGTGATATGGAAATGGAGTGTATCGGCTCCGACGGTACTTTCAAAACACCGAAGGCTGTTAAAAGACACTGTGGGTAAGACGAGCAAGTTGCTTTTAAAAAAAGAAGCTTTGAAGAGACTGCAGCTGCGGCTGACACTGAAGCGTCCTCGGTTTCAGATTGTGGGGAGGACGGTTATTTAAATGATTCCTCTGTTGTGTCAGAAAGTAGTCAGGACACCACAGAGGGATATGGATTCTACAGAATTAGAGCCTTTTTGGTTGAAACTAGGGGGAAAAGAGTGGATGTTCAAAACTTTTTTCCGGATGTTAAATTATTTATTTCCTCTGTTAAAACGGTTAATGAAGCAACAATCGGGCACTGAGGTTTTTTCAGACAAGGAGGGGTGGAGGCTTCGAAGTATTTTAAGAAAGTTACATACCACTGCTAATTTAACAACTTGTTATCAATGGCTCAAAATTCTGTATTTCTTTTATTACTTAATGGTATTATAGCATTTTTTTTGGTTCCATTATCAATTTTAACAATGTACGATTTTAAAATTGGGAGTCTTAATGTTGCAGGTTGTAAGAGCCCTCTTAAGATCCCGAAAGTGTGCGACTTCCTGAAAGGGAAGCATCTGACAGTGGCTTACCTTCAGGAGACGCACAGTGGAACTGCTCTAGAAATTGAGTGGCAGAAATGCTGGGGAGGAGACGTTTTTTTTAGTCACGGGTCAACACGTAGCTCTGGTGTTGCCATTGGTATATCTAAACAAGTGTGTCCAATATCGGTGTCTGCCTACGAAGTGATAAAAGGGCGGATGCTTAAAGTAAAGGTTGACTTGGACAACAGCCGGTTGGTTTTTATTAACGTTTATGCTCCAACAATTGGCAGTAAAATAGTGTGCTTTTTTAAATGTCTTGAGTGTATTTTATCAGAGTGTGACCCGGATGAATGTGTGTTTTTAGATGGGGATTTTAACTGCACCCTTAATGATGCACTGGACAGAAATCATGCAGAGCCCCACCCGCGATCTGCCAGAGAGCAGAAAGCGCTCATTGAGCGATATGAATTGAAGGACGTGTGGAGGACTCTGAATGGGGGCGACAGGCAGTACACGTGGGCACAGGTGCGAGGTGGCACTCTTTCACTTGCCAGGCTTGATCGGTTTTATACTTTTAACCATCATCTTAATTGTTTTAATTCATGTGTCATTGTGCCAACAAGCCTTTCTGATCATGCATTAGTTACCTGCAATGTTCTTCTGTCATCTTTAAAGTCAAAAATCTCTCATTGGCATTTTAATGAGCTTTTATGTCAGGACTCCCATTTTAAAAATTGTTTTAGGTACTTTTGGACACAGTGGAGGGAAAGGATATGTCAGTTGTCTTCTCTGGGTCAGTGGTGGGATGTTGGTAAAGTACAGATTCGCCAGTTCTGTCAGCAGTATACTCTGAATGTCACAAGGAGTTTGAATGATTCTACGAAAGCACTCGAGGAAGAGATAGCAGCACTCCAGCAAGACTTTGACTCCTCTAAGGGCAGTGAGAATTTGGACATGTTGAAAGTGAGAAAGGCAGCCCTCGCACACCTGACTGATTATAAAGTACAAGGTGCTTTGGTTAGAGCCCGTTTTCAAGCGGAAACTGAGTGTGATGCTCCAACCAAGTACTTTTTTGGGCTGGAAAGAAAACAGGGCCAAAGCAGAATGATTCATTGTTTACATGACCCCTCTGGAAGTGAGATGAGAAGCTCTTCTCAAATTAGGGCATTTGCCATTGATTTTTATTCTAAACTTTTCTCATCTGAGCTGATGGAACAGGACACTGCTTGTTCGGGTTTTACTAAGGGACTGCCGCAGGTGCCAGTGGAGGAGTTACCAGCCTTACAGAAAGGGCTTACCCTTGAAGAACTCTCGAGGGCATTGGCAAGTTTAAACACTGGGAAAGCTCCAGGTATTGATGGACTTACTGTCGAATTCTACAGGTTGTTTTGGGAGTTCATCGGACTAGACCTACTTGGGGTTCTTCAAGAGTGTATAGATAAAGGTGTCCTCCCCTTGAGCTGTAGAAGAGCTGTTGTTGCCCTTATTCCAAAAAAAGGAGATCTCTGTAATATTAAGAACTGGAGGCCAGTAGCTTTGCTTTGTACTGACTATAAAATACTTTCTAGTGTTGGCTACGAGAATGAAGGAGGTGTTGGGGCATGTCATTCACCCTGATCAGAGTTACTGTGTACCAAACAGGTCCATATATGACAACATCTTTTTTATCAGGGATACATTTGGTTTACACGGTGGTCTAATTTCCTTGGACCAGGAGAAGGCTTTTGATTGGGTGGAGCATCAGTACCTTTGGCAAGTACTAATGGGATTTGGTTTCCCACCCTGCTTTGTTTCCATGGTTCAGGTGCTCTATAGTGACATTCAGGGTGTACTGAAAATTAATGGTGGGCTGAGCGCTCCGTTTAAAGTAGATAGAGGGATTAGACAGGGTTGCTCTTTATCTGGCATGTTGTATGCCCTGGCTATAGAACCCCTGCTGATCAAATTAAGGAAAGTGGTGGGTGGACTGACTGTCCCCGAGTGTTCAGTGTCTTTGAAGGTCTCAGCATATGCAGATGATCTCGTAGTATTAGTTGCAAAACAACAAGATGTGGATGGGCTGGTATCTGTACTGGATGAGTTCCAAAAAGAATCATCAGCTAAAGTAAATTGGACCAAGAGCTCTGCAGTACTATTGGGTAACTGGATAGCTTCTTTTCCTTCATTGCCTTCTGAACTGAAATGGACAAGAGACGGAATTAAATACCTGGGATTACATCTAGGAGGCATAAACAGTGACAGTAAGAATTGGGAAGGTGTTACAGAAAAGGTCAGAAACCATTTACAATGCTGGAGATGGCTACTTCCCCAACTGTCTTATAGAGGACGGACGCTGATCATAAACAACCTTGTTGCATCTGCTCTATGGCACAGGTTGGCATGCCTGGAACCCCCACCTGACCTGATTACTGAAGTGCAAAGAGAGTTGATTAGTTTTTTTTGGAATGGGAAGCATTGGCTGTACCGAGGTATTTTGCATCTACCCAGGAGTGCAGGAGGACAAGGACTGGTGGACATCTGTAGCAGAAAAAATGCATTCAGACTACAAACTCTGCAAAAACTGCTTTATGGTCATATGGCTGTGTCCTGGAAGCCACTAGCGTGTGCTCTCCTGCGCCAATTTGGAAACCTGAAATTGGACCGAGCGCTTTTCTTAATGGACAGTGATTCCTTCCCCATTGGTAATATTTCAGATTTTTATCGAAGTGTATTGAGAATCTGGCAACAGTTGGATTGTCGCATTGAGGAAAGATCCTTAAATTTATATTGGACTTTAGAATTGCCAGTTGTCTCTACCATGGCTGTTGAGTCGACATCTCTGAAACAATGCCTGATCAGGGCTGGTATTCTACAAATTAAACATTTAATTCAACCACAGCTGCTCAGTTGGCAGAGCGCAGAGTCAGTGGCTGCAGCTTTAGGTCTGAGCTCAGTGCGCACAGCAGAAAGATTTTTGCGGCAGATTTTTTTGAATATACCTTCAGCTGCTAAGGATTTATTGAATGACTTTTTCAATGCTACAGATTACCCAGAGCCTTTGTCTGTGTTTCCAAATTTGTTAATTAATGCCAATGAGAACATGATGGGGGAAAATGGCAGGAGAAGAACTAAATATCTTCCCTTTGACTCTGCAGAAGGGAAAGAGTTATATAAAGTGTGTGTCCAAGCTCGATATCAGTCCCAACTATGCAGATACCCGGATACACCCTGGAGGGATAAATTAGGAGGGGTAGAGGGTGTTGGCCCCATTTGGGACAGTCTGTACAGTCCGCCATTGAGTAAGAGAACTGCAATCTGCAATGGAGAATTGTTCATGGGATTGTGGCAGTTAACTCTTTTTTGTCTTTAATTAACCCCAACATCTCAGAGATGTGTCCTTTTTGTCAAAAGAGAGAGACTGTTTTTCACTGTTTTCTTTACTGTTTTAGGATTCAACCTCTTTTATCTGTACTTGACAGTGTTTTTAATGTTTTGGGTGTTTATTTTACCAATCAGATTTTTATATATGGTTTGGCCAATGTGAAACAAAAAAGAATGTTGGCAGATTAGCAAATTTTTTATTGGGCCAGGCTAAGCTTGCCATTTATATCACTAGGAAGGAAAAAATTAAGAGTGACAGGGAGTCTGACTTGGTGGGTTTCTTTAAAGCACAATTAAAAATAAGAATTTTATTAGATTTCAAGTTTTATACGATGACCCATAATTTGCATACATTTATAGAACAGTGGTGTGCAATGAATGCAATTTGTAAAATTGTTAATGACAAGTGTGTTTTTGTTTTGTGAATTAACTATTATGATACTACAGTAAAATACTCATTCATAGGTTACATAGAATGTTCTTTTTTTATTGATGGTTTGTTGATTTTGTAATGATTGTTGAATGTTTAATAAAAGGTATTTTAAAACTCAAAACTCAAACTCTTTCTTTCTTTCTTTCTTTCTTTCTTTCTACCCAGCTGTACATTATTTATATTACGAGTGGTTTTTGAATGACCACGAGTGATACGGCCATAATAGGTCACGTAAGAACAGAACATTGCTTATCAGAGGCTATTACAAGGTGTAACTCCACTGGATTATTGATCAGCACAAATAGGACCACAGGTGTGGAATATCTGAGATCTCAAAAATTGGAATTATGTGCAGAGGGACCGGTGCTACATAAACAACTTTGTATATTGTTACTTTTTAGCCTGGATGTTTGGAGCACTTCACCAAGGAGTGTTCATGACTCTAACAGCTGCTTTTGGGCCAACTTCTATGCCTTTCCCTTTTGTGTTACACCAAGAGATTAAGTGCATCATCACCCTGAAGCTGTGTAAATGTCAGCTTTCTAAAGGCAGAAATGCACAGTCACCATGTTCTATTTCAGTTTTTTGTCATTCCACATAGAGCAAAACTTGCTTTCAGATCAAATGGTCTTGTTAAAGTAATTATGAGGCAAGCAGAAATTAGGGGTCAATGTTAATTAAATAGTTATCAGTTTCAGAGAGCAATATTCCAAATACAGTATAATACATTCAATTGCATGAAAGATAAGTGTAATGTGGATGTTCTAAATTTATCGGTTAGGTAAGCGCAATAAAACAATACATCCTATGTAATAAATATAAAATTGTATAATGCTCTAAATCCAGAAGGTACTGATAGAATTACACCCTCTGTGCTTACATACTATTACACATCATGGGGGAAGATAAAAGTAATACTTAATATCCAAAAAACTTATTTACTTCCATTGTTGCAAATGTACAGTAGTATACAGTAATATTCAGCACTATAATAACATCCCCCCATTTTTGAATTGGCTTAATTGAATTCAAGATCGCAGAGATTGGTCTTCATCCAGACAGTACTTAAAACAAGGCAGAAACCAACTATGGATGAGGCACCAGTCCATCACAGAGCTCACTCATGCATGCCTACACTCATCCTGGGTCAAGTTAGAGTCACTAATTACTTTAACTAACATGGAGATAAACCCACATAGAGACATACAGACAGCGGGCAGGCTGGGACTGGAAACCAGTTCCATGGCAGCAATGAGGTAGCAGCTTTAACCACCACACCACCCACTGTGAAAACACTTCATATGCAGTTGAATTTGTCCTTAATTTTAGTACATGCACAAAGCAATTAGTAAAACACAAATAAGAAAATTATTTTCCAATTTAGAAATTGAAAACATTTGAGAGTGAAGTAGTCTTCTTTCCAGATTGTACAACGTGTGGGTGTTTAATGGCTTCATTCTAAAGTGGCCGATATCTGCCCAAATGTTAACTGCTTTATGTCTCACTATTTCTTTTTTCTCGGAACCTCTTTCTAAATTAACAACTGAGGGCAACATGGAAAGCTGGCAGGCTTTCATTTGCTAACTAATAGCTTGCTTTCCATTAAAGAGAATGCATACAGATTTAAGGCTGTGGCTGTATGGAAGCAATTTTATTATTATTTATGATCTCACATTTGAATTAATGCATGCAAGTTTATTTGGTGTGCAGCCAATATAACCAATAATTAGTACTGTGATTTATGCTTTAAATGGTTATATATACATATGTGTTGGTTTTGCTACATTTACAAATTTACACATGGATTTAGCTTGTATTTATAAACACATATACAAATATTTTAGCATGTACTAGGAAAATGAGATGCTCTATGAGCTATACAATAAGGCTCTTTTCAAATCTAAACATGCAGTAACAATGTACAATACAAGCTAAGGGAGCTGAAAGAGAAGCACATTTTTTAACATATAACCAAGGATATTCTGGGTAGAGAGAAAGACATACAGGGAAGTAATTAAAATTCTGAACTAATCCATTTTAAAAATAATACAAATGCAACAAAATGCTGCGGTGGGCTGGTGCCCTGCCCGGGGTTTGTTTCCTGCCTTGCGCCCTGTGTTGGCTGGAATTGGCTCAGGCAGACCCCCGTGACCCTGTAGTTAGGATATAGCGGGTTGGATAATGGATGGATGGATGGATGCAACAAAATGGCAGGAACCATTACACCATGCTGCTTGCAGGCTGTTTTGCCTATCACAGTTGTCCTGTTATGTTACAATTCATTGACACATCCAGTCCAAATCAAAGCCTAAACCATAGCCACTGAGAACAAATTGCCCTTACCCCTGTTGTGACAGTGTTGTGCTGCTCTTTCCTCAAATCGTCATCAAACCAAAGGACAAAAGCAGAATGCACACCAAAAGATCCCAGACACAATGAACGATGCAAAACTCCTAACAATAAATCTAATTCCTTAGCTCTGACTTAACTTTAATTATTGTTGTGTATAAAAGATCCAACACTAGGACAATTTCCGAACTATGTCTTTGGTCACCGGTAATATCAGATCTTCTCCAACTGTGTGAGCTTTCTTCACATGGACAATGTGATACGATGCCAAAAAAGATGCTTTCAGTATTCTCTCTGAAAGCGTTCCTTGTTGTGTGACAGTGCTTGCTTGTTTTAGAAGCAGTACTGCTTACCTTTGGAAAAAGTCAACATGTCTCCAACATTAGCTGGATGCTCTTGCTCTAGATGTCTTTTCAATTTAGATGGATTTAGACATTTGTTTGACAGAACTTCCTGACAAAGAACGCATTTGAGGGTAATTAAGTTCGCCTTTTTTCTTAGCCGGCAAAAGTCCAAACTCTGTGTATGAAGCTTCCTAATTTCTTGAATTAGATTTTGCTTTAGAATGTGACCAACTTGATGAATTTAAAGCAGAACAACTAGATGGATTTTCTGGAAATGTTTCCTTTATAAATAACAGTCCATCATTTTGTATGTTTTATTATTATACACAGTATGTCTACTTGCTGTGAACTATTTTAACACCACAAATCAACATGTGTACATCTACTGTAGCCTTGGAGTAGCATCTAAAAAACGTGTTTATTAATAGGCGTAATTGGCAAGCACACTAACAAAGTGACAATATTATTAAAATGCAAGGTGAACTAGAAAAATGCTTGATTATTTCCAACTTTTCAAATAATAAAATCATGATTTTTTTTTCCCACATTTTGCCGTGGACCCCCTGACATATTCCTGCAGACCCCCAGGTGGAATCACTGTGCTGTGGCATAGTGATGGACATTTCTACTCACTTTACTGATTTAACTCTTTTGAAGCACCTGTTTATGCCAATCAATTAATTTTATTTATTTTTTTCATCAATAGGATCCAGGGTCGATGGTAATGACAAAAACCTTTTGGTCCCCTTTGATTGAATCACAAATATATATCAAATAATTCATGTCGTATTGTTATGCACAGTATGGGTGGAGGGTCCTCTAATGTACAGGAATGCTGTGGTTCAAACCTTAAAATTACACAAAGCTGCTAAATGTTTAATCCAGTGCATACACTGTTGTGTTCTCAAACATTAAATCCGAAACAGTTTGTCATAAACTATTTATTTGTGTCATCCAGTGACATAATAACTTTGCATGCAAATGACATCCCTGAATGCCCCTAGTAGGAACATAAGTTGTAGCACATAAAAAATGTACAAGTGGAAAGCACAAAATGCTTAATTTAGATACTGGCTGTTGCCAAAATATATGATTAATACTTAATTGAATGTTGACATTGAAGACAAAGTGATTTATTTAGTAGGAAAGAAACATGATTGTTATTAAATCAAGTAGTTTACCCATGTCTTACCACAGTATCACCTGGGACTGCAACAAAGAAAAGAACGGCTCCTCTAGGATATACAACCACTCAGCAGCAACAGAAAATAAAGCAGATTCTTTGGTCTGTAGAACAATAGATCTAACAAAACAATTTAGTGGAACCAGTAAAGCAAATCCCAGTAGAACAAATAGCATTGGGGATACTTAAACTGTCATTACTTAATGTGTGATTTTAATAAAAAGCACTTGTTTTATTTGTAACTTTTAAACGTCATTGTCTTTAGTCATTGTTCCTTTTTTTTTCTCAGTTTTATTGTTTAAACTCAGTGGTTGTTTTAGATTTCTTTAATTCTACAAATGTAAAACACTGTGTCGTATGCTTTTTCTACTTTTAATACAATCATCTGTATATACATTATATCACAAATTCACAGTAATGACTATCTATAGTGATTATAACAAAAATAGGTTGACTCAGTTTAAATAAAAGAAAAATAGCTTAGGCTAAATGATATTTTCATTTTTGAATGCTTCTCAGCAAGCTGACAGGTTTACTCCTTCATCTCCTACATGATTGTAGTTGGCTGACTTTATCAATGCAACTATACCACACATGTTAAAATGGAAATGAAAGCAGGTCTATAAACACTTATACAAGACCATGACACTCAATATAAGGGGTATAATGATACATAAACCAGACTATACTGAAATAAGAAAGATGCCAGTGATAGAAATAAAAGAGTTCAAGGACCTGTAATCATAATAAAAAAAACAGAAGAAGAAAATATTGAGTCACTAAATTCAAATATGGAAAACCAAAAGCAAATTCTAAATAAATAAACCAAAATGATTACAAACTCAAAAGTGTTTTTAGCACTAGCTACTGCACGAGAATTTGCTTGTGACATCTAGAATATTTAGACAACAGGATTAGCACGCCACTGCTTTTCAAAAGTGTTAATATGATGGCTCAAAATGTTATTTGGCAATAGTGTCTACTGTCCAGCAGCAGGCATTACAACCTGTAAACAATATGGCTGCAAGCATGCAGACAGCCATATAATGGTGAGGAACATCCAAAAAAGCACAAAACAGTGCTTGCACAAAATGGGCTTGGGTTTTAAAAGTTCATAAATAATTTACATGTTCAAAAATGTCTCTCAAGAGAGATAATAACTGAAAACTTCTGGCTTAAAAGGACATAACAAAGTAATGATTGTAAAGGTCAAGAGATATTTATTAAATAAAGGAGCAAAGAGCAAAAGGGTTTGCCTAAGCAGTCAACCCAAGGTTAACATGTACCACCCAATACTCCGAAACCAAAGACAAATCAACAATACACTATAACAAGGAAAACAAATTTTTGTAATCTTCAACACTACACGTGACACCCTGGGGGCCCTTTTTTCTGCACCTGGATATGGGTGGTCTATCAGTAGAGATGTCATGGTGGCCCCACCTCTTTTTGGGATCCACCTAAAGAAAACAAATGCAGCAATGATGCATATGTAAACAACATACTGCATAATTTGTAAAATATTTAAATAAAACAATAACAAAAAACAAATGAAAAACATTAAAAATTAACAGAAAACATAATAAAAAAGGACAACTCAATTAAGCCAGGAAACCAACCCTATGTTTAAAAAATTAGGCATTCAAGGTGGTGGCTATCATTAGCGATACACTCCTCGACACGATTTCTGAATGCTGGCATGACTCGTTTGGCCATTTCAAGGGGAATAGCGGTGATTTTGTGGCAAATAGCATCCTTGAGGGCTTCAAGGTTTTGAGATCGGTGTATGTATACCTTCGACCTGAGATAGGCCCACATGAAGAAATTGCATGGAGCGAAATCAGGCGAACGTGAAGGCCACCCAACATCGCAGTGCAGGAAGATCAGCTTCCCTGGAAACATTTCCCTCAAAACTTGCACTGATCTCTGCACCGTATGAGTTGTTGCTCCATTCTGTTGAAACCAGGCATCCACCACATCCAATTTTCCAGTTGGGGCGGCAAAAAGTTCTCTAGCATTTCAATGTAACATTCTGAAGTGACTGTGACCGTTGCTCCCGCCTCCTCAAAAAAGTAAGGGCCAACAATGCCAAATTCTGCAACAGCACACCAAACTGTAACACGCTCACTGTGTAAGGGTCTCTAACGAAGTTCACGAGGGTTTGTTTCAGCCCAATAACGAAAGTTTTGCTTTTTTACACAACCATTCAAATGGAAATGTGCCTCATCACTGCACATTAAGATTGCATCTCGATGAACAGTTTGCAGAATGTTCACGCACAACTCTCTACGACTCTCCCAGTCTCTCACAGTGAGTTCCTGCACTACTATCATTTTATATGGACTGACATTAAGGTTCTCATGCAAAATCCTTCTCAAAGACGTGTTGAAATAACCTAAGGCAGAAGCATGTTTGTGCACTGAACGTCTAGGAGACTGCAAAATCGATGCCCTTACACCTTGGATGTTTTCAGGCGTTCGTACAGTCCCAGGACAGCATGGAGATTTTCTGTTCAATGCTGTACCTGACTGTGAAATTTAGCCACCCCCTGAACAACTGTTTTCCAATTTGGGACATCACTGTTAGGAGGAATACTGAAGTGTGTTCGGAAGGTGCATTGCATAGTAATGATGGATTGTTGTTTTTGAAGAACGCATCAACAGCGAAAACACGGTGTGCACTGGAACAAGGCATGTTGCCAACTGAAAACTACAAGAGATTGCCTATCAAAGGATCCTCAACCCAACCCACTCGGCTGCCTCTACCTAGCACAATGACCTTCAGAAATGTGGTACTTCATTTTGGCTCATCCTGTATATATACATATATAAAATATATGAATAAAATATATATTTATAGTCACACATGTGCTCATGAGAGACAGTTAACGGGCTCAAATGCTTGTATTTTTCTGCCAGACCAGAGGCTGGCACTGTCCTGTAACCTTTTCTCCTTTTCCCCCTGAAGAACAACAGAAGATAATCAGCCTAATCCCTCTATAAAGGAGTCATGCAAATAATGTGTAAATAAAAGCATGTGCATATACAGAGTGTATGTACAAGCACACATATACATGTACATATACAGCACATACACATACAGTTGTGAAAACTAAATAAGCAAGGGAGACAGGCTAAATTACTGGTTGTGAGAGCTATGGCTCTTGAAAAGAAACTGTTTAGGTGTTGTCTATTAGTTTTAGTTTTAATTAATCTAAATCAATTAGCAGAGGGAGTTTTTGAAATAAGTGATGACCTTGATGAGATGAGTCAGTGGTGATTCTTTTGACATGGTTTATGACACTACAATCATACAGGTCTGTAACAGATGGAAGAGCACAGCCAATTATTTTCACAGCGGACATCACCACATGCTGTCAATTATTTTTAGTGGACCATTGCTGAACCAAACCAGATGACCATGGAGAATGTTATCACACTTTCAATTATGGCTTTGTAGATGCCTGGGAAATATTTAATTTCCTTAGTTGCCATAGAAAATTACGGAGAAAATACAATGAGCATCAGATGATTCTTGGCAAACTACTTCAATGTTTATCACAGCAAATTTTCATTTGAATGGCATGGTGGTGCAATTGGTAGAGCTTTCACCTCAAAGGTCCTTGATCTTGGATTACAATACCATATCCAAACATGATGTTCTCCCTGTCCACGCATGGGCTTTCTAAAGGGAACTTTGGTTTAATTCCCACATCCCAAAGGATATGAAGGTTGGAGATTCCAAACTGGCCCAGTTCTTGGTGCCCTGTCCTGGGCTGTTTTCTGCATTGCACATAGTGCTGCCTGAATGGGCTCTAGCTGCACTCCCCCACCCTACCTGATCTGTTTTAAGTGGGTTTGGTGATGAGATGAAATGAAAGAAGAAAGCTGTCACTTTAAACAACATAATAACCACCTAACTTGTACCTGTGTTTTTCTTTACACCAATAGGATATGCTTATAAAAAACAAAATTATTACATTTCAAAGTTTAAGTATTATGTTCAAAATTGTCAAAGAAAATATCCTGCTTCCTAACCGTGAATACACTTGGACGTTCGAGAACTGAACAAATAATAAACAGCCTCATGAAAACCCCCACTTAAAGTGTACAGTGTAGATCATTCCATCTTTAATAGTAATTGGTACTGCTTACATGGACATCAGATGTGTTTTAAATCAAACTTCATTCTGACCGCTTTTAACAAAGTGTTCTGTAACATTAATTATTTTCCTTACCCTTTATTGCTTTGAGTAAATTAATTTCAATTCAGTAAACAGAAGTTAACTTCTCAAGAACACAGTGGCCTGGATAAATTATTTAAGAATGACAAGGCTGAAAAGGTACTCATAAGGACTTCACCAGTGCTGAACATGCTTTTTTAAGTTTTGCATTTTAAATATACATAGTACATATTTCATGTAAAATAATTTATCTAATTAATAAATCCACAAATAAATTCAAATGAACCGTCTTGCATAATTAAAGAACAGGGACTACATTTTATATTTGCTTAATGTGTTCAAAGTAATTCCACTGTCTCATGAGCACTGACAAGGACAGTGCTAAGCAAACAAACTCAGAGATAGCATTAACATTTTTACATGTTTTCTCTCTTCAATATACACTTCATAATGAACTTTGAGGTTTTTTTCAAATTACATGAAAGCAGTCCAACTGTATAAAAATGATCAAATACGCAAAATGATGTTTACACAAAAATATATGTTTCACAACGGCACGGAATGAGATTTAAAATGAACTCCTACTGTATGTTAAAGTTTGTATATTTGATTTATTTTGTATATCTGACATCCATACATTGACAGAGCATCAGTGGAGAGCTTTAGTTATAGCTCTTTATCACAAAGATTACAGATGTCTTAATTAGTGTTTTGCTTAAATTCTATTGCAGACAGAATGTAAGAAAGCTTAATCCAATCTGTGCACTGCCTAACTATAGTGATGCCATTTCACTAATGAGCCCGACTCATACTAAAGTAAAATGGAACATTAACAGAAGGAAATTAACTTGACTGTTTCCTTTTGATAAACTGTTTTACTGTGAATTTTGAATTGTGCTATGCTGCAAAAACAAAAATAGCATCAATAGGTTTTCAAAAGTAAAGCCTCTTCTAAAATACCTAAAACATTTCAATATTCTAAAATAAGTGCAGGTTAAAGAGGTTATGTATTTATTTTCCAATGAAATAGACTTAAACATTTTATAGTACACAGTATATTTGCCAGTGTTAAAATAACACTTATAATAGTTATGTGAAAACTTTTCATATATACATATTGTGGAGAATGGCCGGCCGTTTATCCCGGCCAATACCCCCAAGCCGCCAGGTGGAGCCCTCCTTGCAGCATGGAGGTCCCCAGAAGACCAGCAGGGCATCATGGACAATGGAGTTTTTATGCACAGCCTTGCTGGATGCCATGGGGGCCACTAGGGGACGCTGCAGGGAGGAGTAATGGATATTTTTCCTACGCCCCAGAAGCACACGTGGACAAGAGGAATGACGTGCTTCCGGGGTGAAGAAAAGAAATTGTACCTGACCCGGAAGTGATTGAGAGTCACAGGGACTGGGGATTAGGAACACTTCCGGGTCAGGAGATATAAAAGGACTGTGGGAGCTCCCAGACGGCGAGCTGAGCTGGGTGGAAGGGTGGCAACGCGTCTGGGAGCTGGAGGAGTGTTTATTGATTGAGTATTGTTTATTATATGAGTATAGTGGAGGAGAGGGTGCTTTGTGCACTGTGGCGATTGAATAAAGTCAATATTTGGACTTTTACCTGGTGTTTGGAGTCGTGGACAGGGGTTCAAGGGAGCGAGGGCACCCCCTATCTACCACAATATATAACACTTTCACGTCCCACGAGACAAGACTTTTTGCCAAGAGATTTGACCACGCCCAGGGCCGGAAATAAAAGCCAAAGAGTAGATGACAAAGAGAATTAAAAGACTGGTTGTTTGGTGAAAGTGAAATCCCGTGAGTGAAAATTTAAAGCCCCGCCCACATCTGAAACATTTACAACCATGCACACAGTTCATTCTTTTCTCATTTGTGTGAATGCTATTGTCAGACACAGTTCGTGTAGAGAGAAAGAAACGATATTCACTCACGGGCAGTTATATGTTGTGTTGTCACGATGTAATTCCAAACACAGAATCAAAATTATTGACGAAAAGGTAAAAGTGAATATATGGACATAGGTGATATGACAGAAGTATGTAGATATTGTTTGGCTTTAAACCTTAAATGTCGGAGACTTGTAGATCGTCTAATTCATGTTGCCATCAGGGAAAAGTAGTCTTTCTTACCAATGAAGAGGCCCATCCACGAGAATTAAAAGTTTTGTTGTTTGCCGAGTAAAGCGAGTAAGGAGCAAAGTGTATATGTATAAGTATGTATATATATATATATATATATATATATATATATATATATATATACACATATACATATACTGTGTGTATATATATACAGTGGTGTGAAAAACTATTTGCCCCCTTCCTGATTTCTTATTCTTTTGCATGTTTGTCGCAAAAAATGTTTCTGATCATCAAACACATGTAACCATTAGTCAAATATAACACAAGTAAACACAAAATGCAGTTTTTAAATGATGGTTTTTATTATTTAGGGAGAAAAAAAATCCAAACCTACATGGCCCTGTGTGAAAAAGTAATTGCCCCCTTGTTAAAAAATAACCTAACTGTGGTGTATCACACCTGAGTTCAATTTCTGTAGCCACCCCCAGGCCTGATTACTGCCACACCTGTTTCAATCAAGAAATCACTTAAATAGGAGCTGCCTGACACAGAGAAGTAGACCAAAAGCACCTCAAAAGCTAGACATCATGCCAAGATCCAAAGAAATTCAGGAACAAATGAGAACAGAAGTAATTGAGATCTATCAGTCTGGTAAAGGTTATAAAGCCATTTCTAAAGCTTTGGGACTCCAGCGAACCACAGTGAGAGCCATTATCCACAAATGGCAAAAACATTGAACAGTGGTGAACCTTCCCAGGAGTGGCCGGCCGACCAAAATTACCCCAAGAGCGCAGAGACGACTCATCCGAGAGGTCACAAAAGACCCCAGGACAACGTCTAAAGAACTGCAGGCCTCACTTGCCTCAATTAAGGTCAGTGTTCATGACTCCACCATAAGAAAGAGACTGGGCAAAAACGGCCTGCATGGCAGATTTCCAAGACGCAAACCACTGTTAAGCAAAAAGAACATTAGGGCTCGTCTCAATTTTGCTAAGAAACATCTCAATGATTGCCAAGACTTTTGGGAAAATACCTTGTGGACTGATGAGACAAAAGTTGAACTTTTTGGAAGGCAAATGTCCCGTTACATCTGGCGTAAAACTAATGGTTAAATGTGTTTGATGATCAGAAACATTTTGTGTGACAAACATGCAAAAGAATAAGAAATCAGGAAGGGGGCAAATAGTTTTTCACACCACTGTATATACACATATACATATACTGTGTGTATATATATATATATATATATATAGTGAAGCCCAGGCCGTATACAGTCACCCTAACCTGAAACAGACAGGCAGAGAGATGTGTTGAGCACACAACACCCGGTTTATTTAAATAAATTATCTTCACCGCACACAAGACAAAGCACAGGACACAACAGTCCTTCTGCCGCTAATGTTTCTACCTCCACTCCTCCTCAGGCTTTGTCCTCTTCCTCCTGACTCTGGCCCCTGACTGGTGGTAACTGGTTCCTTTTATAGGGCACCCGGAAGTACTCCAGGTGCCCAACGAGCTTCTTCCAGCAACACTTCTGGGTGTGGCAGAAGTGCTACTAAATATGGCCCTGTAAAAGTCCAGGTGCCCCCTGGCGGTGGCCACGGGCCCCAGCGGGGTTGAGCTTCGAAGCTCACAACCCGACGCCCCACTGGAAACCAAGGGGACTACCCTCTGTCGGTCTGGGGGAGAAATTGCCATAAAAATATTCCCCCCCCCATCCTTCCATACTCAGGGAGTCCCAGCCGGGTAAGGGTTATATATTGTGAGAGTTAGACCTTTTCAGATCCTCCCCAACAAGATGACATGTAAAAGCACAATTGCCTCTTTTGAGAAATTCCCCAATGGGACGACACGCAGAAGCAACACGGTTGCCCCCACGGTTGCAGGTGTCTGTATGGGGATACTAATCCAGGAAGGCTGACACCTAATGTACTAGGGGAGAAAATATTCAGCAGTGCTCATCTCCCCATTCCATTGCACTGGCCTCATGACCACGTAAGGGTCTCTGTTCAGTCCTACCAGGGATGACAGCACATGTGTGCCATCCATTACATAATTTAGGAGTTGATTTAACATTTCTGATTTTGCTGTATAATGATAGGACAGGCACACAACGTTGAATCCAAAATTCAAATAAAAGCCATTATGTTTTTTTTATTTTTTTCAAGGCTCTTGAAATTACAGAAACTGCTGAGTGAAAGGTAATGGCTTTCAAGTAAAACAAACATATTGTAAGCAGAATGAGAAAACAAGTACTCTGGAAGTTTGCAAATAAGTAAACCTTCAAAAACTGAACTAAAGCCGAGTCAGTTGGTGTTGTTCCTAAGGTGAAAAACAGCACCCACAAGGGCTGAGAGATGAGATGAGTTGTAACTGTAGCCTAAGATGAAAACCGTGAAAAACTAATAAACCAAGCACCATAGCCAAAGTAATATTCTAACTCAAAGTTGAGGCAAACGGAAACTGCTCAAAGACCAATGCACACTGTAAAACACATCCATCCATCCATCCATTATCCAACCTGCTATATCCTAACTACAGGGTCATGTGGATCTGCTGGAGCCAATCCCAGCCAACACAGGACGCAAGGCAGGAAACAAATCCAGGGCAGGGCGCACACACACACCCACCCACACACCAAGCACACACTAGGGACAATTTAGAATCACCTATGCACCTAACCTGCATGTCTTTGGACTGTGGGAGAAAACCAGAGTACCCAGAGGAAACCTGCGTAGACACGGGGAGAACATACATTGGGTTCAGGACACCAAACAAAATCCTTAAAAGAAGTTAACAACCAAAAATTACACACAAACAAAAATTAATAAGTACCAGTCACAACAGTCAGTATTTCAAACCTTATCTAAGTTACTATGTGTAGGACCTTCTGTTAGATGATCACTGATGGCTTATCTTTTCTTACCTCTTAATTATTTCATCCACATTTCCTTGATTTAGACCTCATTTCTCTCTGCACGTGAAAATATTCATTTTTAAAATCATGTGTGTTATCGTGGACATAGAAAAAAAAAGCCTTGAGCCAATGATGGGAGAATAGTCTACACTTCTGTAAAGAATGAAATGGGTTCAGAGAATGAATGAATCAATGAATGATGCCATCATTGATTCACAGATCCCTTTTGCAATTGTTTTGATCACAACCAAAATTGGTCACTATAAATTTGCCCAGTATGAGTGTAGGTGTGTGGGCTCCATAAGGGATCGGTGGTCTATCTGGGCCTGACTTCTTCTTTGCATGTAATGCTGTTTGGATGGCTATCATGATGCTCTAATTGGAATAACAGGGTTTAAGCAATGAATGGATATTAGGGTGGATGGATGGATTAATCAAAACACCAGCATCTTAAACATTTGAATTCTTTGACTTATTCGTCATGAGAAAATTATATTAAAAAAATTATGAAACTCATTTCATAACTAAGAACAGTCATAACAAATAGTCTACTATGCATGCCAAAAATGTTTTTTATAGGCCCTGAATTAATTTCCATTTTAAGTTTTACTGCAATGAGATGACATTACACTATGTTAATATTAAGAATGTATTAATGTATCTGCTGGAGTTTGTGTTCTTAATTCTAGGGTTAATAATGTTACAACTAAACTCTGAAGTAGTAAAGTGTTGTACCGTGTTAGCCATTACGGATGCATTGAAAAGTCAAAGCAAAATTACAACTTTTATTGGCTAACTAAAAAGATTACAATATGTAAGCTTTTGAGGCAGCTTAGACTCCCTTCTTCAGGCAAGATGTAATGATTACTTCTCATTGACTTCTCATTGCAAGTAAACTGTGATAATTTATGGGTTTTATTGGTATTAAAATGTGGATATTCTTGTGCATGTTGGCATAGTTTAAGATTCCACTCTTGAATAAAAATCGTTCCAGTTGTTCCTTTTGCTTTGTAAAACAGTGTGCTTTCGGAGAAGCCATGTTTTCTGCTAACTAAACTTTTAGTTGCTTAGGTTCACACAATATAGGTTTGTGTTTAATTTGCCCTTTGTCCTGCCACAGTGATGATATATGGCAGGGCACATGGACTAATAACAGTAGGGAAGGACCAGAAGATAAATGTTGTTGAAGGTTAGAAAGGTTAGTTAATGGCTAGTCAGAAATATTGGCATCAAAACAAAACCAGTCAGCAAAGACAAAACAAAACAAAACAGATATTTCAGTAGCCAAGAATCAAAATCAAAACTGTTAAACACAAAAGTTCTTTTAAATTTATTGAGCAATCTAAGGTTCTACAAAGTACTGTGACATCAGAATTTACAATGTTGCTGATGTGACACAGCAGTGTGTGACAGAGCAGTGCCCAATAACAAACCAAACTGGCATTGTTGAAAATTTCAAGATCTGCATGATTAGCTTTAGGATCTGCAGTTCTAGGCTGACTTCTTATTCCAAAACCAGTTTACACAGTGGTATTAACTCTAAGGCCAGGTTTATACTTCACGCTATGCAATGCATGCTCCAGCGGACACTACTGCTATGCAAGCGTTTTATTGTTTATACTTGCACGAGTGCTTTACGTAAATCTGGAAGAATCCACCAGGTGGCAGTGTGAGATATTATCACTGTGAGAACAGGTTCAGCTTTGCTGTGTTGTGAATTGCCTGGTGAACACCCATTAAATTCCAATGAATTTCTCTGAAAAGGATGTTTAATAATTAAATCCATCAATCCAGGGATGTACCCATTCCAGCTAGCATTGGGCACGAGGCAGAAACAATCCCTGGACGGGGCATCAGCTCATCGCAAGATGAATACAAGCACTCACATACACTAGCGTCATTTTAGTGTCACTAAATCTGCATATCTTTGGAAGGAAACCGGAGTACACTGTGGAAACCCCGTAGGAAAACATGTAAACTCCAGGCAGGGAACACCAGCGATGTGATTCCCTGCGAGACAGTAGAGATACCACTCTGCCACTGTGTCACCCCCATGTGTGTAATTATTAACAGTGTTCTGTGCACAATTTACAGAATTCTGTAATTCATGAATTAAGACAAATTTACATAGTGATTTCCTTCAAGAGATGTGAAAAGAATGAACTTATGTACTAGTCAGTGTGAAATGTGTACATTTATCTGTGGAGATCTTAAAGTCGTTGCTCTGTTACTAGCTCGGCTATACAAAGTACTGTTGTTTCATCTGTGAATGGGACAGCTGTGCCAAAGAGTCACACTATTCTCGACAGAACTGGCCAATCCTTAAAAATTTAGTTCCAGGACAGAAAAATGTGGCACATGAAGCGCTTGTCGACCCGGCAAAGATATTTTTGCCTCCTCTTCACATAAAACTGGGACTCATGAAGAATTTTGTGAAAGCACTGAACAGGGAAGGCAAAGGTTTTCGTTATTTAAGACAGATGTTCTCAAGAATAACTGACGCCAAGATCAAAGAGGGCTTTGATTGGCCCCCAGATCAGACATGTTATGAGTGACAAGCGGTTTGAAGATCTGTTAGTTGGGCCAGAAAAAATTGCCTGGAAAGCCTTCTAAAATGTTTCTGACAATTTTCTGGGCAATTACCGAGCCCCAAGCTACATTCAGCTGGTAGACAAACTTCTCAAAGCACACAAGACAGTGAAGTGCAACATGTCACTCAAGATTCATTTCCTCCACTCACACTTGGACTTCTTCCCTGCAAATCTTGGTGCTGTCAGTGACGAACACGGTGAAAGGTTTCACCAGGACATTGCTATGATGGAGATTGCTACCAGGGCAACTGGAATCTGTCAATGCTTGCTGACTACTGTTGGACACTGCAACGTAATGCACCAGACATTGAATACAAAAGAAAATCAGGAGCAAAACACTTTTAATTCTGTTAAATTTAATAGCTTATGCGAAACATAAACGTGACTAAATATGTTATTGTCAATAAACATATAAATGTCTATTTCTCAGAGTTCCTACGTGATGCTGTAAAAACTATATTTGTGCATACCCAGTAGGTACCTGTCACAATCAGCAAAAACTTTTCAGGATGCAAGACTTTTCAAAAAAATTGTTGTGCAGTGTTATTTCAACGAAATTAATGATTTATCTGTAAAATGTAACATATATACTTTAATGCATTTCATCATGAAAGTGATATCAAGTATAAATCTAAGGATTCTAAATGTGCAGAGAGTTAGAATATCATAAATATAATGTGTTCTGTGTGGTGATCTATTGCTGCTTGTCGCTGCTGTCAGGTCAGGAGGAGCCCCAGAAGCTCGTAGCGATTAACAAGTGGGATGACGTTTATTACAGTCTGCTGTAATGAGAAAGTAAACTACGAGGTTAAAGTGGACACTTCAATCACAAAATGCACCTTTTCACCATGTCTTTAATTTTTTTTCTCTGTGGCTCAAATGCAGCGCTGTACATTATGTTGCTGTTGTGAAGTTGCAAAAAAAAGACGGCACAAAAGATGGTATCGTGTCATTATGATCGGGAATATGTAACGCTTGAATATAAAAGCACAACGAATGCATTTGTATGTCGGCATTTTGCTTCACCACATCAAACCATTCATCAAACATCAAAGCGCGCACATCGATCCCAGATGATCCTCAAAGTGGCTTTCTGTCACATGTAGTTAGTAAACAGAGACTCTGACATTACATTCCAACTTGCATCACATTGTACCCTTGACTTTTTGCTGGTACTTCAACTCGCGCACGTGTTGTGTTAATTTCTGAGGATGTGCTCAGAGGATACGTCAAATGAACGCAGGGAATGCATGGCACCCATGATGCATGTGCGTATGCGCTCTGAGCGTGAAGTATAAACAAGCCATAATAGGTGAAATCTGCAATGTGAAATTGGAGCAATGCATACTTTGCTTTAAGTATTTAGACATTTACATTAATTTTTTAAATGTTAAGACATTAGTAGTAATAAATATTTTCAGAGGTGAGAAAAATGTGTGCTATAGCTTGAGGTATTTGACCTAACATTTTTTGTTTACTTGAAGGACAAGGATATTTTTGGTGCACCTAGCTGTCAAGCCGCATTTGCCAAGCAAAATGAATTATTCTTTTTATTATGTAAAACTCCACAGAATAGAAGTCTCTGGCCCTGGTGAGGTTACAAATGTACTGTTAACAGGTCGGAATGACTAATGTTAGAGTTCAGAGAATGAGTTGTACTGGATATAAATCATATTCTCTAGCTTCGGTTTCCATTCCTTGTTTCAGGTAGCCTACATCTGAGTGTGAATTCATTCATATTCTTGCCAGGCTGAATATGGGTTGTGACCTTCTTCAGTTTAAAAATGATACTTTATCTGGCATTGTCCAAAGGTGAAGTGCTTTGCCCTACAGCCTATTCTCTGATGGAGAATTTTTTGTTCACTCAGTTACTCGCTTTAAGACTATGAGGTCAACAATGCTGTCTTGCATTTAGAAATCGACTGCAAGTCAAAACAATTATTTATATATATATATATATATATGTATATATATATAGTTTTTAACTTTGCAATGAGGTAACATGTTCATAACTGCAGACTTTTTAGCTGAAATTTCTCATTAAAAAAATCATAATTGTTTTCTACTTTGCAAAACAAAAAAGTAATCTCGTACTCAAATTCTAACTGATGTGCTGAATATTAGCAATGATTATACAGAGATGATCAAAATATTTTTACATGGCAAACAAATCAGATTGATCAAAAAGATTGGCCCCTGTCAATATGCTGTTTTAAGTGCTCCCACTCTGAAATGTTTACTCACTTAATGGTAATCACAATAATGCCCTCACTAACTGCATTATTTCAATGTTGACTGATTTACATCAATATAGTACTCCTAGACATGGATATAAATTTTTCAACAGCGAAAGGTTTTCGATTGTGTCTTCTCTAGAATGGACGGAATGCAATCATGTGTTAGAGAGCAGCTAGGTTATGCTGCATAAACTTCATTAAAGCAAAGTAGCGACTCATAGAAAGCAAATTGCTGATGTTCTTATGCAATATGTACACCTTTTATGAAATGAGGAGACTGAATCCCTTTATATTGCAGAAATACTAAATAAAAAGAAAGGCTATAGTACAGTAGTACAAGTGCCATGAAAAACATGAAATTGAAAAAGAATTTAACAAAAAAGCAAGGGCAGACTGAAGGGCAAGGAAGAAGTAGCTTGACTGGCAGAAAAAAGTACAAATTACAGAGGTTTGGAAGATAACAGAGAGAAAAGAGGCGACAAGTTATCTGCAAAAAAATGTTATCAAGAAAAAGGCAAGCATTGTCAATGTGACAGAAAGTATGATGAAAAGACAGGAGGGTTGTTACCTCTGAATAAAAACAATCAAAAATGCCCATGTCAGAGATCTTTTATCAAACCAAAAAGGAGGACATGTAGATGCAAAATTCAAGTAATACAGTAAGAAAAGGATGACATTTAAAAATGCTGCCCATGCAAAGTTCTGTGAATATCACAAAGGAACCCAGGATAACAACAAAGATACTCTGTTTAAATAAGATGAATGAAAAGAGGAAGATTTCAAAGTAAATTAAAACAGCCATCACTTGGAAACCTTGAAAGGCAAGGCTGCCTGGCCGAAACAGGTTCTGCAAGGACCAAAATAAGCATATTTTTGCCATTCATAAATCATAAAGGCCCATTTTTCTTCCAGAAAATGCAGTTCAGCAGCCCATAAGACTACGTTTATGATCACCTAGCTTTACATAGGGATATGAAAAATAGGGGCTTCCATGTGCTTAGAATTAATAGGGAGACCCTCTCTACATCATTCTTTCTCATCTAACTTGTACCTGAATACGATCAAATAAAGGACTTAATATGTGTATTGAGAGAGATAGACATTTATTTGGTTTATTGTCACATATATTAAGTACAGTAAAAAGCCAAATATCCTCCTGTGGGACAAATAAACTTCTATCTGTCTCTTTACAGTGGCGCTCCTATTTGCATATGCTAATAAACAAGTAACAAGTCACAAGTCTCTGGTGCCATGATTAAAAAGTGTAACAGCATTCCCTCGCCTTGCATTAAAGTAAATCTCCTTCTTGATCAAGAAAAATTTACTTGAAGTGCTCATTTGTTGCTACTGCATTGCTGACTGAGAAATGTTTTGGACTGGATACACTGCAATGACCCTGGACATATGCCCCTTTTCCTGTTTGTAGTCCCACCCACACCATGTATACCTTCTTCCACCTTTATGCCTGGAGACCTGGTTAGGCCAGATCACTATGGTAGCTGGTTTAAAAATTGGTAAGTAATTTCTCCCAGATCTCGAGAATGACAGAGATCTGAATTGGCGAAGACAACTTGCTGCTTTTGCTTTCCCTGGTTAGATGATCTCCTATGAAAGAAGATAAAACTATATGTGGCCCTCACAAAAATTATAACACAGAAGAATTACTGTATATTTAATATTTTTTTATGCCGCCACTTATGTTTTACCATTGTGGAGTGTATTTTTAATAGTTGTACAGTATGTATTACAGGCTACTGTAGTGTATAGTAACCTTAAAAAAGTAGACACTCAGTTAAATTCTCCGAATTTACATATCAGAGCATGCAGTGGATTCAGAAGGTATTCTGACCATTTCACTGTTTTGACATTTTTTTATGTTCTGGCCTTGTGCTAAAATCATTTAAATTCATTTTTCCTCCCATAAGGCAAAGCTCAATACCCCAGAATGACAAAATGAAAACAGAATTTTAGATTGTTTTGCAAATTTGTTAAAAATAAAAAACCTGAAATATCACATTAACACTAGTATTCAAATCCTTTGCTATGACACTTGAAATCTGGCTCAGGTGTGTCCCATTCTATTTATCATCATTGAGATGTTTTCAGCCCCCCTGTGGGCAACTCAGCTGATTGGATACGAATAAGAAGGCACACACTTGTCTAATAGAAGGTCCCAAAAAGTTGACAATGTGTATTAGAGCAAAAACCAAGCCCAAAGATTGAAGGAATTGCCTAGAGAGCGTAGGGACAGGATCATTTCCAGCCACAAATATGAGGTAGGCTACAAAAAGCCTTCAGCTTTGAAGGTTCTTAAGAGCACAGGTGCCTTCATAATTCTTAAATGGAAGAAGTCACCCAGCCAAACCAAGCAAATATAGAAGAAGGCTCATGGTAAGAGAGGTGACCAAAAACCTGATTGACACTCTGGCTGACCAACAAAGTATCTGTGTGGAGATAGGAGAATCTGCCAGAAGGACAGCCATCATTGCAACACTTCAGGAACTTAGGTCTTATGACAAAGTGGCTAGACAGAGGCCTGTTCTTAGTAAAAGGCACATGGAATCCGGCTTGGAGTTCATAAAAAGGTGTCTAAAGTACTCTCAGAGAGAGTAGCATCATGTCTGCAGGAAACAAGGCACTGCTCATCACCTGTGCAATACCATTCCAAAGTTGAAGCATGGTGACTAGACGAGGTTGATGAAAAGTTGAATGCAGCAAAATACAGAGATACAGTATGTTTAATAAAAACCTGCTCCAGAATGCTCTGCACCACAGACTGGGCCAAAGGTCCCTCTTAGAAGAAGACAATGACCCTAAGCACAAAGCAAAGACAACAAAAGAATTTGTTAAGTTGCCCAGTGAAGGTCTAGACATGAACCTAGCCAAATATCACTGGAGAGACCTAAAAATTGCTGTCCACCAATAGTCTCCATCCAGCACGACAGCATTTAAGAGTATCTGCAGAGAAAAACTGCAGAAATTCCCCAAATCCAGGAAGACTCCAAACTGTAATCACTGCATAAGGCTGCAATATAGCAAAATGTGAAAGAGTTCTAAATACTTCCAGAAACAGGTAACCATGTAATCACCAAGTCTTAAAACTATCCACTGCCATGATTAGCGAGTTTAACTATCTTGCCTCATTTTTTTGAGATGTTGCATGATGATGAGCACACGCAAGTAATAATTTAACCATACTCTCTTCACATTACAATAAAGAATTCTATAAACCTTTTAAATAGATATGTCTAACCCAAGGTGACAAGCAACAAATAACCATTTTTAATTGTTTATTTATTCATAAAGTATATCAATATCCAGGTGCTACGTCTGAATAAATAACTCCCCACAATGATTCAGTAGCTTTAAGAATTTTCATTAGCAGCAATTACATAAAGAAGAGTTTTAGTAGGTTACATTAAATTTAAGAAATTCTGACCCACTCCTATTTACCATACTGCCTCAGGTCAAAAAGTGCATTCAGTTCATGGCTGCTTTGCCATGGATTTCTACCCACATTTTAGTTTGCCACATTTCCCCTCCATGTTTAGGTGATGTCCAAAAAAAGAAGTCATTGGAAACAAGAAGGGAAAAGACAGGATTGCACAGTCAATGACATAGCTTCCATCTTCAACTCAAGATTGGAGGAGAAAACCAGAAAACACCAGGGGCCTCATGTATAAATGGTGCGTACGCATAGAAATGTTGCGTACAAACGTTTCCACGTTCAAATCACGATGTATAAAACCTAAACTTGGCGTAAAGCCACGCACATTTCCACGGTACCTCATACCCTGGCGTACGCAAGTTCTGTGCTCGGTTTTGCAGACTGGTGGCACCCAGTGTCAAAGCAGTGCTACTGTTCCTGTGTGGTTAACCTTTCTTTCTTAGATCCACATTCCTGACGCGGCTTTATAAATACACTGAAACTAACCGCATATTGTTTATTAGTGTAACGCATCTGATTGCAATTAACCTGTAACAATATAATGGTCCGCGGAATAGCCATAGTATTCCAAATACCATAACTGCTTTAGCATTGTTACTGTCACTGCACCTTCTTTTTCTTCTTTCAGCCTTTTCCTGTTAAGGGTTGCCACAGCGGATCATCTTTTTCCATATTACTCTCACTGCACCACTCAGAGTATTTATATCACTGTATCTGAGTGGAGACTCACAGCAGCAGCTGATCGGAAAGAGAATTATCGGGATACAGCATCAAGCACACGCTGCCTCAGCCACGGCAAAACGCTTCAGAGACTTTCCTGTACGGATCTCGCGGTTCAGAAACAGTTTCATCCCAAGAACTTTAAACACAGTCAATCAGTCCATCAAGTGTTCCTTGCAGAACTGTTTGTACTTATAAGTACAATTACACCACTGTAAACTTGCACTACAGTTATAATATTGCACAACCTGTGCCACTTTATAAAGCGCGTATTTACATATGATGACGATATTATTTTTAAGATGAAATGCAGCAAAATATATTGATTATATTATACAGATAAAACTTTAACTTCATTTAAATAATCTGTATTGTTAGTAATTAAACATGTGAGGACACGGTACCGCAGTGCTAGCTAGTTCACGGATTGATCCTACCTCGTGCTGTATTCTTGCTGGGCTGGCGCGACACTGGAAGGATAGATGGATAGAATAATTAAACACGTACTATGAAGATATTTCAATGTTCCTTAAAAGTTTTGAAGAATTGGCGTTCTAAGCTTACAGATGGCTTAACGTCTATTACAGAGCTGATTTTGTGGCAATTGGGTATTTGGAGAAAGAAAAGTAAGGGCAGGAATTGGAGATTAGTACGTTTGAAAGAGACAGTACTGCTGCAATAATTTCATCGAAGGTCGCGCACAATCACTGTGCCACCGTGTTCCCATGTTTAATAACATGCTTTCATTCCTATCATCATGAAAAAAATATCATGTATACATCTAAATATTTTAATTATTCAGAGAGTTGTAATATTATGAATGTAATGGATTCTGTGTCCTGTCGGAGAAAGAGAAAGCACGGAAGCACGTGGTGATTCACACACATAGAAGATCAAATACAATACAAAGCATTTAACGTGCTACTTTAGTTACAATGGGATTTGAGAAACTAGTAAATTAAACGATTTTAAGATGAAGTTTATGATGTTCTACTTTAATGACAAAATAAACTACGTGATTAAAGTGGAAATTCAGAGATTAAATTTGACATTTTTTGCTTTTTTCCCACTGTGTGCCTTTTTTTTTGTCTGTACCCTAATAAGCTTTCATATGATACTCAGACGGTGAGCTACGACTCGCCTTTTCATGGTGACTTTGAAATCTGACAACTTTTTTTTTATTTTAGGCACTGTGTGACTTTGTGAACTTGAGCTTTCGAGTTTCTCCGACACACTATGTCACTCGATCAATTTCTTTTTGTTGTTTATACCACTGTTTAAACCAACAAATAGTACAGTTTTCTTTGCCTCCACTTGGTATTTGCTGAAATTCTTATATTTTCCCCCGTGCTTTTCCCATTGTCTTTTCACAGAAGGCTGAGCTTAAGGGCTATTTACATTGATTTGCATATTCAAAGAGGTGTAATTCTGGGAGGAGCTGGGGCAGGACAGCAGGCGTGTGCACGAGTCAGCACTTTTCATGCTGATCGTGATTTATGTAGCGGAAAAACGTGGAAGTTTGTGTGTACAGATTCCTGCATCTGGATTTTTCTGTGCGTACGCACATTCCTGCTTTTGTGCTTACACCATGTTATAGTGTGAGTTCTACGCACAGCGTTACACATGAGGCCCCAGGAGAGGACATTCAGCCCTGCTCCTCCTGAGATGAATAAATATAGAGAACACTGTCACCCAAAATGGCCTTTCAGTCAGAGAACCCACAATGAATTTAGATAACTCATTGGAATTACCCACAGAGTTTATCCTGGCTAGGACCCCAAACCTTTATATTTCTTTGTTATTTACTTTTCACTCACTCACACTCTCTTTCACTCTATGTATATTGGAATGGGAGGTGGCACTATACTGATGCACCAGCTGGAAATTAATGGTGTTTCCCTGAAGGCAACGTAAAATGGATGGATGGGAGGAGACCAACGTCCAGGACAGTATGCTTCCTCCGTACATTAGGTGGCAGTGTCACTGGGACTGTGCATCCATGCACACACCCACAGTGCATATCGAGAACTGTAGTCCCATTGGGTAACCCTGTAGTGTTTCATGGGTACCACCAAGGGGAGTTGCAGGGAATGGTTGTTTGTACTTTGAGGAGCTTTTGAGGAGCTTTCAACTGACCTGGAAGTGCTTCCTTCGTCCAATGTCATGGCACAGGAAGTATGACATAAAAGGGGTCTTCTCATCTCATTTGATGAGTCCGATTTGGGAGGAAGATGACAACACTAATGGGAGGAGGTGTGGTAGAAAAAAAGAAGGATTTGTGACTTACATGTTGAAAATATAAACTTCAAATAAAAGGTTATCTGAACAAGTAACAGGTATTTATGTAGTTGTGTCTAGGGTTTGGGGTCCTGAGATGCCCCTTACTGGCCACTGTATATAATATATAAATATATATATACTACGCACACACAAAATACATATGTACATATATATATATATTATTTATATAAAAGGGCACAGCATAGTATTTATGGAAATGGGCACAGCATTAAAGTATGTCAGTATGAAGGGTGCTTTATAAAAATACTTTTACTGTATACATGTGCATACAGTATTCTAATGTAAAGGTAAAAAAAAAATCGCTATATAATAACCCCAAAATGTTTACTCTGTAAAAGAGAAGAATTAAAGATGCTAAATAGTAGTCCATTAGTACACAGTGAGATCTGTGTCAATAAATTTAAAACTAAAACAAAGAAAGACTTACATTTTAAATATAAAGTAATGCAGGGATTAAATGTGGAGACTCATAAATAACACAATCCTCCAATTAATCATTTAAAAACTAAATCCACTTTTCTAATAAATCAATTACTAGAAAAAATAAAAAATTGAAACTTTGAAGGGCAGTACTTCCTTTCTGCAGCCCTCTAAGAATTAATATAATTGCATAGTTCATGCTGGTTACTTAAACTTGTTGCTTACTGTACATTCTTTTTTTCTTTCTTTGAATGTACGCAGTTTGCTAATCAATCCGTGATCTCATTTGAAAATTGAAAAGTCAGCTTAGTGTGCAATGTCTCTGCTTGTCGTTAATTGTTCATTTACTGTTTTCACCCAGCATATCAGATCAATGTTTATTTTCACATTCTGCTAGTCATGTAAAGGCTTTTAATTTAGATCACTGAATGAGTACACTGATGATAGCATTGAGTTTGGAAAAAACAGGCTTTTTAATTAAACTTTCCTTTAAGCCTACATTTGTAATTGTCATGGAAGTTGGATTTATTAATTAACAGCAAGATGATAAGAAATGGAGGTACAGTTTGCCTTAAAATTCAAAAATAATTCTTCAGATAAGGTTTGTAATATTTTTCTTGTTTATTATATTTCTTGAAACTCTAGCAATAACAATTTCTAAATGAAATCACTGGCCGTATTAAAAAATGAGTAAGTAAAACCGAAACATTGCCATTATCTGTTATCTACCCATAACACTTCTGCCGGGTTTGGAAGCCAATCACAGCATCAACAGATACAGGACAAAAACACTCATACCCAGGCAATGTAGGGTAGAGTGACCAACTGACCCGAGTTGCACTTTTCTGATGTTGGAGAAGAGCATAATGCCTGGTTAAAACGGTGACAAGCAAACATGAAAAGGGTAAGATTGTAAAATAATAAGAAGATAGGAAGTTGACAAGGACGCATACTTGGCAACACACTTGTGAAAATCCTACATAGTAACATCATATATTGTAAAGATCAATCCTTTTTGGTTACTACCAGCTGCATCAGCTAGCTGAATGCATTTAGTGTTGCTTTGGTGCTTTCTTATTTATTTTTATTTTTGCACGTTGGCTCATAGGCAGTTTTTCCTCCACTGTGTAAAGCAGGTCTACACACCAGTAAGACTGTCAACCAGTCTAATCTTCTGGAACTGACACACTCATTCATTTTAAACTCTTTAGTACTTCTGAGTTTTGTTATGTTGAGCTCCTATTATTTTGTTTAAAGCAACTGCCTCTTGTTTAGCATTATTATCTTAATATTTGTTTACTCTCTAGTTTTAGTTTTAGCAGGGTTTCATATATGCCATATAGGAACAGAAAAGTGATAAAGACGTTGACTGTAAAGTCTTCAGAATTAGTTCAATTCTTCAGACTCATGTTACCAAAACTCAGCAGCACAAATTCTTCATTTAAATTTTTTTAATGTCAGTTGGATGTGATAGTTATGAATACCTCCAGAAAAATATTAGTGAAGAAAGCTAAATAAAAAAATCAAAATAAATGTAATTCTTTGTATCAGAAGAATGAAGCTGACAACACATTGACATCAGCTTTTACAAATCAGATGGCACATCACAAATATCAGCACTGCTTTTACAAATCTTGTATTAAATGCTATGTAACACAGACATAGTAACCAGGCAGACACACAGCACTGTAAACAATAATGCTGAGATCTACATTAATTACTTAGATTTCAATTTGTCTTAGACGGGTAGCACAGATAATATGCCTTATAAAAAATAGTATCACAACATATGTATTCAACAATGGAAGAAAAATTTAAGAAGTTGGAAACAAAAGACATTTCAAGTTCAGGTAAAAAAAAAAACCACAAGAAGCCTAAAGATTACATTAGTTTTAGATACCATTTTTGCCTTGTGGTTTCCAAGTCCTGAAATTTCTACACAGAGATCATGGCAGATCTACAAGTCATGACTGACCGATGTGCAAGAACAGCTGAGATGCTTCTAGTAATTTAAGAAAATCATGTTAGAAAGAGATACCTAGATGTAAGGTGCAACACAATGCAGATCCAAAAACAAGAAATTCTTTATGTTCGTAACTAATGATCTTACTGTATTTATGAAGCTTTGCTCTGATACTTCTTTGTCTTGTCTTTGACAATGTCTTGTCTTATTTGTGTTTTAATTTTACATTGTGGACCCTAAGCTTCGCAATTTCGTCTATCTCTATACTTGTATATGGTGGAGATGACAATAAAGTTCGCTTTGACTTTTGACTTTGTATGTGCCAGTTTTGCATTTTAAGTTGTGGAATATTTAGTCCATCCATATATTTAAGTCCATCATATGGGCTTTTGTTGTTTTCACGATGCAGCCATGCTGTTTGAAGTTTCCAGGCTCGGTTGCTGCTCACATGATGTACGTTGAGCATATAAAACAAGATGGTGTGCGTGGTTTGGCATCCTAATTCTGACCCATAAAACATTTGAAAATCAAATTTTTTTAAATTATTTCTTTTGGATGGTGAGGGCTTAAGAATTTCAACTAATGTTCCAACTAGTTAGTTTAATTGTATTCTGTGCACTTGTCTGTTTATGTCTGGCCCTAACTAGGACTTTGCTTTCGCCTTTGTTAATTATTTGTCTCCTGATAATGATTTTCCATCCTTAGTAGTTGTAAACCTGCAGTTCGCAAGATCACAACAGTAATAAACAATGATAAAAATTATATTAGAAATATATCATGCACAAAGCCCTAGCTGAAAATCACTTATCATATGGGAAAAACAATGACAAAATGCAAAACAAGGAAAAATTGCAAGCAACTCCCCAACTTCAGATCCAGAAATCATGTTGAATGACAAGCCATAAATATCATTAATAAATGTTCTAAAAAATATCAGATATAGCAAAAACGTGACGTGTTATAAATGTCTTGTACACAAATTTAAGAAGAAAGTCACAAATAACAGAAGTCATAAAGCAAATGAGAGTCCAAACTTATATCTTATATATCATCTCACATCTCAACAATGATTATTATAATTGTTTCTTAAGCAAGAAGAATTGCTCTGCAAATTAAATATTAATGAGATGAAGAGCAAAAAACTGGATATTCAGCCACTTTAAAAAATCAATGTTACTGTATATTATATGTAGTTAATTAATTAGGGCAATCTCTGAAAATATTCAGATAAAGAACATAAAAGTGAACACACCATAAGCTGTCTATGATAAAGCTCAGATCTTTGATTGCTCTTCCGTGATACAAGGACACAACGGCTGTGAGCTTAAGTGAGTGCATGTCGTCATTGGCTTATACTGTCTGATATCACATTAACATTACACACCCTTGCTGAAGAAATAGCAAAGGCAAGCACCAGCTAACATTTTTCAGCACAGTTATGTTAGTGACTAGGTCATACTGAAGGTTTAAGCATCCTATAGCAGGAAATTCTTAGCTGATACAAGCAGGTTTTCCTCCAGGAGTCACCTACACTGTCCTTTGTATGATCTATCTACTCCTTAAGCAGGCTTTTATTTTGCAAATCCTGTAAATAAAATGCCATGTAAATTAATTTGGTCATTACTAGCAGGTAAGCAACTGATATTAATTAAATATACAGTAACACAGTTTTAAATCACCGTTTGAAAGGCAACAGAATTTATCACACTTTACATTACATCTGAAAGAAAATAAAAGCCAAGAGAATTTGCCATATATTAAATAAACCCATTGCATTAGTGTTCTGTATACTTGGCATCAATAGATGTTGAAAGACTTTCTGGAAGGGTCTCTATTTTTATTTGCACAATGACAGAGTGCTTTCGTTGTCTGGTCTAGACTGCAATGGATCATTTATAATAAAAACTGCAATATTGAGTTCACTTATAATCTTTTTATGTTAGGCATAGGCTTTACTGCCGTTTTGTTGTTTTCCCGTTAATTTGCCATTTTATGTGTAATTTGCTCCCATAATTGTAGTCTAATAATGATAATTAACATAGAGCAGAGAAGACACTTAGGCAAACAACACTGAATGCAAAAAGGCTGCAACAACTTCAGTGTCATAATCACTAATGTACTCAATAGATATTCTTGGACTAAATAACTAGAGCACTTGGAAGAGCAGAACAAAAATTATGGTATGATGGAAATCTGAAAAGAAAATCTTAAACAAGAAAAAATAAATTATAAATTTTAGCCTAGATTCAGTAAATGCTTTATATATTCTAATAAAGATTTTGTAATTTTGTAATTCCTATTTTGACCCCAAAACCCAGAAATGGGGATAAATAGCTTGTTTAATTAGCCTAGGAATTCAGGTCAAAACAGAAGTTGGTTGGATCAAAACCCACAGCCACAGCCCATCTCCAGGACTGAGTTTGAGAAATACTGCCAACTTGGATTTGGCCTTCTGCTTCTGCCAATTAGCCATGACTATGGTACATTAGGAGATGTGTTTCAGTCTCCACCTTCTTTTTCCTCTTCCTCTTTTCCCACTTCTATGTGGGGTTGATGTGCTTGATCAGCCTTCTTCATACAGCTCATTCTTGCACCTCTTCTTCCGTCAAACCCATTCCCTTCAGATCTTCTTTTACATTATCTGGCCACCTCCGATCTGGCCTCCCTTGCTTTCTCATCCCCTGTACTTCCATTCCCATCATTCTTTTGCCCAGATATTCATGGTCTCTTCTCTTCACATGTCTATACCACTTCAACCTACTTTCCTGTACTTTCTTAAATATATCTCACATTTTTGTTGCACCACTTATTGTCTCATTTCTTATTCTGTCATTTTTTTATAATATCACACATTCATCTCAACATTCTCATTTCTGCCACATCTAACTTCTTCTCCTGTGCTCCTTTTACTGCTCATGTCTCAGCTTCATGCAACATTGCTGTTCTTACCACTGTCTTAAAAAACTAACCTTTAAACTTCACCTTAATTCTTTGATCACACGACACTCCTGATACTCCTGATACCTTCATACTCCTGATACTTTCTTCCAGTTGTTCCCTCCACAATGAGTTATCTCATTTTTTCATCTTGGGCTACCACTGATCCTAGCTATTTAAATGTATCCACTGTTTTCAATAGCTCTCCCTGGCAGGTTAGCTATAGATTCCTGATCATCATTAATACTCATCTATCTGTATTCTTTCTATTTATCTTCAACCCTCTATCTTCCAAAGTCCTTCTCCAGTCTTCCAACTTCCTCTCCACTGCCTCTTTTCTGGTGCTACACAATGCAATGTCAATTTCTACTAGTCTCTCAATAATTGTTCCTGTTTGTCGTTATAAAGTTATACCTTTCTATGATTCTACTAGCACTCTGCTTGATAGCTTGACAGTGAATATTGGTCAGTAAAGTAATGCAGTGTCATTTTTGAATAATCAACATTACTATACTGTATATGTTCTTTTTTCCCCAATAACCAAACCTTCCCATGTCTGTGATATAACATCTGAAGGTGCAATGTAAAATGATTGTTTTTATGAAAACAACTCTCTGTCTATTGATCTATCTATATGCATTTTTTCTATATTAACACAAGATCCCATCTGAGACAAAGTATTTTGTAAATATTTAAAAATTTACTGTTACCTTCTTGATATATTTTTATGATTTATATATTCAGTGACCCTATTTTGAGCCCCTCAGTATTTCTTTCCTGGTATTTCTTTAAAAGCAATTGTGCTGTTTTATTCCATAAAAGCGATCAATTATCAAAAACTTGGTTTGATTTGGAAAAATCAATCTCATGAATTTATTCGCAGTTTATGGACTACACACCTTAAAAGATTCAGGCCTTGAATAAAATAAATGTGCAGCCAAGACAATATTAATCTTTTTAATGAAATTCTACTCAGAAAATGTTATGGACTTTTATAGATAAAAAAGAAATGATGGATGTTATATATTCTGAAAGTGCAGTACATATATACTGTATTCACATTTCATGCCAAATGATATTTTTTCTTAGTTATAATGCATACTTATTCTGCCTTGATGTGTTGTATGAATGATATTTCTAGGGACTTCCTTGTTTGGAGGTCAACTAAGTATGGAGAGGAAACGTGTACAAACGTGCACAGAAATCCATAAATGTAAACACAAAGCATATACAGTACATGGACTGAAACAAAATCACGTTCAAGAGATACATGAGGATAGCATGTTGTCTGAAATACTCCCCACCATTTCTGAACCAATGACCTAATGTGTAGTAAATGTCTGCAGTCTTCCACAGACCTAATCTAGGAAAGCAATTATATATGGCCTACAGAAAATATTATTACATAGCATAGCATTCCCAAACACACTTAATCTAGTTCAGGGTCAAAAGAGGTCAGAATCTTTTCCAGGAGCACCAAGTGAAAGGCAGGAATCAACCCTGGAAAGAATGGCAGTCCATCTCTCACACAAAACAACATTCATTTACAATGCTATGTTTTGAAAAATATTCATCACAGCATTCAAGTCTAAAATTGGGATAATTAATTAGAACTGGCAGTTTTAACTTTTGTGTTATTCACACTATACTTTCTCAAAACATTTTAACATCCAATAGGTATATTGTTTCCATGGCATGAAAAATGGATATCGTGCATTTGGTATAAGGATGAACAGATGTGGATATAGTTGCAAGTTGTAATTTCATATCCATTTTGTTAATGTTAAAGTGAAATCTATTTTTGTCAACAAAAATGCTCTGAAGATTAGAGTTTTAGCTTTAGAATGTATCTCTTGAGGCCTTCCAAAATATTAGTTCAGAAAACAGCACAGTTTTTCTCGGCAAAGAAGAATGAGAGAACAGACCACCCTTAATGAAATCATGTGACGTTTTTATGCAATACTCATTATTCTTGAAAACCGTACATTATATAATAAATATCTATATCTATAGCAATTTAACGTGCTTATGTCAAACAAAATACCTTATACACATCTGCTCAGGGCCGTTTCTGGACAGAAGCGGTCTAGGCCAGCGTCCAAGGCACCCTCTCATGGTCAAAGAGCATTACTGCAGCCCCATGTAGAAATTCCTATTTTTATTTTGTTTAGAATAATTTGTCTGGACTGGACTGGAACACAAAGAAATGTTTATGTTGTGCACCACAGCAGCACCTGCACTCTCTACACTATGCACAGCACAATCAATTAAAACTTGTGTTATAACTTAACAAATATTGTCCTATGTTGCCTTACCACCATTTGTGAGATTTGCTCTGGGAACGCTAAAGCAGATGTGTATTTTTTTGGATAGGTAGATTGCATTATTTGCATCTATGAGCATACAGTAAATAGGAATTGACAGCAAAGATTCCTTATTAAAGGCAATCATTATATTCTCAGTTTCATTGAATGTTGTCATTATGCTAAGTTTTCATTTTATTCATTGTATTAATTTAAATGACATGTGAATAAAAAAAATATATGTAGAATGTCACCATCATCAAAAGACACATGTTTAGCTGGTGCTTTAAATAGATAGCTATAGAAATTAATTAAACCATAGTTTAAGCAATAACTTAAGTGTTTCTTTCTTAATTTACTTTCGAGAAATGTCAAAAGCAATAAATAAAGACTACTAATACAACCCAATTCCTAATGATTTTCTGAAATGGCACCCTTCAAGAGCATATTTTTCTGAGACTGTAACTATAATTTCGACATTCTCAAAAAGTGAATTTAAGGTCCTAAATACTTTGCGGTCCCTTGTCCTGTCTCCAGTTCTCAATGCACAGCTCTGACAGTGATGACTCCTCTCAAAGCAAAGGAGGTGGCAGAACACCATTTACAACTTCGCCTAGGGCAGCAAAAATCTATTCCGCTAAGAAGAGTAGTAGTTCAGTTGAGTGTTAACACTCGACAAATAAAACCTGTGTAATGGCACACACTTACAGATTGTAAAGCTGCATAAACATTCAGTTGGTAGCAAAATCATGACTGCTGATCATGCAGGAGAAGTCATATTTCTTCCCCGTATTAAGTTAGATATTGAAGATCTTCAGCAAGTAGATTACCATTCATCTTGCATTGATGACGATTTCCAATAGTTTTAGCATTTGCTATAGCTATAAAGAAATCTCAGGTCCAGAGTTTTGACCGCATTGGAATATACCCATGGGACAATAGCGAGTGAAGTGAGCTATTTTGGGGGGGCTTTGAGCTGCCATAGGCAGCCACAGGGGCACTCCCCTTCCTTAGTAACTTCATGGTAATTGGAACTTTAACTTAGCAAGTGAAATGGGCAAAGAGTGGTAAATATATGTTAGTCTTAAAAACTGAACTGAGAACAGCCAGTACCGTTACCCTAGAATCAGCAGTATGTACCAATATTCCTAATGCCTCTTAAAGTAAAAGAACTGAGTTATGTGTGACAATGTATGATGGCACCAGGATAATCACATTTGCTGAATGATAAAAAAACAAATTCATAAAACCAGCATGAAAAAGAATATTGACTTAATAAAAAACTAATAGCCCTTATAGTATTTTTGGCAACATAATTTGTGTTTTTATATTCTAATACATTTTTGGAAATCTTCCTATATTTGCTTGGATTTATTATTATGAGAGAGATGTTAGGTTTGCATCTCTTTAGCGTTAGAAGAAGCCCAAGGCTCTTCCATTAGGATTTTAATATCAGGACTCTTGGCTGTTTTTCTGACTATATTGATTCAGCATAATTTGTTTTTGTGATGTTCCTCTTTTAATTCATCCCAGTATTTAGGCCTTCTGGTGACTTTGATTCTAGCCCTCTCCTAAAAGATATATCCAACCTGTGGTCTAATAGTTTTTTTCACCTTACCACTAAGCACTTGCGTATTATCCTTTCTGATCACAACAATTGGGAACAAACAGGACATATTGTAAGTAATAAGGATTAAAAGGCAAGAGATCAAACATAGTTACACTAGTAATATACCAGAGAAAACTTATGAAATAAATAAATAAATTATGATCAAAGATTTCAAGGTTAGCAGACCAAACAGGTAAAATATACAGTGTGATAGTGACAGAAATACAACAGTGAATTGAAAATTGAAAATGAAGGGATAGCAATTACAATTCCAAAAAGTAAAAGTGAGTCTTGAGTTCAGAGTTGAAACTCAATGTAAACAGAAGCTCAAGCATACAGCTAAGAAGAGAGCTCATGAAAGTAGGTGCCACAGATCTAAGCATCTAAATGTTTTAAAACGGGCATCTGGAATTGTAAGATGGCTGATATCCAGAGATACTATTGTAAACCATTTATAAGCAGCATAGACAAGCACTAAGAAGAACTCCAATAAACATCTGTAAAGGTCAATACCAGAGTTTGGAAGACAAAGGCTGAGCAGTCAGAAAAAAAAACAAATCATAAACCCATGTATAACTCCAATTCCAAAAAAAAATGCTAATAAAAACAAAAAGGAGTGATGTATAAATTCCATTTACCCTGTACTATATCAAAAATACTATAGCACATTATTTGATGTTTTACATTGTGGATTTGTTGGGTTTTTTTTTAAAACACACACTCTTGTCAAATCTGATGACTACAACGTGAACCAAAAGAGTTGGAACAGTCAAGTGTTTACTACTGTGTAACATTCTCATTTATTTTAATAACACTTGTTAAACATTTAGGCACTGAAGATACAAGTTGGTTAAGATTAGAGATAAACCCCATACCATGACGCATGTTGGCTTTTGGACTTGATGCTGATAACAGCTTAGATAATACTTTTTCTCTTTGGCCAAAGACATGATATTTTTTTAAAAAACTGTTTGAAATGTTGATGGTGGCTCTTCTGGACAGGGTTGATTTATGGCTTCTGCTTTGCACAGTAAAGCCTTAAGTTAAATCTGTGGAAGTTACAGTGAAATTTTTCCTAAAGTACTCTCAAGTCCATGAGGGGATTGGAGATAACACATTCAGACGTGGTCTTCAGCTCTGCCTTATGCACAGAGCTTTCATTGGATTTCTTGAATCTTTTAATTATTTTGTGCACTGTAGAGGGTGAAATGTCAAAAATCATACTAATTTGTCTTTAGGAGGCTCCTTATCTATTCTGTATATACTGTATATGCAAAACAACAAAATGTCCAGCATCTCTGCCTCAGCCTAATCTTTTCCAGCATTCACAAGAGGCCTGCAATGTCTGATCAACAAAGTCAACAAGAAGCACAAAGAAAGAGGGATGTAGGGGTAAGCCTATCTGGGGAAAAGAGTTTCCTAAATGCACAACATGATCAAAACAGACAGGCGTTGCATTGTACCATTGTACCCGTTTTAAAAAATAATTGATTTGCTATGCTAGTGTGCTATAACATGATTGCCTCAAGTATTTCACATCATTTTGTTATTTCAAGTTGTCATATTATTAGTCTTAAACTAACCCTGCTGTCCTACTTTTTGGAGTGTGTTGCAGGCATCAATTTCAGAATAAATGTTGTGACCTGTAGGGGTGCCACTGAGGCCTCAAGTCACAAGTCACAAACACAATGGCACCACCACAAGTCCCGGGTTCAAATAATAATTTAATTTAACAAATAGCTGCATACAAGTTATTCTCAAGAACAAACACAAGTACAAATACTTCTTCTTTTTGTGCTTTCTCTCCTTCTTCTTCTTCTTCCACTCCTCCAGATGAGCTTCATCCTACGCCTCCCGACTCTGATTTGCCTGTATGAAGCAGAACAACTCCTTTTATCCAAGGCCTGGTAGTACGCCCAGTGCTAGGGCATATCCAGTCGGAAGTATTTCTGGGTCAAGTGGAACTCACTGAAAGCAGGAATCACAAACCACCACAGCATATCAGCCAGGTCGTGTTCCTTTAATTACCCCTGCTGGAATGCTGACACACTCCACAAATTTTTGGTTCCTCATGCCAACTTCATAGCAAAGAAAGAAAGTGTCCTGACCCAGCCATCCATGGCAATGTATATCTTTAAAAAAAATGTAATGGACTGCCGGGACTTTTACCCAGCCAGGATGCCTTCTTAAGGGAAGAACCGGGGGGAATGAGCTTGCACATAACTGTACCTTCCTCAGGCCAGTCCCTATGGTTTGCTGTGGTGCCATGGGTTTTGAGCATGGGGCATGGAAACCTTACTAGAGGTGGGGAATGGCTGAGCCCTTCTCTGCAGGACTGCCGCCACACCCAGAAGTACGCCCTGAAGGAGATCACTGGAGACTAGGGGCACTTCCAGGTGCTCTATAAAAGGAGCTGCCTTTGGAGGGCCAGAGTCGGGAGGAAGAGGACAAAGCTTGCTGGAAGGAGTGGAGGCAGAAGGGAAGACAGAGGAAGAAAAGAGAGAAGACAAAGTGCTTGATGCATTAAGTGTGTTTATTGTTTTGGACTGTGCTTCATTGTGCTTTGTACTGTGTGTTGGTGGTGGGGAACGAAGGGAAAGTGTTTCCCACATCACAATAAAATCTTATGTGTGTTGCTGGACTTGTGTCTGTGTCTGTTGTTTCAGGTCTTGGGAAGCTGGTGGTCATAAAAGCAACATAGTTGGTTAGGTTAAGCAGGAAATACCTTCTCTATAGTAAAGTAAATTTACAAATCACTTTTTTCTTTGTTTTTATTAGCATTTTTCATACTGTCCTAAATTTTCTGAAACTGGGGTTGTGTAAATCTCGCATTTGCCAACTCAAAATAAGTACAAGGACTTGAAATGAAAATAGCATGATCACCAGTTCAATCCAGCATTGCCCCAAAGCATTTATTGAATCACTATGATTCATTTTGTAATCAATATTATATTTTTTTTCTGTCAGTAAAATAAAAGAGAACAGTTTTAAAAGTAAATTTAACTGCTATATCATATCATTTGTTGATTGTTTTTTACCTAAATGACTATAACCAGATGGGAAATAAAGTTTAATTTCTCATTTACCATTTCAGAATTATTAGAGATTTGTTGTTGCAAAAAATTAATCCACTGGGTAAGAATTAGAACAGGTGTCACATTACCATGTGATACTGTGCATACATTGTGGTAAACTAATATTAAAAATAACCAGAAAGCTAAAATAAATTAGCCTGCATACTTTCAATTATACATTTAATCCATCCATAAGGATAAATGCATTCATTTAAATCAGCCAAGGAAGTAAAACAACATATTCACAGCTTTGCTTTAATGTGTCAAACAGAACACGTGGGAGGAGTGACAAAAACAACATTAAATTAAATCAATTTTTGTTACTCATTATTCAAAGGGGCATTAGTCACACTAACCCATTTATGCTCTCTGCCTTGATCTTTATTCATGTATAAAAGTATTTCCTGAAGATGAAGAATTTGTGTGTAGGCTAGAAAACTGCTGCCTCAAAAACTTGCATTCCTCACCATTAGGAATAATTCTTGCTGTCATATTAAAATGATCCCCCAGACTTAAGCACTTAGAAATGAATTAGCAACACACAACCTAACAGGAGACGTGGACTCAGACTACAGCCAAAAAAAAAAAAACAGAAACAAAAGCAAGTAAAACACACTAAATGAGATAAGAAATCTAAAGATGATGTACCATCTTTTACACTAATGCTGGTAGTGTGGCTTTCTTCCAAATTAAGTCGGAAAGCCTTCACAGGACATATCTAAAGATCGATGTAGATTTAAAATAAGAGGGGTGCCAAGTCACTTTCTGTATGGAGTTCTTGCTGTGTTTGTGTTGGTTTTCCAGTTTAGCTACCACTTTCCTAATTCAAGCAGGTCATGCTGATTGGTTTAGTTATAGTGGGAGTGTGTGAATGATTGTGGCCTTCAGTGCCATGTCTATGGTTAGTCAGGATAGCCTTTGGCCCCCACAACCCCTATACTGGGTTAAGAGCAGTGTGTGAAATACAATGTGGTAATCAGGGGGCCCACTTAGTACTCTTGTTAATAGCTGAATGCTGAAATCGTATTTGATACTATGGAATATACAACTAGCTATACAGAATACTATCACTTAGAACATGAGTATGGTAAATACAGGTAAATGAACTGTGTCATACACACATAAGCAAACCGCAAACAAAATGGCACTTTGTATCTCTGCATCATGCAGAAACAGCCACTTTGTGTCACAAATACAAATTTTTACGTGATAGAACAGAAGCTGTCAACTCATATGTAGAGTGCAGGTGCTAGCTACAATGCAGTTTTAATTCTACTGGATATCACAAGAAGAGTGAATAGTGTCAGCCAGAAGGGCATAGAGAAAATCACAAGAAGATGAGCATAAACCATAAAATAATACAAGTGGAAATCAGGAAGTCCAAGAAATCAATCACGAAAATGAAGGTGTCATCCACAATGCCATGATGACATGATCATGCGCGACTTCCATGACTGCACCTTTAGCAGCAGGTCACTGCATCATAACAGTGGCTCAACAGAATGGTGTCATCTAATAAAAAAGAAACTGGAGTTGGGAATTAACTAAGCATAATGTTACTAAAATTTCACTTTCTTCAAAACCAATTACAGAAAGAAACTAATAATAGATATTTATACTCTGTGTATCAAAACCCACAGAAAACCAGCTTTAAATTTTAAGCAAATGTATGACAAGAACCAAGAATGTGTAAAGTCTGCTATATTGTAACTGACTAAAGTTTTCTTATTTGAAACACTGTCGTTATTTGGTTTGATTTTTTCCTTAGAAGTAAATCTAACATTTACAAGCAGACAAGTTTATTTTCTTTGTTTTGAATCAGAGTTAGGCTAAACAACACATCATTATCGAAAATGTCTCTTTCATCAATGTCACTGAATGGCGTGGGCCAGTCTGCTACCAGTGCCATAGTTCAGCACTGCAGCTCTACTTAATGAAGAGCACAGAAGCACACAATTTGAGGGTAGAGTGGCCTAAAATAAAATGAAGTGCACTAACAATGACCTTTTTCTGAATGTATATTTTAGCCTGTTTTCAGAAAAGCCTGGTAATGGGCACTGAGTGGTTTATAACATGATAACATGCTACTAAAATGTATTTCTAGGTTGCCCCACGGTTTTCATTTTAAGGCTTTCAGAGAATCCAAAGTGTTGATTAGGACTTCCAGGCACTGTGACCTCTTATATTTTGTATCTTTGTTAAGCTTGCTAAGAAAAGAAGTGAATGGATGTGTCATTTGTAAGCTAATTAATTACTTGGTAATACAGAGGAATGATACCAAAAATGTCAAAAGGAGAAAATATCTCATATACAACAATGAAGGGCCAAAAAACAAAGACTTGAGTGTCATAAATTAAAATTGCTGTTTAATATTAATTGTGTTTAATTATTAAGCCACACATAACATTGAGATGGCTTTTTAATGTCAAACAAAGCTGCTGCAGCTTTTCAGTTACAGTATATTTCCTTTCAAATAAAATTACAGTATATATAAAATTCAGCTGCATATATATTCTCTCTGATTCAGGGCTAGCAAAGAAAAGGTCTTCATTCTTCCTTCTATAATATGAACAATGGAACTGGAGAACATTTCACTGAGTGGATGCCCTGCACACCAATCATTAAGCAATGGAATTACGATTTCTAAAGATGACTCAAACTTAAGCTGACTAGCTAGAAATTTACCCCAGATTCTGTAAATGAATTCTGACAGGCAGTTAAAAGCTTGCAGCCATGACAGAAATAAATGAGTGAGATTTGATAAGACCCCACCCACACCGGTCACTGCTATTTCCATCTTGCAGATACAAAAAAAAAAACACATTATAAAATCCATCCAAAAGCAGCTATAGCTCTTGCTTATAGCCATAAAATTATATTTCATTTTCAGTTATGACAGATATTAAGTCTGATGACTGTAGCAGAGATATAAGTAAACCGCAAGGCACACATTTTCCTATAAGAAGGCATCTCTGAATATTTAAAAAAGAGATATATAATTAAAAGTGTTAACTGTGTTGTTCCACTGTTTTAAAATATATATTTTTATCTTCCTGGCTTCTGTTGGATTATAAATGCACTGCCACAATTTCATCTGTTTTATATTTTATAATTTCTGCAGAACATAAGCCAACAGGGACCTGTTATCTTGGCTTAGTCTAACGCTTAACATACACCCGAGAGAAGCTGACTGACTTAAAAGAAGTCTCCGTATATAACCTAGCATATTTTTTACAGGTTATCTATTGTCAAGTCATTTCTTTTTTCCACGCATAGAACTAAAGTAATTTATTTCACAGTAGTTCAGGACTCAGAGTGAGAAAGACATCTTGCAAAAAGGTGTAAGCAAATGTAATTTCCACAGTGTCAGTGGTGGTCACTGGCATGGTCAATGCATGCGACTTTATATTCACCTTTGTTCAGCAGAATATCATACTTGCTGGGTCTGTGATTCTCCTGTGATGTCTAATTTCACACCCATTAGTGACAACATTAGGTAAGTCAGGCATGTATTTCTGAAATATTACTGAATAGCTATGGCAGACTTTATGTTCCATTTCCTATGGTTTTGGGATTTATATCTGCTTAATGTACTGTTGTGATGGGGTGCCACTTGTCTTTTTGTTAAGCAGAAGATGATAAACATACAGCAAAGAGAATACGTTGTTGCATTTAATATTATGTATCTAAAACAGTACTAGACAAAAAGGATGCAATGCGGAAAAAACATGAAGTATCTAGGGCATCTAGCATAAGCCTCCAAACTCCCACTTAACATCGGATTTGCTAATCTACTGTTATTCACTGGTATTTTGGTGAGTTTTGTCTTTAATTTATACTCTTTGCTGCAAGGTGCTTCATTAAAGCACTTAACACTGCCTGCTTAGTTGCATAAGATTATAATGCATACAATGTTTATTATCAAACACCTCTATGTAACAATAATTGCCTAAAATCAAAAGTCCATTCAATATGGCTCATGTGACACTCTTCTATAAGTCACAAATACTGGTCAAGTGTCATCTTAGCTGAAGAAATAGAAAATCTATGCCATCTGTTGCATACATGGAATGGGTGCCTTTGCTTTCTTAGTGATTTACTGTATTTATGAGCAAACGACTCTCTGTATCTTAGTCTTTACGTTGTACAGGGGAAGAAACATTCCACAGATTTTCTCAGATGCAACTGTTGATGAATAACAAAGATTCCAAATATGACAAAAATGTATTACATTCTTCTTCTTTGTACTCAATGCATCCATTGGGAACAATGGTTGGACCCTTCTGTCTTGTCCATCATCCTTTCCACTGTTAAGCCCAGCGCTTTGTACTTTAGATATCTATTGTAGTCCTTTCTCTGATATCATCTGACCATCTTCATTGATGTCTTCTTTTTTCCTTGTTCTTTCAGCTCTTCCGGAATTACTGTCTTAACCAATCTATCACCTTTCATTCTACAGAAATATTTAAACGGCCAGTTTCCTCACTTTGACCTTGGCATCATTCATTTTTATTATTAGTTTTGAGTTGATTTATTTTACTGCCATTTTGTGAGGCAATTTTGGATGCCACTATTTTTTGTACATTATGGCAAGTATCACATGATCATGACGTATCGTCCTTAGCATTAGCTTTCTTTCAAGCAGACCTAATGTCAGGTCCTTATTATTATACCAGATGTCAAAACAGAGTACTGTGCAATAGTTAGACCACCCAAGAAAAATATTTTTAAAGTTAGTTATCTGGGCAGCAAATGTGTATTTGTTCCTGGAACCACTATATAACATTAGAATAAACTTAAAAAGTAACATATATATCTTGTGTTTTTACAACAAGACAGTGTTTTGTGTAGCCTCCCTTAGGGCGTAAACTAAAGCAATTCACTTTGGTGTGTAGCTGTTTAATTTTTTCAAGCAATCCTGTGGTACATTCAGTACCATCACATGCTACTCTCTAGCATACCACCTACCTCTTAAGCACCTAGAGGCCTTAGTTAGATTTTCAAACATTAGAAGCACTTGCAACAAAACTATGCTCTGAGTATATCACAGTCTGGAATAATGCACTTGAGCCTTCTTACAATGACCAGGGTATAAAAATGTAACTGATAGACTTCAGACTTTATTTTTAGCTGTTATTTGAAAGAGAAGAATATTTCTCAAATTTTTATTTGTAAAGTGGACACCTCATAATTTTATTATATCTACTCTTGATATATAAAATCCTAAGCCTAAAAGTGCAATGATTTTGTGTAACAATTTTATGTGACATTTTTATGTCACATTTTTTGTCATGCTTTAAATCAGGGTTATTTTAACATAAGTGGTATCATTATATTTTGGTATTATATATGATATATGTTTGGTATCATTCTTTTCAGAATTTATCGAACTTTAATGTGATGTTGTTAGATTTTAAGATTCTTATCTATACTAATAAAAGGCAAAGCCCTCACTCACTCACTCACTCACTCAATCACTGACTCATCACTAATTCTCCAACTTCCCGTGTAGGTAGAAGGCTGAAATTTGGCAGGCTCATTCCTTACAGCTTCCTTACAAAAGTTGGGCAGGTTTCATTTCGAAATTCTACGCGTAATGGTCATAACTGGAACCTATTTTTTCGTCCATAGACTATAATAGACTTCTGCTCGTTGCCCGTGGGAGGCGGAGTTACGCCTCCCACGTAATTTAGTGCCTGCCCATATAAGGCCGTCCGTCAGCGGCAATCCAATAAAAACACTGCCGCTAAATATTCATGGGTGAAGGACTGTGCTTATGCAGAGGAAGACTGTATATTGACAATCATGTTACGTTATTTTTAAAATGTTCCCTTTTCTTTTTCATAACTTCTTTAACACACTACTTCTCCACTGCGAAGCGCCGGAATATATATATATCTCGATCTACAGTACATACTCTCAACTAGACAAGCAACACGCCGTGGCGCAATGGTAGAGGCTTCATCTCTAGTGCTGACAACCGAGGTTCGATTCCCGAGAGAGGGTGCACTGAGTATGTACGCGCGCTTCCCGATTCATTTTACCCTCGAATCCCCTTGGTTTGAGACATATGAAAAAATATGCGGTTAACGCAGAAAGACAGATCACCAATTGAAGCTTTATGAATAATGGATACTTTATTCGCCATCAATGATTGTTTTGGTAAAGCCATACTCAGTGTATTCATTAGATGAACGGTAAAAAAGTAAGAGCGAGGGGAGGGTGACTTACTGAGGCACGCAGGCAAAACCACAATAGCACGCGTGCTCGATGTAGTGCGTGTCAACTTGATCTGAATTGCGCGATCACATTCGAAAAAATATATCTTTTCAAGTTCTATTTAGTCCATATGTGTTAAACTCACATCTGGCCCGGCGTGTAATTATATCCGGCCCGCGAGATCATTTTATATATTATTGTTATTAATGGCCCGGGGATATGAAGCGCTGGTAACACAATAAACTACAGATCCCATAATGCAGCGCTTCAGCTGCCTTGCCGAACACTTACCGCGTTAATCAAGTCTAGCTTATGATGCTGCAAGATATTGCGAAGCTAGCCCACACGATGCCGAAGAGAAAAGTCGATTCTGAAAATAGAGCCTTTAGAAACTGATGGGAGGCTGAGTATATGTTTACTGACGTTGCCGGTAAACCCGTGTGTCTCATTTGTGGAGCTAATGTGGCTGTAATTACAGAATTTAATATAAGACGGCACTATGAGACAAAACATCAGGATAACCTGAAAGACCTGAATGCAATGCAGAAGATACAGAAAGCAGAAGAGTTAAAGAAGAATCTGACACTTCAGCAGACGCTTTTACCCGTGCACAATCACAAAGTGATTTCAAGTGAAGCTGCTTTTATGGGAGACACAGATGCACCAGTGCAACTTGCCCCACTTTCCCTGTTACCAAGTAATGTTGAACCAAGTCGGCACAACGGTGTTCCCAAATATGCACTTTGCTGATAAACTGAGCGCACTGCGCACTGAGTTTGCACGGCGCTTTGGTGACTTTGAAGAACAAAAAAAGAATTTTGAGTTGTTTCGCAACCCATTTGCCATCGATGTGGAAACTGCACCTGTGCAGATTCAGATGGAGGTGACTGAGCTGCAGTGTAATGGCACACTGAAGGCAAAGTACGATACTGCAGGGCCCGCACAGTTTATTCACTCCATTCCCGCAGAAATGCTCCAGCTCCGTCTACATGCGGCTCGAACCTTGTGCATGTTTGGTAGCACATATCTGTGTGAGAAGCTCTTCTCAGTGATAAAGACTAACAAAACAGCACACAGGAGTCGCCTCACTGATGAGCACCTGCAGTCCATCCTGAGAATCTCCACAACACAGAACCTCACACCAAACATAAACGAACTTGTTGCCAAAAAAAGATGCCAGGCGTCCAGCTTTGATAAAAAGACATATGAGCAAAGACAACTGAATGATTTGATTTGTTATTGCTGAAAAGAACAAATTTTATTTATATTTCCAGGTTTTGTTATGCAGCATGTTCATATTTGAATTTGTATAATTTTGACAGGATATATTTTTATGGAGAGCAAAATCTTTTGGGATATTTAAAATTTAAGTTTATTTTTTATATAAAATTACATAAGAGTAAAGAAATTTGAATATTTGTTCTTTTAATGTTTACTTTATTTCTAACTTGTATAATTTAGACAGGATATATTTTTATGGAGAGCAAAATATTTATAAGTTATTTAAGGTTTGAGTTGATTTATTCCGGAATAATATTCCTGTCTGTTTTTATTCATATTTATGTTCAAAAAAGTTAAGTTTTAAAAGTTTTAAAGTTTTAAAAGTTTAGTTTTAGTGTGTTCAATAACTCTTTATCCTGTTCGGCCCGCGACCTAAAGTGTGTTTTGGATTTTGGCCCCCTGTGCAATTGAGTTTGACACCCCTGATTTAGTCGACACAAATATCTTTGATTGGAATGTAAAGCGAATTTACTCTTTACATTTGTATGGTGAAGAAAAATTTATGCAATGATGCCTATATTTAACTTACATTCCTACCAAAGATATTTCTGTCGACTAAGTAAAAATTCCTTCTATTTAAAATTTAAATAGAACTTGAACAGATATGATAGTTCATAATATCCACGCAGACTTGCACATAAGAGCGGGAGTCATCCGTTTTAACAAACAGCGTATTGCACTGATACAAAATAGCCTGCCCATTTAATTATTTAGGAATGGATAAATAAATAAAGATTTTGTACAAATAATGTTTTTCATTTTTCTTCCTTGATGGATTCTGCCACTCCCAGCAACAGTTACTCGCACCCCAAAGAGTGTATATATATATGTAGATATGTATGTATATATATGTTTATATATGTGTGTGTGTATGTATATATATATGTATTTGTGTGTATATATGTGTGTGTGTGTATGTATGTGTGTATGTATATGTATGTGTGTATATGTAGATATGTATATATATATGTATATATATGTGGACGTATGTGTATATATGTATATATATATATATATGTATGTATATATGTGTGTGTGTATATATATATATACAGTGGTGTGAAAAACTATTTGCCCCCTTCCTGATTTCTTATTCTTTTGCATGTTTTTCACACAAAATGTTTCTGATCATCAAACACATGTAAACATTAGTCAAATATAACACAAGTAAACACAAAATGCAGTTTTTAAATGATGGTTTTTATTATTTAGGGAGAAAAAAAATCCAAACCTACATGGCCCTGTGTGAAAAAGTAATTGCCCCCTTGTTAAAAAATAACCTAACTGTGGTGTATCACACCTGAGTTCAATTTCCGTAGCCACCCCCAGGCCTGATTATTGCCACACCTGTTTCAATCAAGAAATCACTTAAATAGGAGCTGCCTGACACAGACAAGTAGACCAAAAGCACCTCAAAAGCTAGACATCATGCCAAGATCCA
>JANRMT010062836.1:9275955-9290945 GCA_026402145.1 Polypterus bichir lapradei
ATAGATAGATAGATAGATAGATAGATAGATAGATAGATAGATAGATAGATAGATAGATGCAGCAGTAGACTTCCAATGAGGCCACAAAATGACCAAAAATAATTCTAAAAATGAAGCAAAATACTCAATCACTCAAAATCAATCTACAGCAGGAGTTTCAAACTTATCTAAAAAAAGTGAAGCAGTTTATCATTATTCAAAGAATGTTACATACAGTGGGCAGCAATTGTCAGTCCTCTCAAAGACCTACTAGCCTGTTGTTGTATTGAGAGCAGGCTGCTCAGAATGAGTCAACGAAAAAAAGAAAAAAGAAGGTGACACCCCACACTGTAATAAAGACATCTATTGGCAGTATCAGAAAGGATATTGTAGGTCCACTTTACAAATGCTGCTGCCATCACTCCACTCACTTTATAAAGCTGCACAGAGGACATGTCTGGCCATCCTGCAGCTTAACTTAACTGCCACCAATGCTCCACATGATGATTTAGACTTTTCTGATGACTAGATTCTTGTATGTGGAGAGAAAACGCATTTGCATTCCCATTCATGTTAAATGTTTCTATTGGGAATAGAAATGCTCCAGTGCTGAATCCAGAGGATAACAAAATTGCTTGTGTAATTAATCTGCATCATTTAATTTTGCATTTTAAAAATTACATTTGATTTTTTTATTTTCAGAAATTTGTAATCATTTTATGTATAATTTAACAAGTAATACTTGATAAAGTATATAAGTGTGCAGCCTTTGTTATGAAAATATAATAGTCATATATTTTTTGTATATTTTGTATTTTGGTGCTCACTGGTTATTATTTATCCCAAAAAAAAATATGATTTTGCTATAATTAAGAAATTAAGGCATCATTAAAATAACTTTTATTTAATAAAAACACACATGCTCTTTTTGAAATAGCTACTTAATATATTATACTTTAAAAAAACACAGGCAGTGTAATAGCAGAGCAGCATATTTACTTTTGTAAATAAATGTGAGTTTAAAAAGCAACTTTGTCAAGGCTGCAGCAAAAGTGCATTAGGGTATAAATCATGGCCTGTTTATCACATATTATTGTGGTTCTCTGGCGGATCTGAAGTTGAGAACCATTGAGTTAAATAATCCATGGTCCAGGACAATTGTAGGGTGCTTTACATGCATCAGCTTGAGTTTACTCCCCAGCCTGAAGAGCTGCACATAACAAAGAACGTGATCCAGATAATTGTGTCGGCTTTCTCCATTGCTATACCTGATGAAAAGGGCAAGTGGATTTTTATGAAGGGACAAGGAAAAGAGACAAAGTCATTATGCTAAGCTATAGTTTACAATCAAAATCAGTCCTATCTTTTACCAAAAACCAAATTTTATACAATAATCACAGTCAGAAAAACTAAGCCCAGGCATCTGTTATTTAAGGTCAAAAACAAAACAAAGCACACAAAAACAAGTTTTTATCTACAGTCTCAGATAACCAGAAAATGTGTGTCCTCTGGTCATCCCATGGTGGCAATCAGTATATCAAGAGTATACAAAGAAACTACAAAATGGCAGCACCCATGAAAAACAAATGGTTTCGGAAAAGACAGAAAATATTTCAGCCATATTAAAACAAATTCAAAACTAAAAATAAACATCAGAATTTATTTGATCAACCCAAAAAATGTAAAGTCCAAAATAAAGGTTTGAAAAATGTGGAAAAATTTAAATCAAAACAAATTCATAACATCCATGTGGAAGTTTGCAGTACGGAACATGAACAGATCAGAATGTCATCTACTCCTGAATGTTACTAATGCAACAGGCCAAGGTGGTCTGTAATGAGGGTTTGCAGTTGGTTTAAGATCTTCATGATGCATAATGTGAGAGTTATTAGTCTGTAGTCATTAAGAGCACTGGCGTACCCATTTATAGAAACTGGAACTCTGCAGAATGTTCTCCGCAGTTGTACCACCATTTGTAGGTTCAAGGAAATGGTCAATAGTTGTTGAAAGACACCACACAGAAAATTAGCACATGTCTTGAGTGCTTATGGACAGATACCAACAGGATCAGCTCGGATAGACAGTCTGTGAAGTAGGGGTGCAGGCCTCAGAGATGCTATCTTCAAAGACGGAATGCAGGGAGGTGAGGAAGCACTTTAATGAGTTGTGTGGTTCCTTGTAGTCTAAATGCTTGAGAAAAAAACATTTCACTCTAAGAAGGGTTCTTTGCATAAGAAATTGTTTCTTTGAGTCTTGAAAAGGTTCCTAATATGTAGACAAAACAAATCTTTATTGTATAGCAGTCTTCCTAGCAATGTATTAACAGATCAAGAAAACCTCAACTTAGCTGGTGTTACTGTATGCAGAAAGATTGCTTTTAAACTCAGGAACCCATTGATACTTTATATATCTGCCATGATCAATTCTTACTGGTCTAAGTAAATAAAGGATCCTTCTGGAATCTTTATGTAAATTGTCCTGTATAGAATCAAAAATGGTTCCCCTGTGGCATTGCTCTGAAGAACCCCTCTAGCACCTTTATTTTTAAGACTGTAGTCAATAAGGGAGCTTGATATCCTCTATAGCCATCACAGAAAAAGTAGCAGTGTTAAAAGGGGAAAGAACTGGTGGAAGGGAGTCAAATGTTGAAAAACAGACTTAGACTTAGATGACTGACCCTGACCAAATTTTCCATCGCCATCTGATTACAGGTCTTCATCAAATGGCAGCCTAGCATGTTATGTGTAAGTGATGAAAGGAGTGTCACATTTCCTCAGAGGGACCAGGAGAAATCATATGAAAATGTTTGTCAGTAATAAGACAGGAGTTGATAAATAGTGTCAATAAAGCATGTTTATCTATCTATCTATCTATCTATCTATCTATCTATCTATCTATTTATACTACACATTCATTAATGGAATCATATTATGAGTTGGCAAAAATTAATTTTACTTCAAGAACGCATTTCCTTAACAAAATCTGAAGAAGAACAAAACATGAAGAACTGCTTTAAAGATTTGTTGTATTTATAGCTGAATATTATGTTTATTCATAGCATTGGTGTGAGATGTGGAAGCACAGCACCAGGAAACCATGGATATCTGCCATAAACTCAACATTAAGTGTGCCTAGATGTAAAAAGCTTGCTTTGGACAAAAGTATGACTGGGATGGCACAAGGCAGAATTCAGTCTGAGAATGGAAATGGGAAGTGGGTGGTCACAATGGCAGTAGGAAAGGTCATACAGAAGACATTAGAGGGCAGCAGCCATCACATTTGCCAAAGATAGAATCCCAGAAGTGGCATTTAGAGTTTATGCTGTCCTAGAAAGATATTTAAGGGATTGTGCTGTCCCTCAACTGTGTAGGGACACCAGGGGCTACTACAGAGAGTGAGTTAGTTTGGTACCATGGAATCACTTCCCTTTTAAACTAAAAATTACCAAAGTAACATCCATTATATCTGCTAGCCATAATTGCAGAGTAGACAAGGCCTATCCAGTATTTTTCTAAAAAAAAAAAGCTTTAGCATTGCTGTTAATTGCTAAATTAAATCAGTAAGCCAGTGAAGCACCAATATACTACCTATTCCACATTCGCACAACTGTTTATGCATTTTGGCATCTACCTCTATCACATGCATTTTATTTCAGGAATCTGGCACAATGCATTGCTTCCTATAATCCCTCTACACCTGCAATATTATTTTTTGAGCTCAACACTTTAGACAAACATGTACAAAAATACAGCAGCAAATGTAAGATAATTATCCTTTATAAAGGTACCAATCTTTCTATTTTTCTTGACTGCAAAAAGTGAAAGAAAACATTTTTGCAGATCTGTTCTAAATCTGGAAATTTTGGCCCTTTGAAACCCTAAATCAAAACCCAATTTTGCAGTCTGTCAATGTGTCTGCAGAAGCTGGCTCTCTTACATAAAATATTAAAATGAAATACAGCAGAAATGCTGTCAATGTACTCACTTTGTTTATATAATGAAATTTACTTTGCATTATCCAGAACTGAAGAAATGATTTCATATCCTACACAAAATGGTAGCCATTCTATCAACAAGCTGAACATCATTGCTGTACTATATCGAAGGCTGGAAACAGTCTAAAAGGATAGTTATTTAAAATGTGATTTAAAACAATTTGGAATAATTATAACCTGCACCAAATATCAAATAACATTGCTCTCTTAAACTGAAGCATGTCCTCCAGACAGTAATAACTTAATTTGAAGACTATTTACAGTATCATAGCTATCTAATATAAAGTGACAGCTGTGACTGCCAGACGGGTGATCCCTCGTGCCAAAATGTGAATTCGCTATCTGACACAGGGTAATAACCATGACTGTCAGTATTTTTCCCCAGGCACTGAGAATCTGGTACTAAGATTCAGGTTCACGTTTTCAGTAAAAGGAGGAGGTGAAAAAAAAAACACTTTAGAAAGAAGGAAAGAAAGGAAACTATCAGAATGGAAATCTGCACTGTAGTTTCATTTAAAACAAGCATACAAACCTATCTCTTAAAAGCGTGATTTTGAAAGATATTTTAAAAGTGGCAGCATCTGATTTTTCTTTAAGGTAACATGTATCTTTGATGCACCTGAAACAACAAATGTTCAGGCTGTCCTGCTGAGTCAATGTGACTTACCTCCTGCCTCACAAAACAAATGTTTTCTAAAGTAAGGCTGAGGTAACTTGGAAGAAAGTCACATGAAAACTCCTCTGTCCTAATTTAGTAATTTGCAGATATTTACAGATATTTTCTATTACAGGATAAGCAGTCTTTTTTCAAGTTAAAGTTTTCAAATTTCTTCACAACTCTGGTATATGTTAATTTGTCTAAAATGAAGCACTGCTCATAAATTTTGAGCCACCTAGTCTGTTGTTGCAGCTTATAATGGGTTTGAAAGGCATCAGGGTTCATAGGTGAATGAAAAAGCCATAAAAACTACCAAATACATCCGCTTTGAAGCAGCAAAGATTTTAGTTTAAGAAAACATTCCTTCCATGTTTAAGAGGCTTCCTCGTGATACCGAAAGGAAACTAGAAAGAATTGTTTAATCACAGATTCTTGGTCCTACTTTCCTCGAGGTAAGGATACATTCCTTGCTCATTTGTCTGCTTGTAGCAGCCATCATGTGTGAAGTTATGACAACCCAATGCTGAACCCCTCAGCCCTTTGCATTCTGTGTTGTTATTTTATATACCCTACAGAGTGAGATACATGCTAAGTGGGAGTGTAGTGAAAAGAGCACTTACAAGGTTCATTGTATTTTGTACACATGACAGTACAGTAAATTGGAACTGAACTGATTACACTGCATTGTATTTTTATAAAAACCTTAGACTGTTGAAAGAGTAAAGCCACCTTTTCTGTAGTGTGTCAGAAAATTAAAAAGGCAGAGCAGATAGAGCAGATTAAAGCATCACCAATCGATTATCAATTTTTTAATGGGTGAGGAGTCACACTTGCTGAGGATGTATTAATAAAAGAACTGAGCACAATGTTTTTGAGTGAGTAAATTTACTGACACGGATGCCAGTTAATTTGTAAACACACTGGGAAAATATTTAGAGTAGACTCCATGTAGAATTTGGTGCTGTAAGGCAGGAATTACAGCCCACTCTATCTATGTTAAACATTTGTACTGAACTTACCAAACTTCAACCTGATTAAACTTAGGTGAATTGGCACTGCTAGATTGGCCCTTGTGTGTGTGTGTGTGTGTGTGGTTGACCCTACAATGGACTGGTGCACTGCCACTGTGCTATTCCTGCCTTGTGCCCAATGCTTGCTGAGGTAGGCTCCAGCTGCAAGACCCGGCCTTCTATAAGAGTGTCTTAATTCCACGTCCGACCAACATGCATCACAACATTATGGATCTTAGTCATGACTTGTGATTTAAGGACTTGTGTCCACTACTGCTGGGATAGGCTTTGGCCCCTCATGGCCTTAAAAACTAGATGAGGTGGTTTCCATTATTTTCATATAAACCAACACCAACTCCATTATGTCTCCTTTAGCCTCTCTTTGTGCCTCATCTCCTCCAGTTCCATCTTTGTGTACATCTTCACCCAATCATCCTGTGCCTTTCACTCCATATTTCCAAACCACCTTTACACAACACCTATCACCTCTACACTAAAACCTAGAGAACACTAACATGGGTACATTTGAAAACATATCTTTTCTAATGCATTTTGGCCTTCCATCCATACTAAAATCCAATTTTGAAAAGTTAAAAACAAATCATTCCAATTTTCATTCCACATTTGAAAATGCCATATCATGTAGCAGTGTGGATGGGGAAAATCAAACTTTTCAAAAATGCTGATGTTTGATTGTCATAAGATCAGGCACCGACTTCAATATTGTAGGGATAGTTCTTTCTTTTCTTCGCTGCATCAGCTGGCTGGTGCTGTGCCTTGAAACATTGAAATATTTCTCTATATTTATTTTGGCAGGACTTCCACTCTATAATTTCCAAGGCTTACACAACCTTATGCTTACTTGTGACTTTTAAAAGCCATTTTTCTTCATCGGTATGGCCAAAGTTTTTTTTGGATATACTTTAGGCTTCCTCCATAAATGCACAGCGCTCAGACACATTTTGGGCCTTTCAGAGTGAATGATAAACTCTTAGAAAACCATTTGAAAAATCCTAGTGTGGGCAGAAAACGTCTAACACAAAAATGGCCTTTTCAAATTTACCCTGAGTCCAGCTTGTAGGCTAGGGCAGTAGTACCTTCAGAGCCACATGAAGGTAAGAAACCCAGTTCAAGAGCACAGAGTTGCTCAGTTGTTCACATGTTCTCCCTTTCCCTCCAAAGAGCAGAATACAAGATACAGAAGGTAGAGTGACATCACTTCTGGGATGAACCCAAAACTTCCAACACTTCTGCCTTACATGCTATATCAACAGAGCCAAACCCAAAAGTTGGCTTTTATTCAGGGACCAGCCTCTGAAGGAGATGGATTTTGCCCCAGAAGCACACCATATCAAGCCTAGATGTCAATAATACTGGATGGTGGAGCAACCCCCTATGTTTTCTGTTTAATTTATTACAAATAATTTATTTTTTGGTTGACATAAGTAGTGGGGCGCCTAGTAGTCCCCAAAGCCTTGATCTGTTCTTTGTTTCTCCTTTCACACCATGTTAGCATGGACTAAGTCCATGTTTTTCCCTTAACTTAGCATTCATCATTTTGTTACTTAGTGACATTCCACACATTCATTTGATAATTCTTATCTCTGTACTTTCTGTTTTGCTTTATGTTCCACCTCCACTGAGTGCATCTCATTCCTGGAGAGTGTAATACTTCTCACACAGTTTTCATAAATATTTCCCTCCTGTGTGAGACAGACTTCTTTAAAAGTCAGAATGGAAGGCAGCTCTTGGCATGTTATAAGGATGCAGTGCAAAACTGCCAGAATTTTTCATGAATAATAAAACTATTTTAAATTAGTTATTTCCTTTTTATGTGATCACATAATAACGTCATGAACGTTTGGCGATTCACTGCCCTTTTGCTGTCTTTGCATTGATTCCAACTTCATAGGTACATAAAGTTGTTTAAGGTCCAACATTAAAAATTACACGACTACCTGGCAAGGAATTTTTCAGATTGGATTTATCCCTTGGAATTAAAAAAAAAATAGCGATGGGAAATCAAGGGCAGGACTTCGGTATTTCTACTTATAAATGTGTCATGCTCTCATCACTATGTTACATTTTATTATATAGCCAGATCTATCTGTGTAGTACTTTTCACTCTTTTATTGTGCATGGTTTCTAAAACTTAAAGACAGTACACTGCAAAATATTCTTTTCTCATTTTGAATCACCTAATACTGTATGTTGGGATGAAAAACTGACTTTGTAAAGGAGAAGGCATTTAATAAACTGCATCTACTGGAACATATGTATATTTGTTGATTTGTTTTTGTTGTTATTGCAACCTTCAATTCACAATACAGAGAAAGAATTTAATGCAAATTTCATAGTTGTATTGGTAATAAACTACCTGTGAAAAGTTTTAGATCTCTTCAATTTTTTCAGTTTTTATAGAAATGCATATAGTTTAATGTTTTAATGTCTCATGAAATCAAGGCACACAACAAATAAACAATGGCAAATAAAAAACAAGTAAAGGAATCATTAAGTGTACAAATTTGTATGCACATTTTTGATCAATCAATGTAGCCACCTTTTGCTAGTATAACAGACAATGTGCTAACCCTTTTGATTCAGAATGTCAGTCACTCTGTGCAAGTCACCAACTCTGCCTCCAGCAAAAGAATCCCCGACCATCACACTTCCTCCTCCATGTTTGACAGTTGGTGTCAAATACAGAGGACCCATCCTTCCACCAACTTGGCAGCGTACACACACCCCGTGTGATGAACCGAAGATTTCAAATTTTGATTCATCGATCTGTAAAACTTTCTTTCAGTCTGCAGTAGTCCACAGCCAATATTTCAAGGCCCTATTTTGTCCTTTAAGAAATTACTTTCTTACTGCCACTCATCCTGTCAAACCTACAGCACAAAGATGTGCTTTTTCCAACCACTGTTAAGCTGTCTTTGAAGTCATTGTGCTATAAGGCACCTATGACACAAGCTGGTGACCCTCAGAAACTTAACTAATGATTGTGTTCTGACTTTGGGTCTGCCAGATTTCTTCCTTTCAGAGTTTCTTCTACTGCCCAGTTGCCTCTGGAGACACCATACTCACTGACACCTTGATTTTTTTTTTTTTTTTTTGCAATTACTCTAAAGGAAATGCCTACACTTCTAAGGGTAATAATGCTCTGTCTCATTTCATTTGTTAACTACCATTTTCTTGTCATTCCAAGTGTAATTCAGAAACCAAATTAAGAAAATTCAGTGAATGGAAGGGTGGTTGGTTGAGAGTAAAGTTATTCTGGTTACATGAACATCAAAGATCTAAGGAAGCCACTTAGAAAAGTGGCAAAACATTTTTTAAAAGAGAAAGTGATGATCAGGTGACCAGAATAACTTGACTCTTGATCTGTTCTGCACAACACATTCACTCATATTGTGAGTGTTTAGAGTGGATACTCATTCACTCATACAAGTTTAGAGTGGACAAATAGTCTAACATGCTTGGCTTTGGAATATGAAAGAAGAACTAAAATTCTAAAACTAAAGAAGAACTAAAGCACCTGGAAAAAAGAAACCTATGCAAACATACTGTATGTGTGCCAGGAGCCGCAGCCTATCTTGGCAGCATCAGAGACAAGACAGAAGTAAGCACTAGTCCACTGCAGAGCACACTAACACTCTGTTGTGCTTACAGTGCATCCGGAAAGTATTCACAGCGCATCACTTTTTCCACATTTTGTTATGTTACAGCCTTATTCCAAAATGGATTAAATTCATTTTTTTCCTCAGAATTCTACACACAACACCCCATAATGATAACGTGAAAAAAGTTTACTTGAGGTTTTTACAAGTTCAATTTTTGTCTCATCAGACCAGAGAATTTTGTTTCTCATGGTCTGAGAGTCCTTCAGGTGTCTTTTGGCAAACTCCAGGCGGGCTGCCATGTGCCTTTTACTAAGGATTGGCTTCCGTCTGGTCACTCTACCTTACAGGCCTAATTGGTGGATTGCTGCAGAGATGGTTGTCCTTCTGGAAGGTTCTCCTCTCTCCACAGAGGACCTCTGGAGCTCTGACAGAGTGACCATTAGGTTCTTGGTCACCTCCCTGACTAAGGCCCTTCTCCCCCGATCGCTCAGTTTAGGAGCTCAGCTCTAGGAAGAGTCCTGGTGGTTTCGAACTTCTTCCACTTACAGATGATGGAGGCCACTGTGCTCATTGGGACATTCAAAGCAGCAGAAATTTTTCTGTAACCTTCCCCAGATTTGTGCCTTGAGACAATCCTGTCTCGGAAGTCTACAGACAATTCCTTTGACTTCATGCTTGGTTTGTGCTCTGACATGAACTGTCAACTGTGGGACCTTATATAGACAGGTGTGTGCCTTTCCAAATCATGTCCAATCAACTGAAGTTCACCACAGATGGACTCCAATTAAGCTGCAGAAACCTCTCAAGGATGATCAGGGGAAACAGGATGCACCTGAGCTCAGTTTTGAGCTTCATGGCAAAGGCTGTGAATACTTATGTACATGTGCTTTCTCAATTTTTTTATTTTTAATAAATCTGCAAAAACCTCAAGTAAACTTTTTTCACATTGTCATTATGGGGTGTTGTGTGTAGAATTCTGAGGAAAAAATGAATTTAATCCATTTTGGAATAAGGCTGTAACATAACAAAATGTGGAAAAAGTGATGCGCTGGGAATACTTTCCAGATGCACTGTGCATGAAATATAAAATAATCTTTTCTACAAAGATAAATTATCGAAAGTGCATGCTATTCGTAGGTGTGAGAAACCACTCTCGAATTGGCATTCCACATACACTGCTCATTAGATCTTTGGCATATAATACATAAGAGATGGCATTTACATCCAGCAGTACAATTTATACCGGCGGTTGCTTAAATCCACTATTTTTAATGAGTTCCAATATCTTGATAGAATACTGATGACTCAGAGAATTATCTTGAGTATCAAAACTTGATAACATTCAACAGCAGCACATTTTCATGTAAAAGAAACACTAATTTATAACTTATCTGGTGGGCTCAGTAAAACATCTTCACAGCCATTCTCGTCTTTGCTTAGACGTATTATAAAATGATTTTGAGGTATTTCATTAATATTTTATTCAGTTCTATTGCTTTAATAATTCATCCACATATAAGTGTTGAAAGAAAATTCATTGAATGAAATGAATATGAATTGCAAGAATGAGGTCATGGGCAGAAGAGAGCTAATTAATTACAAATTCTTCTTGAGCTATTTAACTTTAATTACTTCTGAATATTTTTTATCCTGTGTGTCTGATAAAGGCTTTGTTTAAACCATTCTAAGAAAAAAAAAACAATTCTCTGCATTTGATAATTATAAAATACATACATTTAATAATTCTGTCAGCCTAAAAAGGTTGGTTCAAAGGAAAAAAAATTGCAGTTTTTAAACATCTAATTTTATATCAAAGTTCATCTTCCCCACGGTTTATAATGGACTTTGATTAACATGCACAATAATAACAAACGTAGGGTGCTTTTGATTCATTACAAATTAACTAAGCTTTTTACTAAACTGTTCAGATGGTAAATGCTAAAATGTTAATGATGGAAATAAATATTCTTCATAACTAATGACCTGCATTAATGGAGGAGATAAAAGCAGCAGAAAAATTGGCATCTTGTATTTTGAAGTGGGCGTACTTTTTCTAATGGTTATTTTCTTTCAATGTCTTTTAAAGTTAATTCCATCAGTCAATTCTCGTTATCCATGGGGGTTATGTTCCTGAAAAACCCCTGTGTTTACAGAAAATACAGATACTGAAGCATTGATTCTATACGAAAAAATGAGAACATGCCGGCCCTTCACTCTTGCCGCTAGAGGCTTGGTAATGCTCCTTCCACAGGTTCATCTACAAACACCTTGTTACAACTTTTACTTTCCTTATAGTCAAATTTGATCATCTTGAGTAATGCCAGAGGTCACGAGTGACCACAGCAGTGCAAATCCAATTGGTAATACTGACAAGTGGTGTGTATAAAGGGCAGCGTGAGCTTATAACCTGCACTTAATGGGGATTCCTAGTTTGTGGGGAACAATTTGCAAGGCCAGGTCTCCATCACAATTGGTGTTCAATGCCTTAGCCCTACCTTTTCACGTTGGGAAGACACAAATTGATGCATTAAGTGTAGCGCGTATGTAGCTTGGGCATTTAGGGTCATTGCAGACCTGATATTGGTCAATCTCACATCTTGCTACTGCACAATAGGCCTCTTGGAATCTTTTTCTGCTGCGCCGAATTTGCCATGCTTTATCCCATGCTCATGAGCAAGCAATTAAATAAGCATAGAAATTCTAACAGTGAAGTGCTGTTTACATTATTTGAACTTGAAGCCATCTTTTATTGAGAGAAACTTGAGGAAAATTGCAGTATTGTGTTGCTGCAGACTCACGAGCATCTCAATTCATAGCTATACACTGTGGTAAAATGCTGGTAGTTAGCTGTGAACCCTTACCATCAGGCCCAGAAGCAGTCTTACAGCATGAGCTACTAGAGGAACTCTTAGTCTCAGCTACACAGATACCACTTCTGAACAATGTGAGCAGTGACGTCAACAGAGCTCTCTCTTCATGTGCAACACTGCCACTACACTTTTCACAACAGTTTTGTTAATCAATGTTAATGTGAGCATATTATAAGTAGTAAATATACATGTTCTTGTGAAGGCCCAACTTCATTAACATTATTTACAAGATGAAAATTAATTTAAGAATTATTTATTTTGGAAATTGTTGTGTTGCCATGTTTTTTTCATTGTGGGTGCTTCTGTGTTATGTTACTGATGTTGGGGGTGTGGTTCACAAGGGTGAGGTGATATCATTAACATGACTGTTTTTATATCCTGGCAACTCGAGGCAAGTGCTCTCCAAGATTAGACCCTCTAAGTAATTTTCTAGTTACTGAGTTCTTTGAGTCAAGGTTACAATTCTATGACTATTTTTTTCTGATGATTTTTGTTTTGCATTTTAGTTTTGATTAAAGACAGGGTTGATTCCCTGGTTTTGACCTTAGATCATTTATTTCCTCATTTTCATGGCCCATCTTATCTTCTGTTCTTTGTTGGTTTACTTCATTCCTTTGGTATAACAGTTATACTGTACTATAGATAGCAAACCATAAACCAGTATGTAGGCAGAAATTGGAATATGCACATAAACACATAAGGAACATTCACACAGTACACAGAAGACACCTTAGGAAAAAAATAATTTCAAGGTCCATGTACTGTGAGGGGATAATACAGTCCATTACCTCTCCCATTGCCAATTAGTATTTTCAGGTTTCTATTGATTCACCTGCCCAATTCCTGAAATCACATCATCCAGAAGAGACTGAGGGATGCCACAGCAAACTCCAGAAGATTCAGATACACATTTAAAACCAACCTTAGACTGCCATTTCATGTCAGGACTCACATCAACATTCTTATGCTCCCTCCTTCCAACAATTTTAGATTTGCCAACATCATGTCTTCATGAACTAACCCACATGAACATGGGGTGATCATATAAATGTACAAAGTAAGTCAACCAGCAACATTGCTGTACTGTCAACAGATAACAAGGAAATTGTACATTGTTAGTTAGAAAGGGGCCTCTTTAAGGACTGCTAACTGCCAGCTTGGCAAACTGCCCTTTAAAAGAACGACCTGGGAAAAGAGTAGGAGGTTAGTAGAAGTCAGGAAGAATTGCAGAGAAAGCAGCACGTTAGTAGAAGACACTCATGAGGCTTTTAGTCAGGGCACTCTTATTAGTCTGATGCCTAATTTAGGGCATAAACTAATCAGACAGCAGGCATGGTAGCTTTAGAACGGAGTTAATAATTTTTGTTTCTGAAATATTTTTTCTTAGGGGTGCAGCATGATTAGTAGAATATGAGCTATTTTTAATCACCATCTGCTTCCACACCTTTATTACAGTGCATATATACAGTAAATATGTTATTTTTAAAATGTGAAAATCAACAAGTGATCCCCAATGGTAATAAAATATAACTGTATTATTTAAAATAATTATTGGAATTTAAAGTATTCTACAGAGACACTCTGTGCTCTGTTTTCGTACTAAAGAAACATTTCTCTTTGTTATGTATTTTTTTTTTTTTTTTTGGTGGAGCTAGGATAAGACACAACTTACTTTAACTGGTCAAGTCTAAACTGCATATGCCAAGGCACATTCTAAATTGTGGGTGTGTGTGTTTGTGTGCCTTGTAATTGACTGAAACCCTATTTTGGGTTAGGCCCAGTACTACTGGGATCGGCTCCAGCCCCTTCAACCCTGACTTGACTTAAGCAGTTTTAAGAATGAGAAGAACTTCTGTTTCCATTGAAATGCCATGCAGTTTATTACAGTGCATCTGAAATCGATGACTGCAATATCTTCAAACCATCTTTATGATAGATTACAGGTATTGGTATGCTTCAGATAAGCTCAACTAGATATGAAATCATAAATGGGAAGGGAGATATTTGCAGGGAATACACAAAAAAATTATTTTTTATTTTTTTACCAAATGTGTTTTTCTGTTATTTCAATGCCCTGAATAAGCAATCACTATGTAAAAAATGCTTGTTTTAACAGAGACTGGTCCATTTGCTATATGCAAGAAGTTCATAATTTTTGGCTGCTAACCAAGGTGCTGTTTCTTCACATGCCACATTGTCAGACTAGAGCCCTTGAGAGCTGTTCATTGCTGGAAGGTGTAAATGGGCCAGACACTGCATACAAATGATGCAAAAACCATCTAATTGAGGAACAATTAATGATATACCAACACCTGCTATGCCATTAAGAGAACCAAACTGGCTGTTTTAAATTAATAGATATTATTTTAAAAAAATCAGGTGCCATGTCACTTCCAGTTATGTTAAAAGTAACAGATTTTAAGGCAATTTACAGAGCAATACTCGAGAGTTTTGGAAGATGAATCTACCATGAATTTTAAAATGGACAGATGAATATTTGAATGGATGATGGATAGATAAAGAAATAGGAAACTAAGGATACCATATATAGATATGTAACCTTGATCTATTTAATGCTTTGTTTCAGGGATATGACCAATGGGCTCCTCGGACACAAACTTTGGTACACACCACAAGTGGAGTGTGGAGATCAACCATCTTAGGCGATTGAGCCAAATGGGAACAAAAGCTGGCTCAAGTGACTAATTGGCCTTCTGACAGTAATGATGTCTTGCCCTCTGTGGACTTAGTCCATTTTGAGGCCCACTACAGAAATGCAGATTGATATAAAAAGCACTAAATGATACTGTAGATAGATAGATAGATAGATAGATAGATAGATAGATAGATAGATAG
>JANRMT010062836.1:9290955-9303882 GCA_026402145.1 Polypterus bichir lapradei
TAGATAGATAGATAGATAGATAGATAGATAGATAGATAGATAGATAGATAGATAGATAGATAGATAGATAGATAGATAGATAGATAGCTATGCACGTATATACATACACGCAGACACATATGTGCATTCATACATAAATGCTATTGATATAGGAGAAATTCACATGCTCCAGCATCAGCACAGTTTCTAAGTGCCCAACCATGGAACCACACAATACATTTCCTCAGGGTTTATGAATCTTAATAATTCTCAGGTCAAGCCCACTAATTTAATAAGCCAGTTCTCTATGCCAATTTACTAATTTGAAAATACAGTATTAGAAAGGCAAAGGATGAGAATGTGGGTGGGATATGTACCCACTGTCCACACATGAACCCCACGGAAGCCTAAGAACTGCAATTAAAGTAGAAAAATGTAACAATTTCTTTACTTAGAAGGAGTTGGGAGTCAAAACATTCTCATACATGTACAGATGCCGCTTCTACATTGTTTAGTATTTTGTGTCTGAGGATCTGAACGTTAAACCGCAAGATAATCATCTCAGTCTCTGACTCACTGTGTAATTCTTAGCAAATTGCTTAGCCTGTTATACTTATACTATTAAAAACATACTTAAAAAACTGCCCTGATTTTGAAAGTTATTTTGGGAAAGGGCATCAGCCTAATGCATAATACCAATAACAATAATGAGCATCTTAGTCACTAATTGTATGAAGTCCATACATTCTCTCTGTTGGGTTTTTCTTTGAGTAGTCTATTTTTAATGTGAACTGGTAACTCTTAATGTGGGCGTATGTAGGTGTGTGAGTGGACTGTGCAATGGACTGCTATAGTCTGCTGTCAACCAGCTAATAAACTGCCCTGAACCATCCCTAAATTGGATTAAGTGTATCTTATAATGTCATGTTATGTTCTAATAGTTAGCAAACCGATAACCCTGATGGGCAGAATGGTTTTGTTAATTTGTAAACATTCTTTCCAGACTTTTTACCACACAGAAGACATTTTGAAAGACAGCACCAATGAACATCTCAGATAAATTACAGGAAATTCACAAAATGCACTGCCCTCTTTGCCCAAATGCAAATTTCTCCCCTGAAGTCATACAGCATGTTAATTAAGTTGGACTAGCTACAGTACCTTTGGCACATATATGTGAGCAGAAGTAGAGAGTGAAAGTTACAGCAACACCTCTCATGCCAAAAACATGAAGATGCAAAGATGTAAACAAACCCGTATAATTAACGTGAAGAGGTCTGGGTATAAAAACCCGGTTAATATACCAAATCTGTGTAGTTACTGAGCATGATGATACACAAAAAGTGAAGCATTATGCATTGGATTTTCAATGTATCTGGGAAGGTGGTAGTGTTGAGAGTTAGCTATCATCACCAGGGATTAAATATGTATGCTCATGTTATAAACTTTAATTAATAGTTTATTTTGGGAAAGTCGAGCATTCACTACTAATAGCATGTTGTATTGTCAGCCCAACCATTGTCTGTGTGGTCTGCGCAGACATTTTATTGACACCTCAGTTTTTTCCCAAACACGTGCAGGATTGACTGTGGATAGAAGTACATGTACCTTGCAATGGACTACAATCCTTTCCAGGGTGTCTTTTATAAAATGTTGCCTAGTTAGACTAAGCCTATTCTAAAACCCTGTCCTTGAATAAAGTAGGTTTGAAAAGAAAATTAATGAATACTGCAATGTAATAATTGAGTCAAAGGTCAGTTAGCGAGTCAGTCATTTTCTAACCCATTTAGTCCCAAGTAGGGCTGTGGGGGTCTGCTGAAGCCTATCCCAACTAGCATCGGGTGCAAGGCAGGAACAAAACCTGGACAGGGCACCAGTCCATCATTGTGAAATGATTTTGTAACAAAAATACATAATATCAGTAAACATTTCTAGGTAATTTTGTCAACTGTACCGAAACTAATGCAGATACTGTGTGTGCCTGCCTTTAAACATAACAAACCATATTCAAGCTCACCTAATCCAGTTTGGGATTGCAGGTTGCTGAAGCGTATCCAGGCCCCATCACTCACAAGGTAGGAAACAGCTTTGTGCAGGATGCTGCTATATTGCTGGTCCTACACATTCTACAGAGACAACAACCAGATGTGAGATTTGGACCGTGGGCACTGAACATGTGAGTAAAACTGAAATAAGTATGCTGTTGTGACAAAATTAATTATATTATAATGTAGGATCATATAATTAGAAAAGTATGGTCGTTTGATGGATAGTTCCTTTTATTCACTGCTCCAGATGACCGGATTTAAATCCTGGTCTGAGCATGGCCTAAATGGATTTTGTACATTCTGAATTGGTTTTCTCTTGATCATCTAAGTTTTGCTCACAAATCCCAAAGATATGAAAGGTTTAGTTAACTGACGACTCTAAATTGACCAATGCCAGCTAAGGGGCCCTGTGATTGACTGGTGCTCCATGAATCAGTTCCTGCCCTGCATCTAAAGCAACCAAAGTAGAGTCTGACCCCCCTGACACCTTAGCTTTCATTAAAAGTGTTTAGAAGGTGCATGAATGGCAAACGTGGATAGATGACTAAAAATGCGAAGAAAGACATGAACTGTAGCGTCATAGAAAATAAGAGAAAAGACAACTATACACAGCTTTATCACTTCTATTTTTGATATGCATGATTCATTGAGTTATTCATTTTTTAACCACTGAGGCAAATCCAAACTCTTACTATTAGACTGCATTAAAGTACTTCAATGCATTAATGTTAGTGTGCTGGTCTGTTTTGTTGAACTTTTTGTGACCTCGAAATATTTTATGCATGGCTGAATGACGAACATCCCCTGTAAATAAACTGCACTCAATTTCCCTACCAATATCCTGCCGTCTTGATCTCTCTAGGGTGTATTGTTTTGTGTCTTATATTCTGCTTAAGTAATGCTCCAGGGAGCGTGTAAAGCCACATTCATTTTCAGACTACCTGGATTCAGTTTAATAATAAAAATAAAAATAAAAAAAAAACACAAAAGCACTCAGGGGATCGAAATAGCTATGTGCCTCTTGAGATTATGATAGATGAACCATATGCATAAAAGCAATTAAGCTCATGAGACACAGTACGTGTCTCAGAAGGATCTTATCTTTGACTTAAGAAAAGCTGTAATAAATGATTTGTCAGATCAAAGCCATCGTCACAATAGCATAACCCTTCCTCTATTCCCACAGTCACACGGAATTTTTTTGTTGGCCTCATTCCTATAATCCACCCCCACCACCACCAAAAAACACAATATATTTGCATTTCTTTTCAATTTATATGTAAATGTAACTGCATGATATCATCCAGTAATACAATTTTGCTATCAGTGATATTAGAAATATTAGAAGGTTAATTGTATATATGCCATCTGCTTCTGTTATGTCAAGGGGGCCAATGGATTAAACAAGATGCTAAAATCCATAGCCCACCAGGACAGCATTGTGTGACTGAGTACAACTCCACCGCACCAAATGTACCTACTGTGTAAACTGGCAGATCCTTCTCACTGAACTAATTGTGCCCACTGTGCCAACCTTCTTTGCTGTTTTCTGCAATAGCACCTTTGCCAAGTGTGACAGCTGTTCCAAGAGGGCCTGCTGTGTATACCATGCCACCTGTGCCCTGTGCCTCCATGTTTCAGCAAAACATTCATGGATAACCTGTTTTGTCATGTGGTTCTTGCATCTGGAGCTCCAGACAGAAAGTCATGAAAATCATGCTGAGCTGTTAGTCTAAAAATGGCATACGCTTCAAAGCCGTCCTAAAATCTGCAACATACTGAAGCAGCTAACTTTCTTTCTGAGTTACAACAAAGGTACTAAGATTGAATTCCTTCTAAAGTGAATGTGCTCTAATAATGAACTAATTTAAATTAAGCTCCAGACTGGGCTATTATTCAATGCACAGAATTTCTATAAAATTCACTGACAATTTTACATAATACATGACAATAGGACTGTCAAAATAATTTATCTAAAAACCATAATTGTGGAAACAGTTATTTAAATGAGGGCATCACAGCTGCACAGTAGACACTGCTGCTACTGCTGCTCATATTGTCTCTGTAGAACTTCTTAGGTTCTCTTTCACAGATTAAGTGCTACTGAATCACTGCTCCGTGGTGTATAAGAAGGTGCACTTGCTATTGACTGGCATCCTTTTTGCGGACTTGTATCTGCCCTCAGCTTATTGTAAATAGGGTAGGGTCAAACTCCCTTTGATCTCCAAAAAAACAAATTTTGGTTTGTAAAATGGTTGAATGTGGTGGTAGAAAACAAACTCATTCATTCTTCACATAAACCAAAAATATTTTTTTATTATTACCTCTCTGTTGATAGTGAACAAACTAGGTCCTGTGGGCCTATGTAACTGCAGGTATTCTTTGAACGATAAATGATTAATTGTGCTTGAAAATGAACCCGCTCTGCCTCTGTAACAAGCCTCAAATAAGCTGACTGAATGCAGCTTGTGTCAGAGGTTCCCAATAGAGGGGTCTTCTACAGTGTAGGACAAGATGTGGGCTGTAGGGTGCTCCAATAGATTGAACATGCCATTGACAGGTGAGCTATGAGCAATAATGGAAGGCACCCTGGAGATAATTACTTCTGGGGCATAAATTCGGACGGCAGACTGGTGTGGCAACAGAAAGTGGAGCAGAAGTCTGCTGTGGCCTATAGGTGACCGATTATCCCACTAACATAGGCAAGTGTCCTGGCCCCTTAAGTGAAGACTAGTGTCTCCATCTGCTGTGACACCAACAACCACTACTGGGAGTTCTATCAGGACTTCTCCAGGAGTCTTCATGACCATTCATAATCCTGGAACTGATAATTGGATTCCCTACAAAAATAGCTCTAGGCCATAGTTTAAAAAGTCCCTTTCTGTCCATACAACCAATGCAATCAATTAAGAAAAATAAAGAACATAAATGGGAAAGAAGCAACAAACACCTGTAATTAATGTCTGCGTAAGTGTGCTGTGTGATGGACTGGTGTCACTTCTAGGTTTGGTTTGACTTGTGTTTGATACTGCTGGGATAGGTTCTCGTCCCATGCAAACCTGCTAATGGATGGATGGATATTTGATTTCCTAAGAAATAATAATATTACTTTAATGCACTACACATCATATATGGCATCTCCATGTTATTCATTTTATTTAGAGAACACAAGTGACTAATAAGAAAAAATATGTACCTGTATATCTGCTTTTTGCCCATTTCTGAATTTGATAGCCTTAATTGACAGTATAGCTTTAGCTTCATTCACTTCTGTCTCAGCAGATTATCTCTAGTGTTTGATATCCTGCTCAATTTTGCATAGTTTCAGCACATGTGTAGGCTCTGCTGGTATTAGTTTTACATTTTTTTTAGGTTTGTTCAAAAGATATTGATTTTGTTTTGATGTAGACACTGTTTGCTTTTAAAAGGTGCACAAAGTTAAAAAGCTGTAAATTCAAACACCCAGTAAAGATAGTTACTTACCCTGAATAAATGCAATGGACACCTTTGATCTTTTCTGGCAGCTTTACAGCTCCTTCTCAGTGGGAAAACTCCCACAAAGTCTGTTCATGAGGCTGAATATATCATAATACCAAAAGCACATCTTAATGCCCACCTTTTCTACCATACTTTTTAGATCAGCTACTTTAGTATTTGGGACTTTAAATACTGAATCTTCTCTATCCACAGTATTTCATGCTTTCAGCAGCCAGTTTAACTAACACCATTATGTATGTATTCTTTTACTGATAAGAGGTGCTTTTGCCTTTAGTTGTGCCCCTTGAACAAAGAGAAGATCATATTCTGAATGTGTTTTACATTATCTGAGGTTACTGTCCTTTGAAAGAGTCTTAGGTCAAACTTGGAGACTTTCTTGAGAAGTAAGGACAAAATTGTTTATGTTTATATTCTGGCTTCCCCAGAAAGGAAATCGATTTTGGCACAAGTACAGACAGAATGAGATGTGGAGTTGGAGGTAGCATGCAATTTTTCCACCTGATCGATCATTTAATTTTTTGTTTTTTAGCATTGCCAGTTCACCTGACCTGAATATCTTGGAATTGTGGGAGGAAGCCCACGTGCACACTGGGAGAACATGCAAGCTCAACACAGGCAGCATGTATGATGCGAACCCCGGTCTCTTCACTGCGATATAGAAGTTTCAAAAACTAAATCTAAAGAAACAAACCATTACCTCACAAGTTACTGAAACTTTTAACAGAAAACCATAGTATAAAACTTTTTAAATTATATTAAACAATGAAGAAGTATAGCACCATATTTTAAGAGTCTTAATGATAAGTTACTGCTGCAAATAGCCCTGGTAATAAAATATTTATAGACTGTTAATAGCAGGCTTGGATATTGGATATACAACCTAAAAGTGTGCCTGTCTTTTCTTTGCCTCAGCCATTCAGCTACAAAGTGTAACTTAGTCATGCAAACTTCTAATAGATGTAATAATCAGGCAGTGTTTCACTTGTTCATTTACATAAACTGTTTTCATTATATTTTCCCTAATAATTAACAATTCTTATTCTCTTTATTGTTTCTTTTATATCAATATTTACAGATAATATATAATTGCTCTTCCATGGGAGTGAAGACAGTTCAACTGTCTCCATTAATCCAGCCATTTTTTGAACCTATTAATGCAATGTCAGGATTGTGGGAGCCACAGCCTATTCTGGCAGCATCAGGAGCAACACAGCAACATGACAAGGTGCCCATTATTTCCAAAATATTAGCCTTTATTCAAGATGCAAGATTTGTTATTTACAATATATTTTCCAATTTATGTAAATTTCAATTTGAAACAAAATCTAGTATTTGTCTGTTATTGAAAAAAACTAAACAATTTGACTGATATAATATATAAAAGACAGTGGCTGTATTTTTGCAAAATAAAAACAGCTTCAGCATATACTTTGTTAAAGCCGTTCCAACAAAAAGGTATCTTTTTAACTCAAATCAAACTTTCAGCCCTTTAAAAATGTGAAAAAGGTAATGCCAGTTTCTATCTCCTAATGCACACAGCTTTCACTGATCATTTCATTCAAAATCTTCCATCTTTTAATAAAAACAGAAAAATGCATGCTTCATTGCTCTGTCCTGGGTATGATGTTAACCTGCACCCAGACCTGCAAGCAGGTCCTCCAACTAGCAGGGAGAACTCAGGGGTGGTGGCAGGACTGGCACACCAGCCATTGTATCAAAAAAAAAAAAACCTCACACTGTTCTATTCTATTCAAACTAGTGCAGTGCTGAGGTGTCACCCGTTGTACAGCTGTACTTGGGTCCTAACTTGGGATCCTTAGGTGGTTTATCGTGTGGTGGGTGTGACAATGCCCTTTACTAGTGCGAGCTACCAACCTCAACCCTACTTCAACCATACCTTAAGTAATTTACACATTTGTTTAAACTTGCATTATTACTGCTGCCTCTCTATTTCAAAAGGTAGAAGAAGAAGACATTGAGTTTATAAAATGCTTTCCAAGGCACTCAAAGAGCTTTACATTCAGTAACTTCAGCCACCACCAAAATGCAACATCCCCCGGATGATGTGAAAGCAGCCATTTTGCACCAGTATGCCCCCACCACAGATTGGCTATCAGGTGGTGAAAAAGCTAAAGATAGTTAGCCAGTAAGGGACAGGGGATGATTAAGAAGTCAGAATGACCAGGCCATGATGCGCCATTTAGCCAGGATACTGTAAAACACCCTACTGTTTACAAAGGATGCCCAGAGATCTTTTATTACCGCAAAGAGTCAGGACCTCGGTTTTATGTCTCATCCGTAGGACGGTGGCAGTTTTTACAGCACAGTGTCCTCATCACTGCATTGGGATCCACACACACAGACCACAGAGTAAGTGCAGCCTGCTGGTCTCACCAACTCCTCTTCCAGCAGCAACCCCAGCTTTTCCTAGATGGTCTCCCATCCGGTCCCAAACTTGATTAGCTTCAGGTGGATTATCTGTTCTGAAGTGCATGTGGTATGGCCACTGACTGTAACTGGGCTTGGGTTTGGATCCTCCATAGAGTTGAATGTTCTTTATATGCCCCCCCCCCCCCCCTCCCCTTCATAAATAAGTGTGATTTTTTTTTAATTGTAAATTTTAAGTTGGCCCAATGTGAGTGAATGTGCCCCGTGATATACTGGTACCCCACCCATGACTAGCTTATGCCCAATTATACCATACCTCTAGCCACCAGCCACCCTGAAATAAATGAAAAGGGTTTAAAGATGGAAGGGTGACTGTTTTATGCTCAACATTAAAGACAATCATATCTTTTTGCCTCGATATTAAGTATCTGATAAATACCAAAAGACAGTCCTATTGGCTATTTAACAGATATATCAATACACTGATTCTTTACAATGTTCCAGGAAACTAACAATGTGGTGACAGAACCTGCTGGTACTATTATTCATCCTTTAAATGATAAAGAGAAAGGAAGTCTGGGACTGGTACAGTTTCTAGCAGTTTGGTTTATATCCCTATCTTATATTTAAATCTCCCTGTAATGTGGGAGTATCATTAAATCTAAGAATCTCTCTCTCAAGACAAGTCTATTCAGAACCAGTGCAGCTTACAGGAAATTCAAAACAGAGCAAGTAATAAAATTCAAACTAGAAATGTGCATCACCAAAGACTAATAAAAATATAAATATTTTATTCCTGTTGGTTCTTTTTATCAATAAAATTAGCCTGCTGCCTTAATTTACTACATTAATGTTTATTACACAAGACTTTCCATGTGTTCCACAGAATGATTTTTTAGTGTGGTTCAGCCTTAAATATGAGCTACAAATTGACCGGATACAAGAGAAAATTGCTAATAAAACACATTTAGGCAATATATGCTGTTTTGCCATTTTTGATCTAGCTGATATTTTAGCCAGTCATATCCTCCAAGCAGCATTCCTTACAGGCTCTGTGGTCTGCAGTCATTTTCCTTAAACTGTATACACTTCTTATGAGAACCCATTTTTCATTCGGATATGTTATCGGGCTACTTAGCTGCACAGATTGTTATCGCTCCTGCTGTATTTGCAGCAGCTAAGAAGATAATGATTTGAGCTGCTGTTTCAGAAGTGAAGGTAATTAGAAAGAGACAAGAAATCAGGTTTATTTTAGTTTGTCTACATGCAGTGAGGGGGTAAACCAGAAAACATTTAAATAAGAAATCTTGCATGTTCAATGATCCAAGCTACGCATAATAAGGGGTACATATTTAACCTCAAGGTGATAGCTTCAATCCAAATAAAACTGTTTTCCCCTTCATGTTGACCATTTCATTTCTTTTGTCACTAGTTCTGCTACTGTAGGTCTTAAATCTCCAGAGTCTTAAGAATGAATCTAAGTGGGGGCAATGCCAGTGTGATCTAATTCCAAGCAGTCAAATGACAGCTTTAAATTGGCACTGTGTGAGTTTGTGAATGTACCATTGTTCCATCTCAGGTTGATTTCACCCAGTGCTGTCCAGATAGGCCTTGGCTCTACACTTAGGGTTACAAAATTAATAGATAGATGTACAGTGGGATGCAAAAGTTTGGGCAACCTTGTTAATAGTCGTTATTTTCCTGTATAAATCGCTGGTTGTTACGATAAAAAATGTCAGTTAAATATATCATATAGGAGACACACACAGTGATATTTGAGAAGTGAAATGAAGTTTATTGGATTTACAGAAAGTGTGCAATAATTGTTCAAACAAAATCAGGCAGGTGCATAAATTTGGGCACCACAAAAAAGAAATGAAATCAATATTTAGTAGATCCGCCTCTTGCAGAAATTACAGCCTCTAAACGCTTCCTGTAGGTTCCAATGAGAGTCTGGATTGTGGTTGAAGGTATTTTGGACCATTCCTCTTTACAAAACATCTCTAGTTCATTCAGGTTTGATGGCTTCCGAGCATGGACAGCTCTCTTTAACTCACACCACAGATTTTCAGTTATATTCAGGTCTGGGGACTGAGATGGCCATTCCAGAACGTTGTACTTGTTCCTCTGCATGAATGCCTTAGTGGATTTTGAGCAGTGTTTCGGGTCGTTGTCTTGTTGAAAGATCCAGCCCCGGCGCAGCTTCAGCTTTGTCACTGATTCCTGGACATTGGTCTCCAGAATCTGCTGATACTGAGTGGAATCCATGCGTCCTTCAACTTCGACAAGATTCCCAGTCCCTGCACTGGCCACACAGCCCCACAGCATGATGGAACCACCACCATATTTTACTGTAGGTAGCAGGTGTTTTTCTTGGAATGCTGTGTTCTTTTTCCTCCATGCATAACACCCCTTGTTATGCCCAAATAACTCAATTTTAGTTTCATCAGTCCACAGCACCTTATTCCAAAATGAAGCTGGCTTGTCCAAATGTGCTTGAGCATACCTCAAGCGGCTCTGTTTGTGCTGTGGGCGGAGAAAAGGCTTCCTCTGCATCACTCTCGCATACAGCATCTTCTTGTGTAAAGTGCGCCGAATGGTTGAACGATGCACAGTGACTCCATCTGCTGCAAGATGATGTTGTAGGTCTTTGGTGCTGGTCTGTGGGTTGACTCTGACTGTTCTCACCATTCGTCGTTTCTGTCTATCCGAAATCTTTCTTGGTCTGCCACTTCGAGCCTTAACTTGAACTGAGCCTGTGGTCTTCCATTTCCTCAATATGTTCCTAACTGTGGAAACAGACAGCTTAAATCTCTGGGGCAGCTTTCTGTATCCTTCCCCTAAACCATGATGGTGAACAATCTTTGTCTTCAGGTCATTTGAGAGTTGTTTTGTGACTCCCATGTTGCTACTCTTCAGAGAAAATTAAAGGAGGAGGGAAACTTACAATTGACCCCCTTAAATACTCTTTCTCATTATAGGATTCACCTGTGTATGTAGGTCAGGGGTCACTGAGCTTACCAAGCCAATTTGAGTTCCAATAATTAGTTCTAAAAGTTTTGGAATCAATAAAATGACAACGGTGCCCAAATTTATGTACCTGTCTGATTTTGTTTGAACAATTATTGCACATTTTCTGTAAATCCAATAAACTTCATTTCACTTCACAAATATCACTGTGTGTGTCTCCTATATGATATATTTAACTGACATTTTTTATCGTAACAACCAACGATTTATGCAGGAAAATAATGACTATTAACAAGGTTGCCCAAACTTTTGCATCCCACTGTATATTTTGCTATTAATGCTAGGAATAATATGCTAAGACACACGTTTGACCAAAATGGAAGAGACCACCCATTGTCCTGTGTAAATTCTCTTGAATAGCAATACAATTTACCCATTGTTTAACAAAGTCCAATTACAGTATTAGTTAATGCCTTTTAAATTTTGCAGCTTCTGCTTGTAGTAGAGCCACATAAAAAGTATATCATACTTGTACTTTCTAATTGTGACTTTTCTAGGTCTTTATGTGCTGCCAAAAAAAAAACAAATCTAATTCCAACAGCTGAATGACTGAATGTGGATTATAATGGTGAAGAGACAATTTAAAAATTTGTTTTCTTTAAAGCATCAACACACAGATACCTGCCCAGACGACTTCTAAGATACTAAACAATCCAGGCTGTTTTGAGTGCCCTGTTTTATAATTTATCATTTAACGGTTTCCCCCACACCCACTTAAGATTCATGTCTTCCTCTATGACCTTCATAAACTGCTACCACATTCTGGGCTTCACTTAATCCAGGGTCACAGCTTTTTCTTTCTTGGCGCACTGGTAACTCTCAGTGAAACTGACAGAACCTCAGGCTCATTGTACAGACGCCCTCCATTTTAAACTTGGCAGTGTTGCTCATCACTGATAACCCACATAGCATTCTCTTGTTACCACCATAACAGCCACCTACAAACTTTTAGCCACAGTTTTTTATCTGTTCTTAAAACATCCACGTGCTTTAAAGAATTCCATTCAAAAAAGCTTCTGCAGAAGAAATACCTCATGTCTGGTGGAGCTGAGGTGACATTCCTATAATAATATCAAAGCATATTTCAATCTCATGTGGCTGCACAGTAGATACCTTGATCATCTCAACCAACTCACTACTGAATGGTGATCTACCGCCACCTTAGTGACTCTTTTTATCCAAGTCCTGTGTTGAGAACAGAATGTTCTCAGAATCATTAAAAGAACTACAATCTATCTTTATATTTTTGTCTCAATGTTCTCTGGTATCTGGTATATTTATGTAAAACCTTGTGTTCAAACATGGTGATCCTCAGGTACTATCCAGGACTAGCATAGAAACTGAGTAACAACTAGCAGCTTAGGGTCAGTTTAGATGCCCTTAAATGTCTGGGCTTCCAAGGAAGACTCTAAACTTTCAAATCATTTGGAGGGACAGTGAAGTCACATTGTGTGCCTTCTTGTGAATGGATGGGAGAGTGCTAGCTTTATGTGCTAGTGGCTATCTGCTGACACATGTTGGTCAAGAGGCCTTATAACCTTCTGTCTGTCTGGCTTTTTTTTTTTTTTTATTCATTAATTACTACCAGCAGCATCCAGTGTTGACTGGGTAAGTAATTTAAAGGCAGAACTATCAAACTTCTATACTTAATGTTTCTTAAACTGCATCCTCCCAGAGACAAATAACAAGAACTGTGCCTTCTCCTGGATTTTGAGCCTTAAAATAAATTAAATTATGGCAGTGTACTTATAATTCACTGTAGTAAAGGTACTCCCAGGATCCAAATTTTAGGTTCCAAAGTATCCTATTGTCTTTTCCTCACAAAGAGTGGGATATATGTGCAAAATGTTGTTGATATTGTACTAATTCAATTGTATCAAATTGTATAAAGAACACACACATACACACACACAAACCAGCACTCCCACACTGAACTTTAGATAGATAGATAGATAGATAGATAGATAGATAGATAGATAGATAG
>JANRMT010062836.1:9303892-9327380 GCA_026402145.1 Polypterus bichir lapradei
TAGATAGATAGATAGATAGATAGATAGATAGATAGATAGATAGATAGATAGATAGATAGATAGATAGATAGATAGATAGATAGATAGATAGATAGATAGTGCACCTTTCCACCACAATTCCCAGGGAGTCCATAGTCCTACCCAGCACAGAGTCAGCCTTCTTCACCAAGTTTTCGAGCCTCTTCGTGTTCTGATTTGTCATACTGTCTCCCCAACACACAGCAGAAAAGGAGAGGACACTGGCAACAACTGATAGAATGCAGGCAGCATTTTGCTACATACATTGAATGATCTGAGACTTCTAAGGAAAAACAGCCTGCTCTGAACCTTCCTGTAGAGGACATCAGTGTTCACAGACCAGTCCAGTCTGTCATCAAGGTGGACACCTAGATATTTATAAGTCTATACTACCTCAATGTCCTCTCCTCAGATGTTAAAAGTGGGAGCTTACACCTGCAGAAATCCACAATCATCTCCTTGGTCTTTGTTGTGTTCAGAACCAGGCAGTTCTTACTGCTCCGGTCACTGAAAGCTACAAACAGAACCCTATATTTCCCTTCCTGCCCATTCCTTATACATGCCAATATAATAAAATATAATATTAGATTAAGCAACACAATATACATTTGCATGGTTCACACATATCATTATGATATAACTAACTTGCTAATAAATTAATATATACCACAAGATATTACTTACACAATAAAATAAATACTACATAGAGTTTAACTTTTATTTGCCTTTTTTTTGAGATAGTGAAATGCTGGTGATGTATTTCACTTTTAAAAAATATAAACTTAGGGGTCAGTTATGTCCATTTTGTCATGTGAATGTTGTATTAGTTCAAAATTATAATTAAATTAATCATAAATGTGTTGAGGCAGCACAGTTTACACTGGATAGAACTGCTGTCTGATGGATCCACCTTCCTTGATTTGATTCTTGCGCTGAGATATTGTGAAGTTTGCACATTTTCCCTGTGTCTGTATGGATTTTCCTCTAGTTTGCCCCCCACATTCCCAAAGACAAGCAGTTTAGGTTAATGGGAGACTCTTGCCATGAGCTTATAATCAAGCTTGTCTCACAGGAATATTTTTGTTATAGGGACTGGGAAGTGAAGCACAGATAAGAACAAAACAAAACAATTGTCAGTGAAACAGATGAAGGTCAAAATAAAGAAGTCTGAAAGACTGATTGTCAAAGCACAAAACGCAAATATGAAACTCAAAGATCTAATATTTGTAGCCACGTTCCTACGTACCTTAAGATCATTATCCAAAATAATGTGGACTTTTTATTCAAAAACTTAAAACTAACACATCACACACACCATCATTAACAATACATAAATAATAACAAGCACTGTTACTAACAAAAAACACACAAAACAAGCCCAAAAAGGCAAAGGAATAACATCATCCAAAAGTCATTATAACATACTTGTTATGTATCAGTATTGATTTATGTATATTTTGTTGTTGTTATTATGTTTTTATTTTATGTATGTTGTTTTAATTTGTAATTCTGTAATTTTGTACTGTCCCTTTAAATATCCTAATGTTAAGTGAACTTTGTGGTTTGTTTTTGAAGGGGCAGGGCCACCCTGATATCAAGGCTCTTGAGCCCTCCCTCTGGCTATACAAGTCTGCTTGGATTATTCTTTTGGACTGTGTATTGGGACTTGCTTGCTATGGAACAACTTTATAGGCAAATCCATTTTGACAATTTATGCCCCTTTGAGGTTTTTTTTTTTTGTATTATATCTCCATTAAATAAACCTTCCATATATAAAGATTCCTTGTTTGCCATTTTCATACAAGCCAAGGGTTTAGGGTCTTCCCTCCACTTGTCTGGCCTTGTCAATATTTTTGGGACATTTAAGACTAGTACTGAGGCTTAATCCATTTTGGGCCTGTAAAGTCTGTGGCTGTATCTCTTCTCTGAAATCCATTCAGGTGAACATAATTCAGTGTCATTTCCATTATATTTACATATATCATTCCATATAGTAATATTGTGAGATTCTTATTTATTTTAATTTATTAAACAATAAAATATTGTATCTTCAAAACTTTGCTCCACTTCACATCTGCAAAATCTCTATTCCGAAAACATCCAGCAGAAAAAAAAAATTACTGCAACATAGACTTCTTAAGGGTTTATTATTGCATCCTTTATCTAATAACGTGCAATTTCCAACATACAGAGAATCTATAGAGATATCTGTTTTATTAGTTTGCCTAGCATCTTGATTACCTCACTAAAAATCGTATCAAATATAATTACATACTGTCTACTGGTAACAGTAACTTTACTTTTTTTAATAAATCTAAGTAACTTAATAAATTCCCATCCATTTTTGACAAATCCATTAACAATTAAATGTTGTTTTCTAACCATTTTCCAATACATAATGATTTATTTTTTGTACTTGACATCACTTGAAGTACTTAAAGTACTGCTATAGCAAGAATTACTTTTACCATTAGTCCATACTAACAATATATCTTTATGAAGGTTAAGTATTTTAATGGGAAATTTTAAAATCCAAGTTATATCTTAATATAAATTAAATTCTTTCAACAACATAACAACTAAGTAGAAAAAATATTCCATATAGTATGTTAACTTGAACTATTGTTTTAATTAGATTAGAATCTTAGTCTTTAACTATATTCAGAATTCATAACCTATGTATTTTATAATCTACATAAACTTCTGTTTTTGATAATATACACCCTGGTAAAGATGTCATCTGCCAGTTGACAAATCTTGATCTCTCTGCTTAAGACTGTTATACCTGCAAAGGAAGGTCCGGCTCCAGTGGGTCATTTAATCAAGCTATGCCCTCCCAAATATCATGACCAGCCCAACCACCCATGCTGTCAGGGATAATGGTCCTTGTTGGAATTTTAAGACATTATCACATCACACCATACATAGTACTTCAAATGCCCCCCTTAACAGTTTGTTTCAGAGCCAGGGCTGTGCAAAAGTACCTTGCTTAATAAAAGTATGTAACATCTGCGTTACCATCAAAAATAAAAGTTGTTCTAGGACATCCCTGACAAAACCTAGACATTATAAATAGAAATTTTATACAACACTTTAAATGTTTTAAACCTCCTTTAAAGAAAGAATATACCAAAACCAAACATTTGTTATGAGGATGAGAGAAAAAAAAGTTAGGCTTAACAGTGTCAAAGGGTATATAAATGTCCAAAAATAAAAACAAACAACAACAAACAAATACATTTTTTTATATCGTCACTATAATCAATTATGTCTACAATTAAAGAAATAGTATCGTAAATATACATTATTTTCAAAAATCCAGACTGAAAATGATCAATAACTTGGCTATGGTTATTTTTATTAAGTTGCTAATAATGCAGCCAGCATTTTAACATCACTGTTCAAAAAAGTTATTGGTCTACAGTTTCTTAAAATGGATACATCTTTTTTCGGTTTAGGCATCTGTTCTGTACTAATTAAAGTGTATGTGTGCCTGAAGGTTGATTTTGAGTTTCTGGATCAGGATAACAAACCTTTGCTGCTTCAAAATGGACATATTCTGGAACTTTTAAGGCTTTTTCATTCACCTATGGACCTGTGTACCAATTAGCCCCATTCTAAGCTGCAAAAACACATAAGGAGTTTTTAAAAATTATAAAAAAAATCACTTCACTTTAGAATGCAATTTTATTTGGTAAATTACCATAATTGTAAAGAAATAACTTCAACTTCAAAAATACCAAGCTTATCCTTTAAATTGTTTATCAAGTTAATTATTTTTTTTTCTTTTTACAGCTGATGGCAGGAGGCCAACTTGTAATACTATAGATTAATGGTTGGTAAGAATGACTTTAACCTCTTTAACATTGTTTCCAACTCTCTGAGGACATGAGCCATGACTTAATACTGGATTGTTTACTGTTATTTTATTTACACTGTGTCATTTGTACTTCATTTTGATTTTTTATTTTCAAATATCTTTTAAATTTAACCTATACATTAACAAAATCAAATAAGGGGGTTCTTGCATTATATTGGATCTTGAAGGCCAACTAGCTAGATTTTCATTAGAAGAAAGATTCAAATCTGCTCCTATTATTTTCTTAGCCTTCAAGAAGAGAGTGCATAGTTCATTGATTTACTCCTCAATCTCATAAAAAAGGCTGTGATTACATAGTTTCTTGTTGGTTGCATAGTTATTTGTGGGAAAAAAAATAGCCATAATTATAGACAATCACTAAAGGTATCCATTATGTAGTATTATTTATCTTTGTTTTCAATATTCTACCTTTGAAGTTTTCTATTAGAATTGCCACTCCTGTAGAATACCTTGTGATGCATGTCAGCCATTTATCATCTCCCTGTTGGTTCCTTTTTAGTGTTTATGAGTTTTTGGAATAACACAAAAGTGTTATTTCATTTTTTATCATAGAGAAAAATAACCTTCCTTTTTCTGGGACTGTTAATCACTACAGCATCAATTGAAAACGGTATAATGATATAATGTATATGTGTAAATAAAAAAGCAAATATGCAACAACATTTTTTTATCAACAATATTAAATGTTAATAATACATCATCAAACCATATTTGCCATGTAGCCACTAGGGAGAATTGCCGTACCCTACACCCCAGACACAACCTCACAGACACAAGTCCCGATATAAATAAAAGGTTTATTAATATATCTTATAGAAAAGCTTCAAAAGTAGCATAAAGCAAAACATAATTTTACTTCTCTCTCTTTCTTCACCATCAGTACTCAGGAATTAACTTTGTCCTCTTTCACACAACTCTAACTCTCTTGGAAGAGATCGTATGGTCTCTTTTATCTTGGACCTGGGAATATTTCCGGTGCTAGGGCACAGTTTGACGGAGGTACATGCAGGTCAATTAGAAGCTCACAAAGTAGGGATTATTATTCCCATCAGCTCCTCCTGGTGGCCGTCACGGAACCCAACAGGGCTGTCTCTTGGGATTATCTCATGTGGGCATTTGTGTGGGAATACTAACCCAAGATGGCTGCAACCTAGTGTATTGGGGGATAAAATATATAGCAGTGCTCATCTCTCCCAGTAGTTCCATTGTACTGGCCTCTCAGCTGGATAAGGATCCTTGGACTGGTCAGGATGCCATCCATTACAGCTGCTATATTATTTTCAAGAGACAGTTTTCTACCATATATATATATATATGATCTAGCAGCCACAAAATAGGCTCATTTCTCTGTCTTGGTGTGCGGAATTAACGAGCAGTAATAAATGATTGTGAGTGCCCGGGTCTAGCAACGTTAACTCTTCCCCTAAATTTAATCTTTTAACCCATATCAAATCCCATGCCATGCTTTCATCAACCTGTATGATTAACCCTCTGGGCTTTCCATTTATGCAACTTTTTGCCTGACTAACTAATGTACTATATCATTTTTTTTCCTCAGTTCCTGATTCCAGAGTTGATGCTTTAAAGATATCAGAAAATGTATCTTTAATTATTTCTCCTTTTTTCTCAATACCATGAAGTCTGAAATTTATATCTTACCACTTCATTAATTTCTGGGTCTAGCTCTTGTATTTTAATTCCTTGCTTTTTATTAATTTCTTTTGTTATTTTTATCTTACACGTTTCACTAAATACAAAGTCATGTGTTTTAATAATCCTTCTGTTATCATAACATTACATTTACCATACTTTCAAAATTTTTTTTTTATTTATCATGTCCTCTGGATGATTAACGTTATGTATCATAGTGCTATGTATTTAAAATATTTTTTTTTTGCAACTCATATAGCAAATATTCTTTGTTTTCCTTCTTTGGTATTGGATTTACTAGCAGCTTTTTCCATTTCAACCTCTTGCTCTAAATAATGAATTGGACTCAGCATCCTTGTGAAAAAAATTTATTATGGCATCCAACTTTCAATTTTTTTTTTCTGTTTTGCTATATCCGCAGGATACTGTACACTTATTTTATTACTAATATTCTTTGGAGCTAGGCACACAAAAATTTGAACTTTGATCGAATTCACCTTCTCACCAGGTTTTCCATTATTATTTACTGCAAATAATGATTATATTCAGTATTTTAACTTACATACTGTATGTATATTCACATATACAAAAGTGTGGGAACCCCTCTTAATTCTTTGGATTTTTGTTTATCATTGGCTGAGCTTTCAAAGTATCAACTTCCTTTTAATATACGACATGTTTTATGGAATTAGTAGTATTTCAGCAGTGACATTAAGTTTATTGGATTAACAGAAAATATGCAATATGCATCATAACAAAATTAGACAGGTGCATAAATTTGGGCACCCCAACAGAGATATGACATCAATACTTAGTTGAACCTCCTTTTGCAAATATAACAGCATCTAGACATCTTATAGCCTTTGATGAGTGTCTGGATTCTGGATGGAGGTATTTTTGACCATTCCTCCATACAAAATCTCTCCAGTTCTGTTAAATTTGATGGCTGCCGAACATGGACAGCCTGCTTCAAATCATCCCATAGATTTTCGATGATATTAAAGTAAGCAGACTATGATGGCCATTCCAGAACATTGTACCTCTCCCTCTGCATGAATGCCTTTGTAGATTTCAAACTGTGTTTTGGGTCATTGTCTTGTTGGAATATCCTACCCTACGTAACTTCAACTTTGTGACTGATGCTTGAACATTATCCTGAAGAATTTGTTGATATTGGGTTGAATTCATCTGACCCTCAACTTTAACAAGGGCCCAAGTCCCTGAACTAGCCACACAGCCCCACAGCATGATGGAATCTCCACCAAATTTGAGATTCGAGATTTGAGTAGGTAGCAGATGTTTTTCTTGGAATGCGGTATTCTTCTTCCGTCATGCAACGCGCTTATTATTATGACCAATTAACTCAATTTTTGTCTCATCAGTCCAAAGCACTTTGTTCCAAAATGAATCTGGCTTGTCTAAATGACCATTTGCATACAACAAGCAACTCTGTTTGTGGCGCGAGTGCAGAAAGGGCTTCTTTCTCATCACCCTGCCATACAGATGTTCTTTGTGCAAATTGCATTGAATTGTGGAAAGATGTACAGATACACCATTTGCAGCAAGATGTTCTTGCAGGTCTTTGGAGGTGATCTGTGGGTTGTCTGTAACCATTCTCACAATCCTGCGCATATGCCGCTCCTGTATTTTTCTTGGCCTGCCAGACCTAGGTTTAACATCAACTGTGCCTGTGGTCTTCCATTTCCTGATTACATTCCTTACAGTTGAAACTGACAGTTTAAACCTCTGAGATAGCTTTTTGTAGCCTTCCCCTAATCAATGATACTGAACAATCTTTGTTTTCAGATCTTTTGAGATTTGCTTTGAGGATCCCATGCTGTCACTCTGCAGAGGAGAGTCAAAGGGAAGCACAACTTGCAATTGACCACCTTAAATACCTTTTCTCATGATTGGACATACCTGTCTATGAAGTTCAAGGCTTTACAAGCTAATCCAACCAATTTGGTGTTGCAAGTAATCAGTATTGAGCAGTTACATGCATTCAAATCAGCAAAATTACAAGGGGACCCAAATTTTTGCACAGCCAGTTTTTCACATTCTATTTAATTTCATACTACTAAATACTGCTTCACTAAAAATCTTGGTTCAGTAAACACTCCAGTACTCAGATGTTCCTAGGAAATGAAAGACATATCACTGTTATCTTTTTTGTTGAAAGTAGAGTAAATTATTGTGCAGGCTGAGAGAGGTCCCCAAACTTTTTCATATGACTGTATGTTTTATTATTTGCAAAGTTATTGCTGATGTTGACAATGTACAGTGTTTCACAGTCTCTCCATCATATAATCATCTTCCTGGACACCATCTTGACATTATGTGTTTTGCCCTTAGTCTCTGTCTTTTAGAAGAATTGTATTCCTGGCAACTGCTGGGTCTTCAGAGGTCTTGTGTTCTGCTTCTACACAGCCTTTAACTGATATTCTGCAGTGATAGTGTTAGAAGTAACTTCTCCAGGCTTTGTTTTACAGTAAAAGTCAAAATAGAAATTTCTGATAATTACACCTTTCACACATTAAGGCTCATTCAAATGCATCAAAGGTTCTGTATATCAAGTCTTATGTACACAATACAGAACTACAGCAACTTCACTTATATTTCACAATCACTACAACATAAAAGGTTCAATTATAATGTTGCCTGGCTTATTTCATTGTTAGTCATGATTTAATGTATATCTTGCATGTGTAAGCTGCAGATTAAAGGCACCTTTAGAACATATATTACAGTATATGTTCATTCACTATTTGCAGATTTATCAAAAATCTTAGGATTATGGCAGCAATGTTGTTTTCAGAGTTCCAGAGTTTGTATCTGACACATGTGCCCGTATTTATCAAGTATCTCAGAGTAGGAAAACGGTCCTAGCTGGCTCAGAAATCTCAGAATGACACAGTTTTGGTCATAACTATGGGAGTATGAGTAGAAGCATTTTATTAATTTTCTTAATGTAGGAATTTACTTCTAACTTCACAAGGATTTGATAGAAATTGTGAGCTGTCCTAACTTGCTAGGTGCTGCCAGAAGGTGGCATTCAGGCAGAGATTGGCATGCGTATTCTGGGAAGGGTGGACTGTTTTGGAAATGCTGGAAAAGAGTGAACTCATAAAAAGATATTGATTTGCCGTTCACAACCAATTTTGTACATCTTGTGATTTCTCCACCTACATGAAAATGCTATTTGCTGTAAAATGAATGTTGATAATATTGTTACTTGGACACAGGGAAAATACAGCTTTGCCATAGTGATGATCTGGGTATCTGGCCATTACTTTTTCTACTTTATATCCTTCCTTTGGGTCAGATTATTTGCAGACATGGCTTTAGCTTCCACAAGTGTTACTGGTAGGTCCAAAATCCCAGCTTTCTAAGGGATCCAAATTCTCTGTTTCTGTTGATGGTACACTTGTCAAACCAGCTCCTGTTGTCAGAAATTTTGGTGTTTTGTTTGATTCATCACTAAACTTTGAGCTACACATTAGGTCTATTTCCAAAATTTCATTCTATCATCTCCGTAACATTGCCTGCCTCTGTCCATTTCTGCCCTTTAATGATGCTCAAACTCTGGTTCATTCATTCATAATGTCTCATATTGATTACTGTAATTCCCTCTTCATTGGCCTCCCTGCAAAATCTATACAGAAGCTGCAGTACATTCAGAAGTCCGCAGCCAGAGTCCTCACCCACACAAAGCATTTTGCTCACATCCTCCCTGTTCTCTCCCAGCTTCACTGGTTACCGGTTCCATCAAGGATTAAACTCAAGATTCTGCATCTCACCTTCAAAGCATACATAACCTTGCCCCCCTCTACCTCACTCAGCTCCTAGCTCCTAACATTCCTTGTTGCTCTCTCAGGTCCTCGAGCAGTAATCTCTTTACTGTCCCATGAACCAGACTCTCCACCTTGGGAGGCAGGTCCTTCAGTGAGTGCTATAGTCCCTCAACTCTGGAACACTCTTCCTCAGTCTCTCCGAGATTGCTCCTCCTTCTGTGCCTTTAAATCTCAACTGAAAACTTTCCTCTTCTACGAACTTTTGCCTTCTATGTAATTTTTTTATTTTATTTTGAATTTACTTTGTATGTAAAGTGACCTTGGGTTTGTGAAAGGCACTCTATAAATGTAATTTATTATTACTATGTCACAACCAGTCATTTCTCGTATTATGTATCAAATTTTGAACACCCTTACAATGCGTGAGGTAATATGCAGATTTATACATTTCACCACCAAAATATGAGGTAAAGTTAAAGCAAGTTATATTCATGCAAATTACAAATTTTCATGGAGGTGTTGGTGTGATCAACAGAGCACACTTAAAGATCAATGAGCCATGTGTGGATAAGCATGTAAAAGTTAAATACAAACAATATCACACAGTTGGTCATGGATGTACTGTAATGACCGCCAAAACGGAAAGACTGAGTCAGATGACAGCTGAGTCCAATAATTGGCATATGTACTGCATTTAACAATGAATGATCCACAACCAAAGAATCACCTTCCTGTTATTATGGCCATGGAAAATTCTTTGTAAAGCAATAATTACTGAAACTAGCCATGGCTATTCTGTCACTGTTTTTGAAGTCACATTCACTCTTCCAGTGTTCCCGATTTCCTTTCAGAGTTACATGACATGACTCCTTCTCCCTCTCTCTCCCTCCCTGATCACCCTTTAACACTAGAATGCCTGAAGCCTACGAAAAAAGTCATAATCCCGGGCCACCTTAAATTTCCTTGCACCTCTCCATTAGTGTCTTTTGTTTTGCCAATGAGTCGATCAGCACAAGCAGCACACAGCCTGCTATCCCATCCCCCACCGATGTAGCTTTAGTTGTACACAAAGTTCTCCCAGGACAAGTCTGTTTATATGGGTGAGAGGTGCCTGGAGTTGTATAAGGTAAATAATATATTGTTATTTGGAACACATACATTTCATGTGTGTTCTGTGTCTACAACGATCTGGGTAAATGTAGGATGACACGAAATATGAGGCAAGAAATGTTCAACAAATAACTAGAACAGAGGGCGGCACGGTGGCGCAGTGGGTAGCGCTGCTGTCTCGCAGTTAGGAGACCCGGGTTCACTTCCCGGGTCCTCCCTGCGTGGAGTTTTAATGTTCTCCCCGTGTCTGCGTGGGTTTCCTCCGGGTAATCCGGTTTCCTCCCACAGCCCAAAGACATACAAGTTAGGTGCATTGGCGATCCTAAATTGTCCCTGGTGTGTGGTGTGTGTGTGTGTGTGTGTGTGCCCTGTGTCACAAAAGACACAGATATAACAAAACAAGTGCTCTTTTTTCTAAAATTAATCCACCCTCTATTTATTCAACACTCTTGCAGTTTCTGCCTGCCTTCTTGTAATCCAAATATGCTGCGAATTCAAGGCATGTACAGCTATTCTTATCTGTATGATTGTCAATCACCCTTCCAACACCCCCTCCTTTTTTAGAGTAATTTGCTTGCTAGGTTGTTGTGGCGTGGCAAAACCTATGTGCAGTTTAGAACAATATCATGCCTTATTATGTTTCCGCCATCTTCTTCTCTTATTACTTTTAATATTATTAGTATTATTATTATCATCGCCTTTGGGATAAAGATTAGAATTAATATCAGAAAACTGGAAAACATCATCATGATTTCCAAGGAGCTACAAAATGTCTTCATAAGTGCCATTTTATAGCTTGGGGTGCCACAATATCATGCCATTCACTCTCAATTATGAGTTCCTACTCCTCACTGGAGAATGTGTAGGACACTTTATTACTACGACTCATTTTCTACTCTGTGCTTGCAAAAATTCTTAATTTAGTCAGACTTTTAGTGCAGTTCCTACGAGTAATTCTGAGATGGTTGATAGATATGGGCACTGGTCTCTGGCCGTAAGGAGTTTGTACATTTCACAGACTTGCTTGGTTCTTTCCCAGATACTTTGGTTTATGTTCTGCACCCTGAAAAATATATTAAGTTAATTGGCAAACCTAAATTATCTCTCTAAAAGTGTTGATGTGTGCATGAGTGGTTAGGGTTGGTTCCTGCCTTGCACCCTATGCTGCTGGGTTAGATGCCAACCCTCAGTAACCCTAAATTAAACTCAGTGGGTTTAAGAATGTTATGTGTGCTCATACTAACGGATGTACTTGTACTAAGCAAAATAGTTAAAAAAAAAATGTGGAAAAAAATTACATGGAACTAATAAGTGGATAAGCATTTGAACAAACCACAAAGTACATAGCAATAAAATTTAGGCAGAACCCCAGTTACTACATGTCCTTCACTTTTGGAGTGCCAGCAGGGCACACCTCTAGACTGGGATTTCTTTTAAAGACAGCTACCACACACACTTCTTAAAATGCATTTAAGCGGATTTAAATATGATTGTTTTGATTCTTACATTCCAGACAATTTGATCAATTTTCATTAACAACATAGCTAAAACATATATTTAAAAACATCTGTAATAAGAAATGAATTGTAATACTTCCATTTCAATTTTAACTCTAATATGAATATAAAAAACATTTTTTTTTTTGCATTATAAACATTTGACTTCCTCCTTATTGTTTTTAACATTTTGGTGAATTTTTGAATGCTTGTTTAGGCTTAAGGTTGCTGTTGTACTGCTGCAGCACCATTGCAAGTCACAGAATTCACGCTGTTGTACACAATGTCACTGCAGTACAGGTGTTTAAGGTGCCATCACAGTAACTGCAGTTTTTACTTGGGAAAATGTTCTCAAAACACAAACTAATTTTACAGTGATTTCTTAAGAGACTATTCTGGTAAGACTTTAGTTTGAGTAAGGCAAATATATCTACTGTATTCCTCATTTGCTAAAGTGTAAAAACACTTTAACAAAGGCTTCTTTGGGTCTTCATAACATTTACAAAGCCTCAGGAAAGTGTTTGTTCATCTCTGCAAAGTGACCTACTAAAAAAACTTTAGGGTAGTCTGAGGTGACTTAACTGAGACACATTTCTCTTGATATTACATATTTAGTATAAAACCTGTGAATCCTTCATATTAACAAGTCATTTTACCATTACCTCAATATGCCACACTGCATAGAGATGAATAACCAATCTACTGATGTTTTATACACTAAGTGTGATGAAGACCAGAAGAAGCCTTTGTTAGAGTCTTGTTACATAAGAGTAAATAAGTAATACATGCATTTTTACAGTACCTAAACTAAGGTTTTAACATTATTCTTTCTATGTAAGCTGAAAATAGATCTTTTACCATGTCAGCTGCTAGTAAATTTTTACCATAGCACTATAGAACATATACTCTGTTATTGTGCAACAAAGTGTTATGCTAGCTATAGTTTTGCCAGTCAAAGAGATTTACATTTTGTGGTGAAAGCAGGTCAACAGGTCACTGGGACTGAACTACCATAACTGGACGAAGTCAGCACAATATGACAATATAAGAAGGCTACATAGCATCACCACAGACCCAGTCCACACAAGACACTATATGCTTACCCCTTTACATTCTTCCAAACTATACAGGACAATTAATGCTCACACAAATAGATTGTAGAACAGTTTCTTTTCAAAAGCTGCACCCTTCCTCACTCCCGCTCTTCTTTCCCAAAGTTGTAAAGAGCTTTGAAAGTGCTTTTGTACTTAGTATATTGTATGGTGCATTGCAAAAAAATGCTTATGCAAAAACTAGACAAAAAAAAAACATAAATGGGAGTTGTTTTGATTTTATTTAGCAACAAAATCTGCCAAAGTTTTCTTGACAAGATTTCTTAAAGTAAGGTAAATAATTGTAAATACAATTTTTTTCATAAGTCAATAATGCTTACAATAAAGAAAACAACATTTAATGTCATGATATAAATACTTTTCCACTTGCTTAGATTTCATTTTTTGCAGTATGCATTTTGTATTTTATTATTCCAATAAAGGACTGTTGCCATATGAAATTTTGTTGTATGCATTACAATGACAATAAAGTATCTAATCTAATCTAAAAAATTCACTTTGTGCTTTTGAACTTTTGGCTTTGACCTTGATTTTCGACTAACATTTTTCCAATTTCAGCGAATACTTTTCTCACTTCCTCCCATGCTCTGAAATTTGTCTGACCACCAGCTACATCTTAGCTTAATCCTTTCAATTTGGATTTATTTCCTGGTTTCTATTTTCAACCATTGCCACTGGCAATCATTTTTTGAAATGAAATATTTACACTTTAAATCATTATTTACCATTACAAAATGAAAAATTAATACTTTGAAGAATGTGAATAATGAGGGTTTGCTGTTACAACTTAAATTTGTAGTTTTTGTTCTGTATTAAAAAGCATTTAAAATAAAATGATAATAAAAAAAATGAATGTAACTTTTTTCAACCTTAACAGCTATATTTCAAAAATTGCAAACTAATCCTACTCCTGATTTTTTTTTCTGATAAATATATAAAAGATTTCAGAAATTCATGTACGTCAGGTAGTCTTGGGGCTTATTAAAAGAAAACAGAGATTCTAAATTGATCTTCTAAACTATTTAGCATTCAATTATAATTTTTTTTCCTTGTGTGCACATTTTGCATTCATAATACACAGCAATTTATGGCCAATAAATTGGTTTCAACTCCAGGAGGGGCTGAGAATGAAATGAAAAAACAGCAGGGTTATTAAAATATAAGATTACTTCAATATTGTTTCTATGATATCTTCTAGATTTGTGTGCAGATTATAAACAGAAAAGCTGACAACAAACATAGCTGGCCAAAACAAAATAACTTACTCTGGGAAACAAAAACAATGTAACAAATTCCCACCCACAGACACAAATATACATACTGCATACAAACATATTTATATGTGATCATTTTATTAAAATTTTATTTTGATTTAGCTGCATGTGGGTTTATCTCCAGATAGTCTAGTTATGACTGCCACATTCAAAAGACTGGTAGGTTAAGATTAGGTTACCTGCCAACTATAAAACAGTCCAGTATGAATATATATGAGTGTGTCCTATGATGGACTAAAACACCAAGCAAGTCTGATCTGTGCGTTGTACCCGATAGGCTCAGGCTGGTTAAAAGCTGGATTAAGCAGGTTTAGAAAATGGACAGATAATACAATGGCAATAGCCTAACAGGGACAGATCACAGGAAGCCCTGAACACCATCTGCAGTGATGTGGTGCTCCTCATCTATCACTGGGTAATGCCCCAGATCACCAGGCAACAATTCATCCAAGTGAGATTCAATTAATGACATTCATTATAACATCTGGTTGTAGATGCATTATTAGTGACTGCATCTGGACTGCTGTGAACTAATGTCTGGCTGTGTTCAGAACTGACTTCTACTTCTCCTTCGATAATGATGACACAGAACTTCTGTCTCCTGAAAAAGTATGTGTGCAACATTTAAGAAATCCATATAAAGTTCACCACATATTTTCCCACTGCAAATTGCTGAAGATTTAATGGTCATTTGAAAACATCACTTTTTGAATTTTTTACCACTCTGTTGTTTATGAAATAATTCAGGATACCATTATGTTTATTCAGGTCTAGTACCGTACATACAACTTGAGTTACTACATTTTTACTGTGAATTGTTCATGTCTGAATATAATCTTTATTATTGCTTTCCACAATTATCTATTATTATTTTTTATATTGTTTTTCAGCTTCTGTTACTTTATTACATATTTCTTCTTCCCTTTACCGAGACTTTGTTATGACTATTAGTCTCAAGACACTAAAAAGTTGCAAAAGCACTTCTAGTAATGCCCACTAGAGAAGAATATACAAAGTCCCAGCTAGATAAATGTGCAAACACAGAAACGTCATAAAAATAAAAAGGTTTCATTATTTATTAATGGCAAGATGGAGTTTCCTAAAAACACAAGGCAATCCAAGTTAAACACAGTCTCAATGCAATATTCCAGAAACACAGTCGAAAACAGAGCATGAAGGTCAAAATCTCAAAACTAACACAGCACAGAAAAGGCACAAGAACTAACCAAAAACTTGCCAAACTCCCAGAGTGCAGTCAAAAGAGACCCTCCGAATTTACTGGGCAGTGCACAGTACTTGGTGGTGATTGGCAGGTGGCCCCACCTCTTATGGGTACCACCCACAATACACACGGAACATATCCCAGGCAGCTTACATACACAGACACAATCAAACACAGAGAATAATACAAATACTCCACAAAAATAATGTTTACGTAAATAAAAGAATCAAAAATGAATAAAACAGACCGAGAACATGAATTTGAACCTCAGCCAGGTGGCTGAAACATAACAATTTTGTATAACTTGCATTATTAAAGAAAAAAAAATATTCCTAACCTTACTTTTGGATTGCTTTAGTGTCATTCTGGGCATGGAATCCACATCCCCACTTGAAGTAGCTTGGTAAGGGCAAAGACATTAAATTACAGCAAATTTATGCAATGCATTTTTCCATAATATGGTTTAAAATCATGCTTACACCCTAAATAACCAGAACTGTGGCAAATCTGATAATGGGTTACCTCATGACATTTTTTTAGTATCTATGCATTCCAAGAAATGTAATCAACACAGTCAGCTTGTCCTAAAGGCACATAATACTGCGAGGGTGAATCAATTATTACTGGAATTTAATACCAACATTTAAGGTTGACATTTAGTGGAACCAATTAACACAAATAATTCCCTTCACAAGGGCATTTTATTTCAGCATAAAGTTATGGTTATCACCAAGAAAATGATGTCAGATGACAAAATATGAAATATTTTTTCATGCAGATTTAAATGTCAAAGTCAGAACTTTCCCATGCAAAAGTTAATTCAAAAGTAGTCATGTTAAATGACTTTTTAAGGTATCTTCTCTCATTGCATGACAGTATCCAATTTTTCCTCAGAACAGCCTGAATTCATTGGAGTGCAATAATTGGCCCAATAAGGTCTTCAAAGCACAGCACGGAGCTGCTAGTCATATCTGCATTGTTTTTTCTCTGTTTGCCCCCACACCTCATAGACACACATAGTTGATTATGTGAATTCCTAAAATGGCTACCTGTAAATAAGCTTGTGAACTGGATCTTAAAAATTAATTAAAGGTAGGACTCTACTCCGTAAATATTTATTTCATTTCATTTTCTAGATGCTGTTTGGAAGATAGACCTTACAAAATGGATGAGCAGTAAATTATTTTGAATTTTTACAATATTCCTAGAAATATTCCAGGACTTTCTTAAACTTGTGGCATTGAATATTATCCTGCTGAAAACACCCACTATAGCAAATAATGATACTCACCATGTGACATTGAAATATTGCTCTTCTTGTTTCAAGTGACCCAATTTGTGCCTCAAGAAACACTTCACCTACATACAACATTACAACCACACCCTGCATGATACAGAGACTACAATATGTGGTGCCCTCAGGAAGCACATTGTCTCATTTCTCAACAATGTTAAGAGAGCACAGAAGGAACAATATAGGTGAGGAGTGTGAACTGGAGGAAATAAAAACAATTAAACAAAAGGAAGTTGGATGCCTTACACCTATGGTGTCCTACTCACAACAAGAATGATATTAAGAAAATAGTTTAGATGTTTAATGTAGTAAAGAGCATTTTTGACTGGTTATTTTACTGTTGATTTTTTTTAACATTCCTTTGATGATATCATCTTGGCACCATTCTGGGCTTCCTTATTGCCCATCGCCATACTATTGGTGGCAATGATACCAATGTCAGTTACATGTTTTTATGACAATTCTATGTGTGATGTCACAATAACCAACATTATTTAAGAGTAAGGTGCAGTTTCAACTGTGCCTAAGTAGATAGATAGATAGATAGATAGATAGATAGATAGATAGATAGATAGATAGATAGATAGATAGATAGATAGATAGATAGATAGATAGATAGATAGATAGATAGATAGTGTGTATGTGTGTGTGTGAATAACTATCTACCTATGGTCTGAACACAACCAGAATGACAAAAAAGGAAGAAAATAAAAAGAAAAAATAATATGTGCCTTGGCAGTCACAGTCCCAGTGTGGAATTATACAGGTGTTCATAATGGCGGTCAGTTTTTTTTAATTCTCTCCTTCACTACTACCTCCAGAATGCATCCATAATGGCTTGACCTTTCAAATAGCTTTTCATTCAGTTGGTCTCTCTTAAAGTGACATTACCTACCCAGCATACCACAGTGTATAAAATCACTCTGGCCATCTCAGAATTGTAGAATATGTGAAGGGTATCACCTCCCATGTTAAAGGAACATATTCTAACAAGAAAGAGCTTGCTCTGCACTTTCTTATATAGTTCCTCTGTATTACAAGATAATTCTGTTGTACAAAAATTGTTCAGCCCAAAGGGTGACCAGCTGGAGAAACTATGCAACCTCAGACTGCTGCGAGGGCCAAGCTTTCAGTCCTCGGTATCCCCTGATACCAATGACCAAAGGAGAGGCACGTGAAAGCGATGTGCCAGGATGCAGAAGCATGGAAAGCAGGCGGGAGTCTGTGCGAGGCTAATAGCAAGTCGTAGCCGGCCTGGCTCTCCCAGCCATTTTACTTTTAAATGTCTCCTCCCTAGAAAATATGACTGGACTACATCTGACTTTGGCATAATACTCAGCGTGAGTTTAGAGACTGTTGCATCTTTCTTTGCATGGAGGCGTGACTCTTCTACAACGTTCTGGAGGCTGCTGTTCAGCTCATTGAGTAAACAGTGTTTTCTGCTGAAAGAAATTCTGCTCAGTGTGGTACGGCTCATGGCAGCAGTGTGTGTGTTTATATCAATATGTAGTGGTGCAAGAACTCGGTGCTAGTGTATAGTTACTGCTCACTCTTGGTAGAGTTTGTGACTGTTAGATGCAGGCCTTCTGAAGTCAGTGATCCCTTGATTTCATCAGTATGTGGACTTTGCAACAAGAGGGGTGAACATGCTGGATCTTGTTTGCACAAACATTCCTGATGCATATCGGGTGGTGCCCACCTGTCTGTTATCCTAATTCCAGAGTACTGACCACTTATCAGATGGATTATCCACAGGACAATCATTGAAACACCTAAAAAATTAAACAATTCTGGGGCAGCTTAGTAGCAAGTGGTTAGTGCTGCTGATTGGCTTTAATTCACAATGTGAATACAACTTACACACTCTTCATATCTGTACTAATCTTTTTTTTTGATTTGATATACATTTTTAATCCCTGATGGGAAATTGTCTTTTCGCTTGACCACTGGAGGACAAAGCACAAGGTCAGCCATTGTACAGCTTTAGGATTCAGGATAAGGACCTTGCTCAAGGGCCCAGCAGAGTTAGAGCCCTTCTGGCAGTAACGCAATTTGGAATCTGCAAACTTCCAGATACCAGCGCAAATCCTTAGCCTCAGAGCCACCACTCCACCACACATCCTTTTGCCTTATATGATAGACTATGTGGAATTCTCATAATATTCAGCTGTAAAGGACTGGAATCTTTTTATTCTGGGAGTTCTTTGCACATGAAAGTGGTTCTTCGGCCCTTGAAAAGGTTCCTGATATGTGGACAAAGCCAAAGTCTTTAATGTATAGTAAGCAACCCTGCAAGATAAAACAGATTATGGAAACCCAATCTCATCCTGTGTGAATGTTTGCAGCTATAGTCCTTTTAAAACCATGAATCCACAGGAATTTCACAAGTCTATCATCATTTATTCAGTAGTAGATAGACTGTTACGGATCTAAATAAATAAAGGCTCTTTCTGGAACCTTCATGTGGAAGGCACTTTTGGCCACTAAAATTGGTTCCCCTATGTCACTGATCTAAAAAACCACTTTGGAACTTTTATTTAGAGCAAAGTGTTCTATCACCGGAATGAAAGAAAATATACGCCATAGGGAATCTTCGTAAAGTCAATGTGGGTACCAGAAGAGTTGATTAAAGTTTTATCGTACTTAAATGAAATGTATAAATTCTTCATATGAGTGTGTGTGTGTTTGGTTTTCTTACAGTCTGAAATAGATTTTATAAATGAAAACAGCAGTCTGGGAGAGTAACAACTTAAGGCTGTAAAATGTTTCAGCTTCACAGATTTTGTATTCTAAAAAGTACTTTAGTGTGTCCATTATCCTCCAGTATCAAGGAGCCAGACAATTGGAACTGTTTATGAGCTTCTCTAAACTGAAAGAAATTCTTTTACCAGTTACTAAACTGGCATTTTACTAGCTTTTCAGAACAGTACTTCACGGATGCTCATTTCTAGTTGGTGTGTTATAAACTGAAGGCTAAGCAATTCCATAGCAGATGTAATACACATGTTATCATATACAGTAAAAGTAGCAAAAAATCAGCGGTTTACCAAAGTACAAGAACAGCCACTGCATTTGTGGACTTTGTTTGAGAGATTTTTTTTTCTACAGTATAAGCTCATTCTTTCAACTGTGTTAGAGCAGATTGCTAATATATGAGAAAAAAGAAAAAGAGAGAAGCATCACAAAATTACTAATCATATTCAAACTAATCACTTTGAAGAACAAAAATAGTCTTTCTTATTTTAAGTAACAAGGAAATACATTCTCGAACACAGAAATTGTACAACACCAAGATTAACTGCTGTTATAAGGATTGCAAAGAAAAAATATTTACATAACATCAAAGTACAAAGATACTAACTGAAAATGGTAAACAAGTGTATACATTTATACTATAACAATAGACCATAGATTAAGAGTAAGTTCATGCGTTCCCTAGGCTATAAGTATTTAATTAAATCACCAAAACAGACATATTAATAAAAATATAATCTTAGACAAAAATGGGCATTACACAAGTATTGGCAGGGTAATAAAACACCATGTGCATACTGTACAAGAAAAACAGAATGTCTGCATTTCAATAAACGAACCAAGTAATAATATTATACTAAATAAGTAGACCAATGGGGATAGACTGTAGATATCCTGTCCAGGACTAAGTGGGTTAAAAAATAAAATATATATAGTCTACTGTATATATACTGTATACTGTATATACTGTATGTATGTATATATATATATATATAAATTGGTACCTATCTGACAAAATTAAATTAGTAAGTCATGTTTCTTAAAAGATGTTGAACTTGTAACCTTGTGATAAACAGAGTAACCCTACAGAAACAAGATAATAAACACAGCCCCATTATTGGCAATTTAATTACTCATCTTTTCAATGTAATTACAATCATACCTAATTACAGAATGCAATTGCTACTGTTATTGATAATGATTACTTGGTTTCAAAGTATCACCCCAGACAGGTTATTTAATAAATAAGCCATTAATTTCGGTATATTTTTGCTTAACAGTGCTCCTATGCTAAACCAATATGCTTGGGGCAGTGTTTTGCAATCTTACATAACAGTCTATGGAGTACCGATATAGAAACTGCTCAAGAAGACCTTATTTCTAAAAACTTGTTCATGACACTGTTGGAGTACATTGAACTCAATTATTTTGACAGACAGGCTGTAGTGTATAGGATCTTCTTTTCTTACGATTTGGCTGTTCTTTATACTTTTTCTCACACATCCTTGAAGAGATGATAGTTAAGTTAACAGTCAGCTTCAGGTTGGCCCCATAATGTGAAAGTGGATATGAGTGTGAAACAAAATACAAAGTAATAAACTATACATAATAGTATTACAGACAGAGCAATAAAAAGGTAAGGAATATAATAGATTCCCAAAATGCAGCAGAATCTAGTATAATGCATTGTATATTTAATATGCTGTTTAATATATCTTTTAATGTTAACTTGGTGAAAAAGTGCACAGTTTTTTGGATTATATATATATAATAAAAGTTAAAAATTGTGATTAAAATCTTAGAAAATTCATTCATAGCCTTTCAAGGAACCAGTATATTCTGTTAATATAAGGCATTTAGTAATCTGCAAAGTACAAAGCAGATCTAGCCAACACCCTACTCAGTAAGCCTAACTTGCAGCAGCTCCCAATTTTCATTAAATCAATTATGAAAACACTCAGTCACATTTCCAAGAATGCCTCACGGTAAGCATTTTTCAATAACTGTGCAAAATGAAACTAAAATTAGTGCAGACAGAAATTTTGTGATGCCATGTGTAAAAATCGTGTTCTTCAATAATTAATGTAACACCAGTAAACAACCAAAAGGTCAGTTCTGACATTTGCTAAACTATCATCGGCTATGAATGTATGACAGGTCACTTCAAGTTTCCTTCAAAAAACAGTAAACGTTTATGACAGGCTAAAGTGTGCCATCGCTGGAAGGGCTTTCAGGCTCAAAAAACACTCAACAACTGTTTTACTTTAAAACTAAGATCCTGAAAACAATATTACAAAACAAGAATGTCTTGTCAAAAACCAAATTAGCAGTGGTAGTGCTGCTGCCTCGCAGTTAGGAGACCCGGGTTTTTTCCTCCCTGCGTAAAGTTTGCATGTTCTCCCCATGTCTGCGTGGGTTTCCTCCGGGCGTTTTGGTTTCCTCCCACAGTCCAAAGACATGCAGGTTAGGTGGACTGGCGATTCTAAATTGGCCCTATTGTGTGCTTGGTGTGTGGGTGTGTTTGTGTGTGTCCTGCGGGGGGTTGGCACCCTGCCCAGAATTGGTTCCTGCCTTGTGCCCTGTGTTGGCTGGGATTGGCTCCAGCAGACCCCTGTGACCCTGTGTTCGGATTCAGCGGGTTGGAAAATGGATGGATGGAAACCAAATTAATAAACAAAAATGTAAATATTCAAACCTGTTTTTGTTTTTATATTTATGGTTTAGACCTGGTTCTCAAATTGGAGTGCGATTTAAAAGGGAAAGCTAGACAAATGCTCATTTCATTATACATACAATGCAACAGTGTATTAGACCTTTGGACCTATTTAAACCTATCCTAACACAAAATGTTTTTCTCCCTTTTCATTAACAAACCTATAAAAAAGTATTCAATTGCAAATAGCATACAGTATATATCCTTAAATGTGATGAAAATAAAGACTATTAATAATACATGTATAACACCATGTATACTGTCACAAGCTAACCCAACACAGATGAGTGAACGGAATCCTGATGGTGGGTTTCCAGTCACACAGAACCCCAACAAAGGAAAAATAAAAGTGATGCAAGAAAAGAAAAAATCCAGTAGGTAGTGGTAGTAGTAGTAGTAGTACTAGTAGTGTACAGTATAGTGAAATTTTTACTTGCAGGTCCGGCCAACATGAAACATTTTACCACTCACCAGAACCATGATAAACAAGAATGTATTATAATTCACAATTTAATTTTATTTAATGGAATATACAAAAAAAATATGTTAATGGGTAAGCAAATCTTATCTTTCCCTCATTTTCATATACCACTTTTTCCACTAGGAGAGGTTTATAAATATACTGATACTCCGAAGACAGTACTGCAGTGCGATATAACTTTTGAATATTCCTAGTGTATTTGGCAAGTGATAGACAGTGTCACACATATGCGAGTAGGAGTCAACTAAAGGGCCTGACCAGGGGGCGGCAGGGTGCACTAACTGTCCCTCTCAAACCCTTGCAGACCATTCTCAGGAAATCTCACAGGGTTCTGGTGCCTCTATGACATCACTTCCTGTCCGGGTGCCTCTGACGACATCACATCCGGTCTCTGCCTCTGACAACGTCACTTTCCCATCTGGCCCCGATGACATAATTTCCTACCCTGGCCTTTAAAGCCACCATCTTGAATTCATATAATCAGTTCTATTTTGGACTCTGCCTTGTAAAGCTCTCTTGGAAAATACCTTTTTGCAGCCAGGATATATTATACGGGTGGCTGTCCCAATCCTTTATAATGTGTTTTCGTCTTTCTTGTGACAATAGATAGATAGATAGATAGATAGATAGATAGATAGATAGATAGATAGATAGATAGATAGATAGATAGATAGATAGATAGATAGATAGATA
>JANRMT010062836.1:9333872-9373983 GCA_026402145.1 Polypterus bichir lapradei
AACTCCATTACAGTAAATGGAGAAAAACAACTTCCAGTTATGACCATTACGCGTAGAATTTCGAAATGAAACCTGCCCAACTTTTGTAAGGAAGCTGTAAGGAATGAGCCTGCCAAATTTCAGCCTTCTACCTACACGGGAAGTTGGAGAATTAGTGATGAGTCAGTCAGTCAGTCAGTCAGTCAGTCAGTCAGTCAGTCAGTGAGTAAGTGAGTGAGTCAGTGAGGGCTTTGCCGTTTATTAGTATAGATAAAAAGACCTAGAATGCCTCTATTTATATAAAAAATGAGACAGGCAGTGATAGTATGTACCCCAGCCTATGGAAACAAACAGAGAAGTGTAACTGTGAGCAACAAATTGAATCATTGTGTGTAACTTGTTTGACTGTGTTACATGACATGTAGAGTGTCTAAAGATTATTGTGAGAAAATCAAGAGACAAGAAACCAAAAAAAAGCACTAGTACTAGGGCCTTCTTTGATAAAAAGTTAACTGCTGCTAAAGACACTGTAGACACTGAGTATTCACTGAGGGACAACACACTGTAAAGTCATTTTGCCTGTATAGAATCATACCCATAGTGTCATTTGTGAGACAATCAAGGTCATGTGAACAACCTGATGGTGTCACGTAAAGACTGCAGTTCAAATAAACTTTATCAAAATAAATCAAAGTGAAAAATAAACCACAAAAACTCAAACTTTAAATAAAAAAAACATAAAATACACAAAAACACACACGTAAAAACAACTTAATACTATAGACTAGTAATGAAAAACATTATTTTCTTCAATATTCAATATCCTTAGCTCTAATGAGCTCCGTTCAGTGGCAGGCATTTCAAAAGGAACAGAGTTTTCCTTCCTGTTGGCCAAAAACCTGCCTCTTTCTTTGAGACGGGACACTATTCATGTAAAACTTTATATGGACTGTTTCTGGATATGACATATTGTATCAATACAGCAAATTAAAAGGTGGATTAAAAATCCTGCTATGTCTCCTAGCAGCATCCATCATAATGCAAAGATAGAAAAGGTGAAAACTTCAATGTAATTGTTCACTCAAACTATAAAATACATCAAATTAAATTTGATATTTAGATATAAATGTGACAGGCAGACATCTGAGCATGATGGATAGTTTAAACTATAGAAAAAAAGGAACAACATAGGAAAATAAATGAATGGGGTATCAAAAAATTTAAGAGCAGTTTGCATATTTATAAATATTTTAAATTTAGAACATATGCTCAAAGAAATGCAAATAGCGTTTGAGTAAAAGTGGTTTAATAATTTATTTTCATTCAAACAGCAAATTTATGCTGCTATCAGGAAACATGAATATCCTGCTGAAAATCTCCCTTCTAGTCAAAGCATCATGATTGGCTAGAACATGATGCATGCTACCACACCAGTGGTTGGCCTTCATGTACAAATATTGACTCCAAGTGAATGATTCTTTTGCAGGTGCAAATAATATAAGCAATTAAATGAGGGAAGAGCACTGCACTGTTGATATCAAAGTATAACAAGGAATAAGGACATACTTGTTTGGGAAGACGGAAAAGGGAATTCCGGTAGAACATATCTTTGGCCTGGCTCCATGTGCCATCTATGATAATGATGTTATAAGGAGCTGCGGAGGAGTTCAGTTGTAGGTCTTCAAGATTTTCAGCATCAGATCCAGGATACAAAATCAGAGTACCTGGTCTTTGACAGACAGAGGCAAGTTCAGGATACCTGAAACATAAAAAGGAAGATTAACAATGCTAGCACTCAAACTGGAAACGATATTAGGTAACAGCGTCAATTAGGGATAATATTTTTTGTGAAAGAAAATTAAACTTAGATTATTGTGTTGCTTTGTGTATTGTATTCACCCCATTTTTTGATAACCATTGCACACCCAACCTAACTGGAAGGTGGTCTTTCTCTGAATTGACTTTCCCAAAATTTCTTCCATTTTTGTTTCCCCTACAAGGGTTTTGCTCTTTCTGCTGTCTTCTTAGGGAGTCAAGGCCGGTCAGATCAGGTTGGGGAGCATATACTGCTACAGCATATTGTCGTACCCACCACACGACGGAACAGCTCGGGGTCCCGGTTGACAACTCAGGGAGACAAAGGGTCCAGACCTGTGACCCCCCCCACCAGAAATGACCATCTACCTGCCGCAGCCACATGTTATGTGTGCGTCCCCTTGGTCTGGTCCAGCTGCTTTGGTCCTCAACTGAGCCGGATCATCCTCAGGGAATCTCACCACGTGGCCTTAGTGCCATAACTGATGCTCCCTCACAATACAGGTAATGTGCCTCATTTGAGATTCCTTGAGCAACTGCTCATTCAACACAAAGTCTAACCAGCGATACCCAAATATTCTCTAAAAAGACACAGTACCAAAGGAGTCCACTCTTTGTCTCAGGTTACTGGATAGTGTCCATGTCTTGCAACCATATAGCAAGACAGGAAGCACCAGAACTCTAAAGACTTGGACCTTTGTCCATTTGCATAGATAGCGGGAGTGCCACACATGCTCTTCCAATCTGTCTACTGACTTCATAGGAAGAGTCACCAGAGACATGAATGTTACTGCCAAGGTAAGTAAACCTCTCAACGAGATAGACATTCTCTCTGCAGACAGACACACTGCCAATGGCTGTACCCAAGAAATCATTAAAGGCCTGAATCTTGGTTTTTATCCAGGATACTCGCAAGCCCAGACACTCAGACCCCTCGCTCAGTCTCTCGAGTGCTCCAGTCAGAGCCTCCATTGATTCATTTTTTTTTTGATTTTATTGATTTTATTGAAATCACACAGCATTCCATACAAATAAATCAATTTTTACAAAAATAGGATCAAAAACAAATCAACCCTCACCCCTGAGAAAGAGAGTTAGGCCAGCAGAGTAAAACTTAAAGATAGTAAAGATAAGTAAATAGATAAATTAATAAGTGAATAAAGATAAATGGAAAAAAGGGGAGAGAATCTGCTTCCTCAGTGCTTTAAAAGCTTATTCTAAAATTTTATTGATTACATCATGCCAGGTTTTGAAAAAGTTCTGGACAGATCCTCGAAGTGCAAATTTGATTTTTTCCAATTTCAAATAGTATATAACATCAGTTACCCACTGACTTAAAAGAGGAGAGTTAGGATTCTTCTAGTTGAGCAAGATAAGTCTGTGTGCCAATAGTGAAGTAAAGGCAATCACAGTTTGTTTGTCCTTCTCCACTTTAAGCCCATCTAGGAGTACACCAAACACAGCTGTTAACGGGTTAGGAGGGATTGTGACACTGAGGCTGTCTGAAAGGCATTTATTGATTTTGGTTCAGAATGGTGTTAAATTGGCGCAGGTCCAAAACATGTGGCCCAATGAGGCTGGAACTTGATTGCAACGTTCGCAGGTTGGATCTTGCCCTGGAAACATTTTGGACAATTTTAAGCAAGACAGATGTGCTCAATATATAATTACGAGAAATATATAATTTTCAGTTGAATAATTGTATGCTTTGGACATATGGAGCTCGAGTGGATTCTCTGCATTGCTATCTTCCACTCCTTTTCTGAGATATTGAGTGAGAAATCCTTTTCCCACTGTCCTCTTGGATCTTTGAAAGGGAGGGACTGTAAAATGGTTTTATATATTGCAGAAATGCTGTCTGAGTTCTCAAGACTGATCAATATTTTTTCCGGCATAGAGGTGGGTGGGAGGTAAGGAAAATTGGGCAGATTCTGTTTAACAAAGTTTCTGAATTGAAGATAGTGAAAGAAATTTGTTACTGGAAAGTTACATTTGGAATGTAATTGTTCGTAGGATGCAAAGACGTTGTCTATGTACAGATCTCTAAGTGATTTAATCCCAAATGTTTTCCAGACATTAAAAACTGCATATGTTTGAGAGAGTAGGAAAATGTGGTTCTCGTGCAGAGGTGCCACAGATAAAAGCTTCTTTATTTTAAAATGCTTCCTACATTGGTTCCATATTCTGAGTGAAGCATAATTAGGTTGTTAGTATATTGGCGATAAATTGCATTTATTGGGGTACTTAGCAAGGAATGTAAAGAAGTGCTACACGATTTTATTTCTATTGCAGACCAAGCCTGTGTATGTTCATCTATTTGTGTCCATGTCCAGGCCTCCATTGATTCTTCAAGATCACAGCATCATCAGAAAAGTCAAGATCAGTGAATCTTTCTTCACCAACAGATGCTCCACAGCCGCTGGTCCCCACGACTCTGCCCAACACCCAGTCCATGCATGCATTGAACAGGGAAGGAGCAAGAACACACCTCTGATGAACCCCAGAATCAACTGGGTAAAACACAGATGTTCTGCCTCCACTCTGCACAGCACTCGCAGTACCAGCGTACAGGCCAGCCATGATATCCAGCAACTTTAGGGGGATCCCGTGAAGTCTCAGGATGTCCCACAGGGCAGCTCGATCATTCACATTTGCGATGGATTAGAATACTCAGTGCCAGCATGCAGTTGTTGGTAGACGTCTTAGGTGTAAAACAAGGTTGGGGGGCTGTCAAAAAAATAAGGCCCATTAAAGCCCATTGAGGCATTGCTTGTGTTATTCTGGACTATACAAGAAATAAATTGTTGTTGGGCAAATCAAGGCAGTATTTTCTGACTGTTTTAGCTTTGAAGCCAATCCCAGATTATAACATACATCTGACACCTAGCAGCTGCCTTTGATATTCATTGGAATCACATTTTAAGCAACATTTGCAAAGGCATTGCAGTACGCAGTCCTGGGTTCAATTTCAATGCCTAGCTGTTTTTTGCATGAAGTTTTCAAATCTCTTCTGTGTCTGCAGGTCTGGTGTCCTTCCCACATTTCTTGTTCTGACTAGTCAGCTAGTTAGGCTGACTGACTATCACAAATTAGCCCTTTGTGAGAATTAGTGAGGGTGCATGTGTAAGAAAGCTCTTGTGCTCAAAACTGCTGCCCCAAATGACTCAAAATTGAATTAATTGAGTAAAAATACATTAAAAATAACACTTATTTCATCATTATAATAGCCCAATTTTGTGCAAACTAGTATTTATTTCTATTTTGACTCATTACATGCACCCCCGCACCAAACCCTGTAATTCTAAACTGGTTTCAGCAAGTCCAGATCAATACAATATTTATTATATCCTCAATCTGTATGGAAATTTATTGTGAGCTAGCATTAGTGTTATCCCAGTATAATCTTAGGAAATGCTTTATTGAATTTTGTTCGGTTTTCTGACGAAAGGACAATTTTTTATTTAGTGTTCGTCACTGTCCATAAGCATACACATTTTCAATTAACCTCCCAGCTTTTCTATTATAAGCACTTTTATTTGTCATAACCTGAGTAATAATTGTATTCTATATTAAGCCCATATTAAAACTTCACTAAATGTTGTTTGAGGTTTCTTATAAATACAGCATGCTTCATTCTGTACCGAAAAATCTGCTATAACTTTATCTTGCAGATGAGAATCCCAATGAAATTATTACATAAAAAAGGCTCTTTTACAAAGGATTAGCCATTGATCAACAGAGTTGGAAAAGGTTCTTTGAAATATACCAGGGCAAAAGTATTGATTTGCTTTGTGTTTGTTTGCACTTCTGGTTCCTAATTAGCTCTCAGACTCACTGCTCCTAATCATACTATTGCCAATGCATCTAAAAAGTGCGACTCCTGTTATCATCTCTAGGCTAAAGCTTTCAGGCTTTTCAGTCTTTAATATTGGCGTAGTGAGCTATCTCAGAAAAGTTATTTTCTGCCTAGTGCAGCAGCAGGTATTGAAAAGTTTCACACATGTCACAGTTTTACTGTATTTCTGCTTTTTTTCTGTCTGTATTGATTTTTTGCTGTTAATATGGCTGGTATGAGCCAAGAATTCTTGCGAGCACAAGCTGACACTGTACCCTCAAATCCTTAGATAGCTGTTATTGATCAAAAATAAAAAAGCCTTCTCATTGTCAATCCTTGGCAAAATTGTTCTAATGTTGTAAAGATAAAGAAAATCTAGTAAAAGCTGTTTATGGGTAACAGATTTGAAATTACTGAATTTTTAATATACTTCCAACCACTCAAATATTTATCTAAAAGCTTAATCCAGTAAACAGTACAATTTAACACACATAAACACGTATTTTATGCTCCTTAAAAACAAATATTTTATAAAGTTGAAGATGCTCAAACTATTTATAACAACTGTATTAATTTAATTTAGAGAACAACAGATGTCAGACAGCAACTTTGTCTTTGAATGTTAAAGCCAATATCTTTATTCTAAAGTTCTAAAATTTTATTTTCAACTTTTTATTGTACCAAAGGCAAATCTATACTTTTGTTTTGCATTTTAGTTATATATGGAACTCCTAAAGGGACATGAGCAGAAAAAAAAGAAAAATGTATTTGTTGCATGCATGAGAAAGTTTTTCTTTTTTGCGTGCACACAAGGTCTTATTTGTGAGCAGGTCTTCAATGTCACTGTCACCTTTTTGCCAAAACAAGCCTCTAGAACTCAGAATTCATTTCAAATGACGTTCAGAAATGAAGTATCGATGTCAGGTTGCAAGCATACAAACAATGCCTTTATGGGAAAGATGCAGCTTAAAATATAGGTCTATTAATTCCATTTCAACTTTCCAATAAAGTTACAGAAGCAGAACAGGTGTACCAGAAATTTACAGGGAAACATGTATGCCAGAAACACTACTGCATGCATATGGAAAAAAGATGTTGTGAGCATAAAAAACTTTACCATGCGTTCTATAATGGACCCTTATCCAGCTGAGACATCTTCTTAATAATCTTGACCACTCTGCTTCTGAAAATTTTTGACCTATTTCTAACCTGCCTTTCTTAAGTAAAATTCTAGAGAAGGCAGTCATTATGCAGCTAAATGACCACCTAAATAAACATGCTATTCTTGATAAGTTTCAGAACAAATCACAGTACAGAAACTGCACTCATTAAAGTAGTAAATGACTTGCGGGTAAATGCAGACAGAGGCCATTTATCTGTTCTCATCCTCTTAGATCTGAGTGCCGCATTTGATGCCATTGATCACCATATTCTTAGAAATTACCTTAGTCAGTGGGTGGGCCTCTCTGGCAGTGTCTTAAATTGGTTTGAATCCTACCTGGCAGGTAGAAAATTCTTTGTTAGTTATGGTAATTACAACTCAAAGACACATGATATTCTATATGGTGTTCCACAAGGCTCTATCATGGGTCCGCTGCTCTTTTAAATCTATATGCTTCCGTTAGGTCAGATTATCTCGGGGCATAACGTGAGTTACCACAGCTATGCTAATGACACGCAGCTATATTTATCAATAGCCCCTGATGACCCCGACTCTGTTGTTTCACTAACACAATGTCTTACTTGTGTTTCTAAATGGATGAATAGTAATTTTCTCAAGCTAAATAAAGAGAAAACAGAAATTTTAGTGATTGACAATAATTGATCTAATGAGGTTATTAGAAATAAACTTGATGCATTAGGATTAAAAGTCAAGATGGAAGTAAAGAATTTAGGGGTAATTGTTGACTGTGACCTGAATTTTAAATCACATATTAATCAGATCACTAGGACAGCATTTTTTCACTCAAGAAATACAGCAAAAGTTAGACCTGTTATATCATTGCAAGATGCTAAGAAATTAGTTCACGATTTTGTTTTCAGTCGACTAGATTACTGTAACGCACTCCTCTCAGGACTACCCAAAAAAGACATAAATCGACTGCAACTAGTGCAGAATGCAGCTGCTAGAATCCTAACTAGGAAAAGAAAATCCGAGCACATTTCTCCAGTTTTGATGTCACTATACTGATTACATGTGTCATTCAGAATTTACTTTAAAATACTGCTTATGGTTTACAAAGCCTTAAATAATCTCGCTCCATCTTATATATCGGAATGTCTGACACCTTAAATTCCAAATTGTAACCTTAGATCTTCTAATAAGTGTCTGCTTAGAATTCCAAGAGCTAAACTTAAAAGAAGCGGTGAGGCAGCCTTCTGCTTATGCACCTAAAATCTGGAATAGCCTGCCAATAGGAATTCGCTAGGCTAATACAGTGGAGCACTTTAAAAAATTTAAAAAACACATTACTTTAACATGGCTTTCTCAAAACATTATTTTAGTTTAATCCTGATGCTCTGTATAATAAATTAATTATCATTACTATTCATGGTGGCTCCAAAATCCGTACTAACCCCTATTCTCTCTTCTATTCTCTTACCGGTTTTCTGTGGTGGCCACCTAATCAAAGCACCATGATGTTCCTACATTGATGGATTAAAGGCCAGAAGTCCACATGACCATCATCATCAAGTCCTTCCATGAGAACCCTAAATACAATGAAGACTGATCATTTTTGTTAGGTACAATGCCCAGAGGGGGCTGGGCAGTCTCATGGTCTGGAACCCCTGCAGATTTTATTTTTTCTCCAGCTGTCTGGAGTTTTTTTTTTGTTTTATCTGTCCTCCCTGGCCATCGGACCTTACTTTTATGCTATGTTAATGAGTTTTGTCTTCTTTTAATTCTTATTTATTTTGCCCTTTTTCTCTTTCTTCATTATGTAAAGCACTTTGAGCTACATTATTTGTATAAAAATGTGCTATATAAATAAAAGTTCTTGTTGTTGTTAAGGGAAGGACAAGGCGATGGAGCTTGCATGGGGCAGTACCTCACCTGGAATGACAGAGAGGAGTCGCCGTGCCTTGCTTGAGCACCACAGGTTTGCAGCATGGAAGCTCAGCCCTGTTGGGGCCCATGGCCACTACCAGGAGGCACATGGCTGAGCCCTTCTCTGCAGGGCTGCCACCACACCTGGATGCAGATTACAGGTCACCTGGGGCCCTTTCAGGATCTCTATAAATGGAGCCACCTCACTCTATTCGAGAAGCCTGAGTTGGGAGGCAGAGGACAAAGCTTGCTGGAAGAGGAGTGGAGGCGGACAAGAGACAGAAGAGAGATAAAGAAAGTATCGTGTGCTATATTTACTTGTGCTACTGTATTGTGGGAAACCTGGGAAACGTTTCCCTCGGTTGAATAAAGCCTGCATTGTGCTGGGACTTGTGCCTGTGTCTGTTGTGTCGGGTGTTTGGGGAGCTGGCATGCCCCCTGGTGGTCACAGCACACAAAAAAGATGTTGTGTGCACAAGATTGTTTCATGTACGCAGGATAAATAACTCTTTTCTCTCTCTCTTAAGTCCCTTTAGTGGCTCTGTAGTTATACTTTTCACTTTTCTTTTTTTTAATTTGATAATGCTTTCAACATTAGGAACTGTCAATTTAAAAACACAAGTGAAAAAAGAAGTTTGTTATGTTTGTATAAGTCAGGAAGAGAAGCCTAATAAGACAGGCACAGCAGAGAAAATCTATTAAGGGGTTGTTGTAAAGATCGGTCAGGTATAGTCTGTTTCATGGAATGTGGTAAGATTTTTCACCAAAACCAAAACACTAATGAAAACATTTCCACCAAAAACTTTTTTTTTTCTTTCTGTTGCTTGAGTGCTGTGCCTCTCACAAGTTATTACTATAAGGGATCTTATAGATTTGAATGCTTGTCTAAAGAATAAAACAAACAAAAAAAATTTTACAAGTACAATAATACATCCATCCATCCATTATCCAACCCGCTATATCCTAACTACAGGGTCACGGGGGTCTGCTGGAGCCAATCCCAGCCAACACAGGGCGCAAGGCAGGAAACCAACCCCGGGCAGGGCGCCAGCCCACCGCAGGGCACACACACACACACCAAGCACACACTAGGGACAATTTAGGATCGCCAATACACCTAACCTGCATGTCTTTGGACTGTGGGAGGAAACTGGAGCACCCGGAGGAAACCCCCGCAGACACGGGGAGAACATGCAAACTCCACTCAGGGAGGACCTGGGAAGCGAACCCGGGCCTCCTAACTGCGAGGCAACAATAATACATAACTACTGCAATTTATGAAATTCAACAGTCATTCCCCACCCTAATTACAGAGCTAAAGAGAGAAGTTAGGAGTATGTACTGATACAGCATGTTGCCGCACTCACCACACGATGAACCACATCAGGATCCCAGAACATAATAAAAGAGCCCTATCTAAAATGGTTTTTCATGTATAAAAACCACAAGCGAAATGAAAAGGCATGGCACAGGCCCTGTTTACTTTAGAGATACACTAACAAATTCTTAACAAAATATGGAAAAAAGTTCAAACAGATCCTAATAATGACAATTTAATTTTTCAACTGTAAAATTATATAGAACATCACTTTTCTACAGAGTTATGGAAAGTGGATTAGGATTCTTCAAGTGTTTGGGCAAGCAGTGTAGAATAGGAAACTACAACCCATTTTTCATAGCACTGCTTTCTTTTAAGGCACAATTGTGACAACATCACCTGCCACTCTAGAAAATGATAAGAAAAAAAAGATTAACTTTTTAAAAGCAAAACAAAATGGGCCAGGCTGATGTCCAACATGTTCCTGACACAGGCTAAAGTCATGCTAATTGAACACAGTGTCTTTGTAGATTTGTTGCATTCCAACAGCACTTTAACAGTACAATATAAAGGTAGACAGTTTCTACACTGACTGTCCTTGAGCACAACACACTGCTTCTTTATAAATGTAAATGTGATGCCTTCCAAAAGTATACACGGTTCAGTCACTGTTTTACTTGGTGCCTGCTGTATGTTTTCCTTCTCCCGTACATAGAACTTCACCAGATGTCTCAAAGAGCTTTCTGCCAAAAAGGAAAGGAAGAAGAAGACATTGCATTTATAAAGACACTCAAAGTGCTTTAAATAGAGAGGGAGAGCCACTTCAACCACCACCACCTGAACGATGTGACAGCAGACGTTTTGACCCAGTTCCCAAGTGATGAAGGGGTGCGAGAGAGAATTAGCCAATTAGAGATGTGGGATGATTAGGAGGCTAGAATGACCAGGCCGTGATGAGCAGTTTAGCCATAACTTTAGGAAACACCCTACTCTTTACAAAAGATGCCTAGGGATCTTTAATGACGGCAGAGAGTCAGGACCTTGGTTTTACATCTAATCCAAAGGATGGCATCATTCCTGCAGCACAGCATCCCTGTCATTATGCTGGGGCAATGGAATCTGTACTCAGACATCAGGATAAGCATCCCCTGATAACCTTACAGGCACCTCTTACAAGATCAGTCATAGCTTTTCCAACCAACTACCAGCCGAGCCCAAACATGATTATCTTTAGGTGGATTACCTGTTCTGAAGTGCATGAGGTACAGTATGGCTGAGATACCATCTTTCTATAAAATTATACAAGTAAGGATACAAATAGATAATTAAACTTATATAACATATCGTAATTTCTAAAATCAAAAAATGACTTCTGTTACATTATTAAAAAATCCAAATATTTGCAATGAACGACTAAGTGGTATTCCAACGATACTGACCCAGTATTAAAGTTTTATGACTGATAAATGTCTAGATGGAATCTACACCTTCTTTCGATGGTTATCTCATCATTCCAGTTTTCCTCCATCTTCCTAAGATCATTTATGTTTGACTGACTGATGATTCTGAGTTGTAAAAATTTTCCTTAAATACATTGTAAATATATTTATATATTTATATACATGATGTGCAAAATGTTTCTTCATTTAATGAAATTCATGTCATGTCCCCAGAGGACTAAAGCAGCACATCATCATCATTACAAGACCAAGAATCTTTGGCCCATTTGTTACCAAGTTCTTGGCACTTGACTTGTGTCCAGTTGATTTACTTTCAACAAAGGGTCCAAAGGCTGGATTACTTAATGAATTCCAATAAAACATAATGCAAATGTTCAATTATTGTTATTGAGAGACTGACATACAGCAAGCTGCAGGCTATGATAGCAGGTCGTTTACTCTTTACATTCAAATATGACACGCTGGAGAGACTATGTCTCCCGGCTGGCCTGGGAACACCTTGGGATTCCTCCAGAAGGGCTAGAAGAAGTGGCCAGTGAGAGGGAAGTCTGGGCATCTCTGCTCAACCTGCTGCCCCCGCAACCCGATCTCGGATAAGTGGAAGAGGATGGATGAATGGATGGATAGACATTCAAATATGATTACAAAAATTATTTCAATAATTAATACAACTGATCTGAATGCTCCTTCTTGAACATGCTACTCTATATAATCAGAAAACTCTAGCAAGTTCGTTGTACACTGCCAGATAAAACGCTTTATTCTTGACCTTTAGTTTTATCTTGTTTTGTAGTTTGTCTGTATGTCTCTATGCACCCTGTCTTACAGATTAAAAATGATTTACTTATAACATCTAATACTCCTAGTACAAGGTGAATGGTTGTATGCATGTATAAATGTACAGTGGGATGCAAAGGTTTGGGCAACCTTGTTAATAGTCATTATTTTCCTGTATAAATCGTTGGTTGTTACGATACAAAATGTCAGTTAAATATATCATATAGGAGACACACACAGTGATATTTGAGAAGTGAAATGAAGTTTATTGGATTTACAGAAAGTGTGCAATAATTGTTCAAACAAAATCAGGCAGGTGCATAAATTTGGGCACCGTTGTCATTTTATTGATTCCAAAACTTTTAGAACTAATTATTGGAACTCAGATTGGCTTGGTAAGCTCAGTGACCCCTGACCTATATACACAGGTGAATCCTATAATGAGAAAGAGTATTTAAGGGGATCAATTGTTAAGTCTTGGTCTCTTCCAAGTAAGGAGTCAAGCAGAAAAAGAGACTTTGCTGTGCTGTGCTGTATTTTGAACAGAAAAAGCCTTTTAAAGTTACTTTAGTGAATAAAATTTATGTATTGAACCCAGGACTGTGTCTGTGACTTTGTGTTTAGGGGTGATGTTAGAGCCCCTACTAAAATATCTAAAATATTTTAGTTTGTTATCATATAATTAAAAACATATATTGCATATTTAGTGAATATTACATTTCCATATTTCCAGAGCTACAAGTGGGCATACAAGCAAAGAACAACACAAGGCATAAGCCTGACACTTAAAAAGCTAAAGTCCAATATAAAAGAAATATAATAATATACTGTAATAAATTCACACAGTTTCTTAAAGCTTTAAGAGAATTGTTTTTCATGTTCACCCAGAGGAAGAGACCACAAACATGCACAATGCCTGCATGAAATTGATGTTTGCTTATTATTATCTGAAATCAATGAGATATTTCTAATATTTTTAAAGCACCACAGGCTCATACTCTTTTTTGCATTTTTATAGTCATATTGTACATTATTAAATCACTGTCACTATAACTGTCTGTTATAGTTATCATCCCAGAGAAGTTAAAAGCACAGATATTCAATACGTTTACAGTACATATATATATATATATATATATATATATATATATACTAGCTGTCCCCCGCGTCTCTGCCCATGTAGTAGTGAAACAGGACAAACTTTAAACTTTATTAAAATCAATAAAAAAACAGGTTTCACTAGCTAAACGGAGGCAAGGAACGCTCCAAAATGTGGCCAGAGGTAGACAGATTCGAACGGAGGCTGGCACATGAGTGAGGAGGGCTCCGCCCTGCTCCCCACACCTAAAGTCACTCTTCCCCCTCCCCTTGGCCCGCAGCCTCTGTCTCGGATTAGTGCGAATATATCACTCCTGCAAACAAACTATGATACTTAGAGCAATGAGAAAAGTCACAAAATCAACCAGAATGTTCAAGCAAATTATACAAAAACACCTGATCTAAATCCGTTAAGAAGTTCTCTCATGAAAATTGGACAGACATACATACAGACAGACAGATGTTGGATTTTATATATATAGAGATATCTCTATATATAATCTTCATTTGGATCTTGATCTTTGTTTGTCCGCAAATGAATTAGAAGAAGAAGCACTAGATGGCAGTAGAGAGACAGCTAAAACATAGGCATTGCATTAAGAATCTCCTCCAGGCTTATACTACTGAAGACTGTAATATGCCAGCCACACCTCAAAACACAGACATTCAAACTAAACAAATTGTTGTGCTTTAAATTAATCAAAGAGATCTTCATTTAGATCTTGATCTTTGTTTGTCCGCAAATTCCACGCATGCATAGACCATCTTCCAGTTTAGTACGTTGTTGTTACTCACGGATGTCAACAATGTGCCGGAATAACGAAAGGGGTGGTGGACAGTGTTACGCTGGTTAGCTCCTGAGGCCTGGTTAGAGAATGAGATTGCCGAAGATAAAAGGTACGTGCCTACGTAACATATCATTGAAAGAAAGACAGTGGGTAAAACGAATGACAACGTAACAGCACGTAACAGTTCCGTAAATTATTATTGTTACGTTGTAGCCGGTGAGTGCTGCGCGTCTCACAGTTGTACCGTGGCTTGCTCACATGTCAGTGAAGTGATCCCTATTCATGCTTTAAAGAGCCTGGATACCTATGTGTCCCCTTTTTATAACCATTGCTCCGTGTATATTGCCTTACTCTTTGGATTGGCAAAAAGCAACCTGCGAGATTGGAAAAAGGTTGAGAAGAGATCATGAGAGGAAATGACAGCGTCATGAAAACGAGACGGACTGTGAACGGACAGAAGCAGAAATGCTCCTACACCACCACATAATTACGATTCGGACAGTGATTCCAAGTAGGCCGTTCCTATCGAATCAATATCCAAGGGTTTTCTTTTGCAATTTTGTCTCCCTTATAAAAAATCATATTGCTGTGTGACGAAGGGCCCAACTCACGACTGGCAGCCACGTTTAAACAGGGAGCCCTTCACAGACAACTTTAACACGCGCAACTTAGTTGGGCGCACATGGCTAGTTGTATATAAATGGCACACAAAATGTTTCCACAAACTGTGAGGACTAAACCTGTAACATCTTATCATCTTGCCCAGTCTGGATGTCTGAATTAAGATACATTTTTCTACACTACAGACATTTAGTTCAATTGGTGCAGCAATTATGTCCAATCTTGACAGGTTCCAATACCTTAGGTAAAATATGAAAATCATCAAAATTTGCATTAATGTCTCTGCTGTTATTGTCTCCAGGATCAATCAGGCACGCATTCTGCCTTGGGGTCAATTTCTAGGATCAAGGCTCTGACAGGGAAAGCAGCTCCACCCCAGGATCGGGGTGGGTGCTGTTGCTAACTGCATCTCCCTTTCCCTCTGCAGTACCAATTAGGTAAGTCCTAGAAGTTGCCTAAACTCCTTCTCCTCTAGACCTAGAAGCCCGACACAGGAAGGATGCGCTTTATATACTGGCACCCACAGGAAGAGGCTATTCACTTTGGCCCTGACCTAGAGAGTCATGGAAGTCTCACTCAGTAGCAATCCATTAGTAATTTGAGCCACAGCTGAGGCAGTTGTCTTTTGTTACTTCTTTGCGTATTATTGTTTCATTAAATGGGGTTATCAGGCTGGTGTCCCAATCCTTCATGTGTTCTTCTGGATATCATTACAGTTACAATATTCAGTAAATAAAACGCCAATCACATACAGTATAATATCCAGCACTAACAGATACTACATGCTAAACTGTGTAATTTCATATCATATGGAACTGATTTCAGTATATTTATAATAATTACTCTAACATAGTAAATCTATATGCTTAATCTGCTGCATTATTCTAACACAAGTTTATATCAGCTCCATTGCACCTTGAGTATTCTCATGTTAGCAGAACTCTCAATTAATTATTTTCTTTTGTTTTATCTAGGGGACGGAGTGGTGGCTCTTAGGCTAGGGATCTGTGCCAGCAATCAGAAAGGTTACCAGTCTGAATCCCTAAACCAGATGTGACTCTACTCTGTTAGACCCTTAAGCAAGGCCCTTAACCTGCAATTGCTTTGTTCTGGGTATGACATTACCCTGCAGCCAGCCCTGCAAGCAGGTCTTCCAAATTACAGGGAGAACTTGATGGTTGGCAGCAGGACTGGCATTCTAGCCACTGTAAAAAAACCCACACTGTTCCAGTGTGGTGCTGAGGGGTCACCAGTTGCACATCTCCACTTGGGTCCTAATATGGGTGGCCCGTCATGCGGTGGGTTTTGCAACGCACTGTAATCAGCACATGCTTCCAACCTCTTTTCTTTTATCTAGCATGTCATTAACCTAAACTGTACATGCCAAACAACTATATTCCAGAAAATTGCACAACCAATGGCCATGTTGGACGGACTGGTCTGTAGCCAGTATTTCAATGATATATGACAAGAATGTAATACTATTAAAGTTTCAGAATAGGTGACAGCATTATATCATTCATAAAGAAATGATCAGTTTGTTAACTTTGATGATGTGTAGAGAAAAAAAATACCATTAAACATTACCTGACCAGAAAGAAATAAAGCAAAATTATTCCTATTTTGAAAATTGCAATGGAATCCATTGTATGGGGTTGTTTATTTTAGTATCTTGTGAAATTTACAGTATCTTGTCATGAGAATGTTTGACACTACTCACTGAAATGGTTCACCACAATTTTAGAGCAAAGACTTTGCAGGTACTAGACACAAGGCTTTCCGCATTCCTTAAAAAGTAGATGGAATAACAGTCTTAAGAAAGAATGATAAAGCTTATAGTGATTCCATTACTCAGACTTGATAATCTGTTAACATTACTGACCCCAGAGAGAATTCAGAAACATTGCACAGTATTGGGAACAGCAAAAGCACTCAAGATAGCAATAAAGTAGTTATATCCTTTACCAATGTCATATTTTCTTCTAGTATTAACTGTTGTTGATTCAGCTAATTACTTTTCTGTATTTTTTTAATGCATAAATATGCACCTGGTGCTTAGGAAACAGTCTTTGAGGTTTTATTTATTTTGCAGTTATGAAAAAATGCATGTAAGTTTGAGAAAACTGTCTCCATAGCAAAAACTAATAATTTGGTTATCACCATGAAAGTCTTAAAATGAAGTATAGCAAATAATTATGAGGAGATGAAAGAGTGGCCAGGGCTGGTAGAGTCTCCTGGAATGGGGATGGAGGTTTTCTTATACACACACAACGATTAACTGTGCTGCTGCCACTGTTGTGATAAACTAACAGTACAGTATATTTTGGTCTACCACTATTACGTATGTTGCAACCTCCAATGGAATCCCCTTCTGAACATCATCTCCCAAATTGCCTAACTCACCCTTTCTCCTCTTTGTCAACACTCAGAAGTAGCAAGAACATATATCATGAAAGTGTATTGGATTTCAGTAAAATGGGATACACAATGGCATACTTCCATATACTGTACTCCAAGAAAGTAAACTGCTTGTACCACTTGTCAGAACGTCACATTGTTTTAGTATGAGGAACCTCATGCAGTGATGAGAAATCAAATGCTTGCTCATTATCAGTTGCATATGATTTCTCAAAAGATGAGAAATTACCATATATACTCACCTATAAGTCGAGTCTTGAAACCCGAAAAATGTATCCTAAAATCAGACCCTGACTTATACACCCATTCAAAAATGCAACATTTACATTTATTTTTTTTTAATCTTCTTGCCTCCTCCAATCTCGCATCAGTTTCTCAGACGCATCAAATTTTGTTGCAGCAGCACAGTTACCAATTTCTTTCACTACTTCAATGACATTTAATTTAAAATCAGCTTCATATTTTCTTCTGATTGAACGCTCCATCGTAGATAAGGGATGCTCTTACAATAAAGGTGTATGAGGGTATGAGATACAAAAAACACAAATCAGTGCAAACGTTTCTTTGGAATAGTTTGGGTATTACTGTGTTGTCACATAGGCAAAATAGAGAGAGAGAAAGAGAGAGAGAGGTTAGGAGCACCCGCTGATACAGCGCATTGCCACACCCACATAGAAAAAAAAAAGGCAGTGTGCCCAGTGGTTACTCTCTCAGGTGGGCGTTAGCATATCATAATCTCTTGGACCAATACCATGAGTTTTCCACATTCGACTTATACAACCGACATTATAAAATACCAGAAATTATACTGTAAAATCAAGTCCCAACTTATCTTCGGGAGAACTTATCCATGAGTATATACAGTAGATGCAGCTCATGCATTGATGAGAAATCAGATGCTTTCTGTGAAATCACTTTTCTTACTGAAAGCAGCTGGGCATCCTGAGGCTGTGTGTGCTCATGTTGATGACTTCAGTCATAGCTCCTTGTTCTTTTATTATGCAGTAGTTTTTTCTAAGTCTATCTTTAGTTTTAGAAGTAGCTTGTTAAAGGGTTCTACTTGGCCATAATTGAACTAGGTGTACACCTGTTCAGCTAACTAATATTAACAGGACCAATAGAAAAAGGTTGGTGGAAAGGCAGAAAAAATGGGGCTAGTAATCACAGCTGTATGAGCGGCCTAACCAGTCATATCACATATTTCTAATTAAACGAAATGAATAAACATTTCTTAAAGATACGATACATGCATATATGATTTGTGTTTTATTTGCATGCAACAAAACTCATTTGATTTATTTTTTTGCTCCACTTTAACTCCCAAACACTATATTCCCTCAGCTCTCTTATTTGGTGGTTCAAATGTCTATCTAGGTAGACCATTGCTACACTGACCATTATATGGCCTCACACCTGCCATACAACCAAAATACAGTCTTCTAAGTCCATGTTTCTCAACCTATGTGATGTCATGACCCATTTTTTCCAATATAGCTTCCTTAGTGACCAACCAAGGAGGGGGTACCTCCCTGGATGAATCGAGAATGAGGGTGAGGGTTATTGAAAATTATGATTGCCAATGCCCAATGCATGACCCACTAACAATAGCAACTCTTGACCCACTGGTGGCAGCCCGCAACCCATGGATTGAGAAACACTGATCTAGACAGCAGAACACCAATTATGAAATCCAAGATGTCAGCGCAACCCAGATCCTACCCTCTCCCTGTTCCATCAACACACAGTCCACCATACTGCCACAGCACACTGCCAATTGTATGCCACATCACTGACTATAAGACACTTGTACAGTAATTTTAAAACTGTAGGCAGTGTTGATCTTCTTGGTGCACTCATGTGCTGTTCTCTAGCCTTGGATGTAAGTGTGGATAAAAACAATGACATACAGGCAGCATAAACTCCACTCATGCTGATCTTGGCCTGAAACGTATTAATTAAGGGGGATTTGTTGGCAAGAGCAAAGCAGAGGATGACAACTTTAGTACATGTCTTCTTTATTGTAAGTTGTATTTTGGTGTGCATAAAGAACTACTGAATCAATAAATCTATTCTGAAATAGACATGGAATTCTCTTCCATGTAATTGACCAGTCCCCACACACTTTTACCTCAACTGGCCCAGATATTACTGTTAAAACATTAGGATTTATTTGCAGTCCTAAAGATATACAAATACTTTTTCCCAAAGTGATTTAACTGTAGGAAATTCCCAAAACATGTGACCTAATGATGCAGGCACTTGATGATAGCTCTCACAGGTTAAAATTTGCCCTGGATACATTTTAGACAATTTTAGACAAGAAATGTCTTATTAATAAACAGTTTTAGTTGAATTATGGTAAGCCTTGTGCATATTGAATGAATGCCTGAATTGCATTCCTTTTCTGAAATTTTATTTGCAAGATCACTTTCCCATAGTTCTAGTTCTTCCCTATATCATTGAGGGGTAAATTCCTTGAACTTTTAGGATATATTCTGGAAATGCTGTCTGAATCTTCTTCCACACTAGCCAATATAATCTGAGGGAGGTGAAAGATGAGGGTTATTTTTATCCAAACGTTCAACACTTCATTATGCACTATTTTGCCACACTTGCATGGCTACACACTCAGTCCCACACTATAAAATGGTTTTACTCATGAGTGAATCATAAAGAGTAAAAACAACACAAAATAAAAACTAATAACACATTAGTCAGGACAATTAACACAAATATCAGAAATTAAATATTACCTCATTCCAAGCTATGAAGTTTCTGTAGTAATAGTGAAAAAGAATAACAAAAGGTAATAGAAAATTAATTTCAAAAATGAATCAATCAGCATTCCGGACAAGTCATAGCACTATTGCGTTACATAATAATGATAATGCTACACGCTCAGTAATATATATTCTAATGATTTTATAGGAAAAAAGACAGTGAAGTACTCCAAAATTAGGACTAATCAGACAGCTTACGTTATAGAATATTAATAATAATAATAATTTTTTTTTAATTCTTTGCATTTATATAGCGCTTTTCTCACTACTCAAAGCGCTCAGCAATTGCAGGTTAAGGGCCTTGCTCAAGGGCCCAACAGAGTAGAGTCCCTATTGGCATTATACGGGATTCGAACCGACAACCTTCCGATTGCCAGTGCAGATCCCTAGCCTCAGAGCCACCACTCTGCCTTTTATTAGTCTTTATTCGTCTTTATAAGTTTATTTTATTTTATTATCCAGCTATTTCAGCATTGGGCAAAAAGGTAACACCATGGTTAACACTATTGCCTCAAAGCTACAAAATCTTATTTAGAAAAGTCAGTCTGATGCTCCTCAGATATGCTTAAAATATATAATTCTAAGAAGGATTAAGAAAATCTAAAATAAATGCATGGATGGAATTTTCAACAGTCACAAATTTCTAAGGAAACAGGTAAGATACAAGAAAAGAACAAAAGAATTTAAATAATTGACAAATATAGTTTAGACGGTTCTACTGAACTTAAGCTACTATACATTCTTTGTGTAAACCTCTGTATTTACTTGTGTGTGTGTTATGTTTGTGTTTAGCGGTGTGCATGTCCATATCTGCACGTTTGAACATCATTCAGAAAGCGTTCTCTTGCAAGTTACAGAGTGAAAAATACAGACACTTTATAACTCCTGTTTCTTTGTAATCATATTTTTCTTGTACTGGCCTTGACCTCTCCAGCTGAGAATGCTCTAAATTTGCTGAAAAACAGCCACAGTCGTGTGTTTTACTCAATGCAGGTTTCTGCTGCTAATACAATTTTGGAAGATAAAGCGATATTCAGTATGTCTGTGACTTAACTCAATAATGTCTTGGGTAAAGGCTCCAAGGCACATTTTCATAATGTCACTTTCACAAAATATTTCATAATGTAATAGACTGCAGAGTAGCATAAATAGCTGCAAAACAGTAAAAATGTAGCTGTTGGTGAAAAAGTCAATTATATATGCAAGTTTATATATATTTGAATATTTGACAGAATAAAGAGCACTGAGCATATCATTAGCTACAAATACATTTTAAGGAAAAGAAATCTGGTTCAGTGACTCTTCAAAAATACTGCTGAAACCAAATTAAGTCCTAAAATGTTGTTATCACTTCCAGTAGCACTGGCTACAAGGCAAAAAAAACCCTAGAATGGACACCAATTGCAAAGATACACACACAGATCGAAGCTTATAGTGGGCAAAATAAAATAGGGTAAAAAAAGGGATGTGGGAGAAAATCAATGCAAACACTGTAAGAATGAGCAACTAACCAACCATTAAAGTAAAATGTCTTTATGACATTTAAAACACATATACAAATAACTGTTTGTTATAAACATTGTAAGGTCGGCCTGGTAAGGAGACAGCTTGATGAGTCAAAGAAAGGTTGGAATACCACTCTGGTAACCCCATTTAATATTTAAGAAGAAACAGAGTTGACAGATACCTCAAACAAAAAGCACTTTTAAGGCTTTATCAATAGGGTAAGCATTCAGGAGCTCTGCCCTTCACTAGTGTCAGTTGATTATCTGATGCCACCTTCTAGGAACAGCTTTATAGGGCTGAGACCAGAAGGGGTGGTCTTTTCTCTGAGTGATGGGGTGGGGTCAATTGTCCATCTTCCGCATCTTTTCTTGGCAATGGATGAGGAAGGAGAAGATAATGCTAGTGTCAGTGCCTCCTTTCCTCCTAAGGTGGAACTATTTACCTCACCAGAGCCAGGCAGTTGCATACATGGGCAGACATTCATGTGTGACAACATGCATGAAGGATATGTTTTCTGATTTACTTTAACTCTGCTGACAGAAAGACTAGGCAAGTTTTTTTTTTTCCAAAACGAGATATTTAAAAGAATTTTACCTAATACGGACAACAAAAATAATAAAAACAAATTACTGCCTTGTACAAGTTCAGTGAAAATATGACTTTAGAAGGGAGAATTCACAAACAAAGGTAACTGTTTTCTCAGACATTTTGTCTGCTGGTTTTTCTTGAACTAAGTTCTTAAGATAGTCATTACACATTCTAGGGGGAATTTTTTGTAGTGTCACACAGGCTCAAGGCAGATCACAACAGCACAAAGCCTAAATATGCAGAGGGGACCCATTGAATTGCAAAGTGCCATGTTAATAAGAGATTGTGTTGCAAGGAGACAATAGCTTTGATGCCTCATGGATCCAGGGTCTTGGATTCTAATATCATCCTTGCTTGCTGAATGTGTGTAGGTTAGATGATTTTATCATGGCTGTATGGGGTTCTACTCCAGGTCATCCAGTTTCCCCACCACATCCTAAAAATGTCCATATCAGGTTCATGTAGAATTGTAAATTGGACATGTCTGTCAGGAGCCTGCAATGGATGGTGCTCAGTCCAGGATTAATTTTTGTCTTGCAGTAAAACAGGATTGGCCTATTAAGTGAGTGCATGAGCATGCCCTGCAAAGGACTACGAGCCAAGACTAACGGGTCAGACTGCAGGCCCCAGCAACACTAAAATGGATTTAATAGGGTTGTTAATGGAATTTTGTTATGTGACAATACTTTGATTTTTTTTTTATAGAAATGCACATGAATAGAATAGCATGTGTGTGTAAAACTGGAACTAAACCAGCAGATGACTTTTAAACCCTGAAATTACTGTACATCAATAAGCAACATTTATCTCTGCCATGTTGTGTACATGGGCTGTACTTTCACACTACACAAATGCTCTCTTGCGTTTGTTGTGTTTTATTAGACAATGGCACCTTTCTCAGACTAGGCTCAGCATTTGTCCAATTGGCTAACATATTTTCACATCATTATTTAAACATATTATTCAAGCAAATTCCATCCATCTGTTGTTGAACCTACTTAGAGGTATCAGGAACCGGAACCTCAATTACGTTGGTTGCAAGGAAACCATCTGGATGAGACACCACTCAGCTACAGGGCCAACACATGAAAAACATCAGGGGTTTAACTGATCTTCAAAATATACTAATGCTGTAACATGCATATTGCCAGTTCATATCTTAAAATTTCAACAACTTTGTTAAGTGTGAAAGATGATTAATATCTGTTACTGACTTTTCACAAATACATTGGTGATATGTCACAACATTGCAGCCATATAAGTCTCCTTCATCTTATATGTGGATTGCAGTACTTTACACAGAAGCATGAATAAATGTCATCAGGTAGCATCTGCAAAAAGAACAGATATTGAGGTTTCCATCTAAGGACAGGTTTAGTTTGCTTTTACAAACTACACTGTAAAAAATGTAAGTAAATTTAACGGTACAAATACTGTAAATGGTGAAAGTAAAAGACCTTTTCTAAAAAAAAGGAAAGTTCTACTAAAAATTACCTATATATCTTAAACAATAAATTTCATTATTTTTTACAGCCAAGTTCTGTAAAATCAATATTTTTCTACCTTCAGAATATGCTAGATACCGTTTATTGATGCATTACAGTTATACTGAAAAAAATCTGTTAATTTTACAGTGTAAAACTGTTAAATAACGAAGGTAAACAACCATAAAATGTAAAACTGTAAATCACTGTTTCAGTAAAACCGGTTACAATATTTGCATAAGGACATGCCCCTTTTTACAATATTGTTCCTGGTGAACCGCATACCTTTGAATAGTAGGAAAAAAAACTTAACCTAAGTTAGCAGACGTATTTTTCCCCACGTGCTGAAGGTTTTTTGAGGTTATGGAAGCTGATTTATGGTGGGTTGTATTCGATAAGTAGTACACCATACACCACAAAAGAAAACTTTACTTCCCCACCAGACAACATGCCGTAACTTCCTTAAACATTGAATTGTTTTCAATGTGTATAATTAAATGGTACATGCTTGCTATTGGTTGTTGTTACTTAACTGATGCAAACTGTGTACTGGGGTTTGACCCTGCCAATACATATTTTTTATTGATTGTCATATTTATTATACAACATGAATTTCTGGTTATGGTTAAACATTCGCTTCTGTTGGAATTTGTTGCAAAGACCAAATAGTTTTTATTACAAAATTATACTGTAGACCTAAAAATATTGTCACCTTATTTATTACAGTAAAATTTTGGCAACCCAGCTGCCAGTATTTTACTGTAAATTTAACATTATTTTTTAAAGTGTACCGTAGACTAAAAAATATTGTTACCTTCTTTTTACGGTAAAATCCTGGTGACCCCAGCTTCCAGTTTTTTACCGTAAATTTAACATTATTTTTTTTACAGGGTATATATGGTGGTCCAGTCTATCCTGAATACATTTGAAAATGCATCCTTTTTTGTATGTGTTTTGGGTTTTCATCCACAATAAAATGCCATTTTGACCTCTAAAAGCATATTGTTTCGAAATTACCTTCCAAAGTGTTTAAATTTGAAAACACTGGGTCTCGCATTGCACTGTGGATGGGGAAAACTGTGGTCTTCGAAAAAGCTGACATACAATTAACTTGTGATCAGGCACTGACATGTTTGTTCTTATTATTCCCTTTGTGATCTCATCTTTACTGTCAGGATTGACCTTTCCTAACATGTCTGCATTAGCTGATGGGTACTGTGCCTTGAAACACTTGAATATTTCACAGTAGTTATTTTAGCAAGGTCTCCTAGTCTATATTTTCCAAGGCTTTGGCAAGCTTATACTCACCGTATGTGTAACCTTGAAAGGCAGTTGTATTTGATTGTTTGCCTAGACAAAGAAGTCTGTTTTGTTTTGACCATGTTCTTTTGTCATTTCAATTTACTTCAGGTTTAGATAGATAGATAGATAGATAGATAGATAGATAGATAGATAGATAGATAGATAGATAGATAGATAGATAGATAGATAGATATCTGTCCCCAGGGTTTGCTCCATAAACAAACGTTACGCTTGGCTGAAACACTGCGTGTGCCCAATAGGCAAGATTTACAGATTTTTGGCCATTCAGTGTGGATTACGTTTAGAAAATGACCTGAAAACACTAGTGTGAATGGAAAACTTGTAAAACAAAAACAGTACTTTCAAATGTAACAGTGTTAGTGTGAACGTAAGCCTTAGACACTCCATATTTACAACTATACATTCAGTATTACCACTCTCATGCCCAGTTCTGTCATAAAGTGCAATCTGGATGCCTTGTTTCCTCAGCCTGCTAAACTCCTTTCCACAAAATATATAATATTCAATAACATCTAAATTATATATCCAAACCATGCCACAAAATTGAAAGCATGGCAAAGGCCAATCATGCTGTCAAAACTAATCATAAGAGAGGAAGAAAGCTTATAATGAAAAGATACAGTTGTAGGTCTTTTTATCAGTCTTGCCTTTCTAACTGACCCAAGTACCTTATTCATTTCTAGCCTGAATTCACCATTGTCTACTTCATGGTTAAGTTTGCTGGGTTAACTTTGATAAACCTTTCAAAACTCAACACGTACTCTGTCTTTGCAGAGTATAAGTAAATCCACAGTTCAAGATGCAATTCTCATATCAGCACCAAAAATGAAAGACTAGACTAGAATTTGCTAAAAAGTAAAGAGTCAAATTAAAAACATTATGTACTGATGGGAGCAACAAAAACCTCTAAAGCATGGTTATGGATTGGGCATATAATGACAATATCTGGAACTTGCTTACTCTTCTTTCTTTGATGACCTACAGTAAATAGTGACTGTAGCAGCAGTATGACCTCAGAACAGTAGAGAACCATTATGTCAAGTTACTGTGTATGCAAGAAAAAGCTTCAAGGATCATAAGCATACACTTCATCATGCAGCAAGACAATATCCTATAATACAATGCCAATGGGGCCAAAGAGTTTATCAAGAAAAAAAAAATTAAAGTCACTGACAAAATCAATTCACTGTAAAGGACATAAAACAACCAAAGATCAAAAATGATTTCAAGAAGAGGCTTTGTGTAGCATATCAAATGAACAGATGCAACCTTTAATGCCAATGAGTCACCTTTACTGTAGTGGAGGATTGGCAATCAATATTAATTTCTCTGTTACTATAATTTATTTTATTTCAGTTTGTCTCAATACTTCTACTCAGTGGCTCAGATAGCCTTACAGTATCCGGAGATCAAATCCCACGCCTGTTTGTTATGTAGACGTTGCATGGTTTCAACATGGGTTTTTCTTCATTTTCCCTTCCCACATCACAAATAAACGTCAGGTCAGGTTGAGGAGCATGCACTGGTACAGGGTGTTGCCACACCTACCACACAATGAAACAGCTAGGGATCCTTGTTGGCAACCCACCAGGAAGATATGCGGTCCAGTTCCACACCCCAGGAATGACCGTTTATCTGCCGCAGCCAGGTGTTACATGGGTGTCCCCTTGGCCTGGTCCAGCCACTTGGGTCCTCAACAATGAGGATCCTGCGAGCTGAATTGTGCTACATGGCCGTACTACTATAACTGATGCTCCCTCACAATGCAGGTATTGTGCCTCATTTAGGACTCCGTGAGCAACCGCTCATTCAACACAAAGTCAAACCAGCAGTACCCAAGAATTCTCTGAAGAGACACAGTACTGAAGAGAAGAAATGGTGGTTGTAATATGGCTTTAAGTGAGTGTGAAAATGTGCATTAGTAGTCCATGCAATGGACAGGTGGGCTATCCAGGGTATATTTCGTAAAAGAAAAGATTCATGAAATTACTATTTCATTTTTCACTTTATATGCAAATATAACAAGTAAAAAATAGTTATTTACAGAAATTCATTTGTAACCAGACACTCAAAAAAGTCAGCATATTTATGTGTACAGTATATTATTTCTTCTCAGGTTTATTTTGTCAAGGTGCTGTTGTCTGATAGAGTCCAGGATACAAATCCTGGAGCAGTCACCCATGTCTGTCTGTATGGGCTTTACAGTGGTGTATGTGTGTGATTGTGCCCTGCAGTGACCTGGCAGCGAATGCAGGGCTGGTTTCTTCATTTAAATTTTGACCCCTAGGGAAAATTTTTGGTGCATGATTTTTCATTTTGAACAAATAATCCATGTTGTTATAATCTATTATCATTTCAATGGTGATGTTATCACAGCCCAATTTTGAATTTGGTTTCTTTCAGGAGTAGTTATCACAATTGGAGATACGGTTTAAGATGCACTGTGGTAAAGCTATAGCCAATATGGCTGTAAGAATAAGAACCAAAGCCGAACATGATGCCAGCCCATTTTGTGGAACCCTTAAAGACACACACACACACACATCAATAGAATGCACATTTTGGTAGTCTGGAGGAACCTGCAGTATTCTAAATGAGTATTCCAAATAAATACACATGGACACAGGGAAAATGTGAAAATTCCATACAGACATTAACCAGACAGGCAACTGAAATCAGTTTCTTGGATATGGCAGGCAACTGTGCAATAGTGCTGCTCCTCAATCAATAAATATTCATATAATAATAGTGCCCCTCACATAACAAAGGCTGGTAAGCTTTATCCGGTAAGTGTGGCATAGTGTTTAAGGCTTTGGAGGTTCTGGGTTCAAATCCTACTACTAACACTGTGTGACCATGAGCAAGTCACTTCAACTGGAAAAACAAAAGAAATTCAATCAATTGTGTCTCAAATATTGTATGTCTTCTTAGATAAAGGTGTCAGCTAAATAAGTAAATTAATAATATGAAGGGTTCAGGCACATAAATAATATAATTACCAAAACTGCAAACCTGGAACTAGGGCTTGTACATTGAATATACTTCATGCATCACCGCTTATTCTACAAGGGTAGTAAATGACTATATCATGCACATTGAGGACAAACTGTTGCATAATTGCTATTAACCCTTTAAACACATTAGACTGGTTTTTGGGACAGCAACATAGCACTACATACCTGAAAGGCCGGTATATTGAACCACCTATCTATTATCACAAGCCTGCTGAGCTCACCTTAGTACATCATCATTACAGTGTGACATGTGTACCACACCAATCAAGCTTCCCACCTGCCACTGTCCCCAACGTTGGTCGCCCTGCACCTGCGCAGGGAGTGCAGGCACTTGACATGAGAAACAAGAGTCCTGCAGGGAAGGGGAGATGCATGGCGATTGATCAGAAGGCGGTGAAAATCATGTGAAGTGTTGCTTGTGCATTGCTTCCGGCACTAAAACTGTTTTGAAGCATATTATTCAAAAGAGCAGTTTTGGTGTTAGGTCCTCATAATGGACAGTAGTAAATGATGAAAACTGCGAGACTAAAAGTGATACAGCTTATTCTATATTATCAATCTCTTTCTATATCATTGTGGCTTATATATATATATATAAAAAATCCTGTCTCTCTGTATGTATGTCTGTCCACTTTTCACGAGAGAACTACTTAGCGGATTTAGATTAGGTTTTATTCTATTATTTGTTCATAGTTCACTTGCAGCAGAGATTTATTTGCACAAATCTGAGAGAGAGGCTGCGAGCCGAGGGGAGGGGTAAGCAGGTGGGGTTTTCCTCACTCACGTGCCAGACTCCGTTCGAGTTGTCTGAAGTGGCATTGGCAAGAGTGTTTTAATTCCTTGCATTCCTCTAATTGCGACAGACATGCCCTTTCATTTCAAGAGATTACAGTTCCTGGTGAAGCTTTGCTTTGCAATGTCAATTAACAAGGTCCAGGGGCAGACACTCAAGTTGGCAGGGGTTGATCTTAGCTCACCAGGCTTCTCGCATGGTCAGCTTTACGTCGCTTTCTCCCAGGTTAGTTCCCCAAGAAACCTATATGTCCTTGCCCCTTATAACAAAACCAAAAATATTGTATATCAAGAGGCGCTCAGATATGAAAGCTATCAATATAAATTCTTCTCAATACAAATTACATTTAAAAATTTTTTTTTAATTGATTTTTAGAGTTTGTCCTGTTTCACTACTATGTGGGCGGAGCCATGGGGGACAGCTAGTTATATAATAAAAGTGTACTATTAAAAATCAAAATATTTGTTTTTTAAAATTGTTGAAAATTGCTGGAGAGGATATGGTTATAGTGCCAAACTGCTATGGAAGGCAAGGTTTAACAAGTTTAAAACTGTTCCAATAGAAGCAGGAATGATTTAATACAGACATATGTCGCAGCCTGCAGGGACTATTAGAAACATCATATTGATGTGAATGTATGAATTAAAGTCACGTCACATCAAGTAAAATCAATTTTATTTATAGAGCACATTTAAATACAACAAAAGTCAACCAAAGTTCTCTACAGCTTCCTTTAATACACCAAATACATGCAGTATATCCATCCATCCATCCATTTTCCAACCCGCTGAATCCGAACACAGGGTCACGGGGGTCTGCTGGAGCCACTCCCAGCCAACACAGGGCACAAGGCAGGAACCAATCCCGGGCAGGGTGCCAACCCTCCGCAGGACACACACAAACACACCCACACACCAAGCACACACTAGGGCCAATTTAGAATCGCCAATCCACCTAACCTGTATGTCTTTGGACTGTGGGAGGAAACCCACGCAGACACGGGGAGAACATGCAAACTCCATGCAGGGAGGACCCGGAAAGCGAACCCGGGTCTCCTAACTGCGAGGCAGCAGCACTACCACTGCGCCACCGTGCCGCCCACATGCAGTATATACAAAATGTATATACAGTAAATAAATACACCAAAATAAATCTATCCATCCATTATCCAACCCGCTATATCCTAACTACAGGGTCACGGGGGTCTGCTGGAGCCAATCCCAGCCAACACAGGGTGCAAGACAAGAAACAAACCCCGGGCAGGGCGCCAGCCCACCGCAGACCAAAATAAATAATCACATACAAGTTTAAAAAGCTAAGTCAAAAAGATAGGCTTTCAGGCAAGATTTAAAAGTGACCAAAGTTTGTGCTGACTTAATATAAAAAGGTAGACTATTATAAAGCTTAAGGGCAACTACTGCAAAAGCACTGCCCCCTCTAAGCTTAAGTCTAGAATTCAGCACAACCAATAACATCTGGTCAGAAGACTTCAGTGATCATGAAGGAGAGTAGCGGTGTAAGAGGTCAGTACGATAAAAGGGGGGTTAAACCATTCAAGGAATTAAAAACAAACAGCAAAATGTTAAACTAAATCCTGTAACGAACAGGAAGCCAGTGAAGAGAAGCTAAGAATGGTGTGATGTGATTCTGTTTTCGTGTGCTTGTTAGAAGCCTGGCGGCAGCACTCTGAATGAGCTGAAGACGAGCAAGGAATGCTGATTAACTCCAGCTTAAAATGACTTGCAATAGTCAAGCCGCATGAAAAAGTGTTTCAAAATCATGCACAGAATGAAAGAACTTGACCTTAGCCAGTACCCTGAGCTGATAGAAACAGGCTTTAAAAATGGAGTTAATCTCTTTATCAAATTTGAGGGCATTATCAAAAATAACACCAGAATATTTTGTGAAGGGTTTACAGTATGTTGTCAAGGGGCCAAGATTAATTACTGTAGCACAAGTAAGATCAGAAGGTCCAAAACACACAGCCTCTGTTTTTTCATTTAGAGGAAGAAAATTTAGTGACATCCATGTTTTATTGTCTTCCAGACATTCCAATAAAGGTTTAAGAGAATTTGTTTTGCTCTGTTTCAGTGGAAAATATATTTGTGTATTATCTGCGTAGCAATGGAAAGAAATATTGTGTTCTTTTAAAAAATGGATTCTAAGGGCAACATGTACAGTGATAAAAGGACAGGCCCCAGAATAGATCCTTGAGGGACCCCACAGATGAAATGGGCAAAGGATGAGGAGAGATCATCCAGGCTGACTGAAAAGCTTTTGCCTGTGAGGTATGACCTGAACCATTTCAAAGCTGTTCATTGTATACTTACACAATGCTCAAGATGGACAATAAGGATGTTATGGTCAACTGTATCAAATACAGCAGTTAGATCTAAGAGCACCAAGACAGCGGTATCCCCAGAGTCACTTATTAAAAAGAGTTCCTTTAGAACCCTTAAAAGTGCAGACTCTGTGCTGTGGCGTGTCTTAAAAACAGACTGAAATACTTCAAAAATGCCATTTTCATTTACATTACATTTTCTTATTTGGCTGACTCCTTTATCCAAGGAAACTTACAACATGTATGATACAATTGGTTAAATTTCTTTTGGTTTTCTAATTGGAGCACAGGCAGGTCAAGTGACTTGCTCGTGGTCATACTGTGGCAGTAGCAGGATTTGAACCCATTTGAAGTTTCAAGCCTTAACTGATACACCACACTGCCAGCAAATTTTTAAAAAGTTTGCAACTGTAGAAAGTCAACTTTCTCCAGAACTTTAGAAACAAAGGAAAACTTGGAGATGGGTCTGAAGTTTGACACATCTGTAAAGCCTATATTTGTTTTTTTAATTAAAGGCTGCAGCACAGAATGTTTAAAACAGGCTGGGACTGAACCAGTCTCAAGACAACTATTTATAATGTTCAAAATGCTAGGCCTGACCACTTCAAAAACAAGTAGACGAGTGGGAACAATATCTAGAAGACACATTGTGGGTTAAAATGGGCTAAATCAAGCTTTAATGAATTGCTTTAATTGAGATTTTAAAATATTGAGATTATTTTGTGTATCATGAAATAGCTAAAAATATTGCAAAATTATTTAAAGGTGATATCGCCAGGCCCTATCTGGAGCTAATTTGTAATAGTGGGCAATGTAAGATTAGTGTTTTTGGTTTAAACATGATAACAGAGAGTACAGTGATTATTTACAGCTAGGACAGCACAGCAGCACAGTGGTTAGTACTGCTGCTTCTCAAATCCAGCATCCTGTGATCGATTCCAGTCTCTGACTATTGTCTGTGTAGACTTGGCAAGTCCTCAGTGTGTCTGTGTGGGGTTTTTTCTCAAAATATCAATTGCACATACAGTAAGTTTGGTTAATTGACTGTGTGTGAGTACATGAGTGGATTTTTTTCTTTTACACCCATCTCATATCTTTGCAGTTTAACAAGTTTTTCTTCTGAACAAGAACAGTTGAATTTCTTTAAAAATCATGTGAATCACTACACCCTAACACACTATGCCAATTAAACTGGTGTGGGAATTTAATGGCAATTGGTTAAAACAAGGCTAATTTAGGATTGCTACTGTGATATACAAGGGGAGATTACACTTATCCAGACAGGCTATTACCGTTTACATTTTAATTACTTTCCTAAACATTTTTAGATTGTTTTTTTTTTCGCTTTTGGAAGTTGTTTGTGCGGAATAATTAAAAACAAACAGATAAGAGTACTACATGCATTTTAATTACAGGCTAAAAGGCAATGAAATATTACGAACATTCAAATCATTAAAGACTTTAACTAAATTTGTACAGTATATTGTCTTCCAAAATAATTATCTATCCATCCGTCTATTTGGAGCGCAAGTAGTCAAAGCCAGTCCCTGTGCTTCCTTGCACAGGGTACATTTAGAGTGAACAGTAATATTTTTGGAATGTGGCAGGATCGAAAAGTACCCAAATATTCCATTTGAACCATGCTCCTTGGAGACATGAGGCAGCCACACAAATTACTGTTAAAGTATCATCCCCCACTAATCTCACATCTGCTAAACAGCATTTTTAAAATAAACGTTTTTAATAAAAAAACATTGAGTGCAGAAATGGGATACTGTCGCAGGAAAAAAAAAACAAAAAAGATGAAGCTCAGCCAAATTACAGAAAGAAATTTTGCCACAGTATGTGGTACAACAATTAGGACTACCACTTTTGGAGAGAAGTGCACATTAGTTCACTAAATATTCATTCTTTCATTCAGCCATAAGGATTTTCTTTAAGCTTCAATGACATTTGTTTTGCTTGTATTTAGCCACTTCTGTCTTAGTCTTATATCTTAGTCCTACCAAAAAGTACATTTTTATACCAGTTTCACAATTTGTTTGTAGTTTGGCCAATTCAATTTCACTATAGATTTGTCAAGTTTCATATTTATCACTGATATTTCATATTCTCATGACACAGTGTTACCATTACAGTGTTTAACGGTAGGGTTATTGTGGACTGGGCATTGCCAGACACAATGTTCTGCATTTAGATGCCTAGTAAGAAAAAAGATGCCTTCTCATACAAAGGATTGTAGGATATTGAAAAAAATATCAAGTTATAGAGCTGATCAAGAAAACCAGGCAGTTTTTGAAAAGTATTGGGGTGAGATATTGGGACATTAGCTGTTGGCTGGCCAGTATGAGGAATGAATGGTCTCCTTTATATCTCTGTCAACTTTTACTGTATATTCAACCCCCATTAAAACTTTGAAAAACACCAAAACAAAAGATGAATATGTACAACACTCAAGAGCTTTTTCATAAGGTGTCATTTTCAGTCTTCAGTGATTAATTTACTTTTTAATTCCTACCATGATCTGTGTATTTCATTTACTTTACTCACTGGTACAACTAATTGAACCCTCCCTAAGGCCAAAGCACAAACAGAAAGGAGAAGGTATGAAAATCCTACAAAGAGCAGGGGATGGAAACATAAACAAATTCTTTTAACAAGCAGAAGTGCCAAAAAACTTTAGTATCAAAACAAAACTAATTCTAGTCTAAAACAGGCTGTTGGTCATATCAGGTTAAATAAGAAGAATAAAATAATCAACACCCAAAAACTGGAAGATGAACGTAAAGCATATGCTAAGATTCTAAGCTCTAAAGTGCTTTAAATCACCCTCCTAACACAGTAAAAATTATTTTTATGAAATTCAGAATTTTGGACACTACGAGTAGCACACCATCTCCTTATATAATTTGTGGTCATGATATCACAATGTGTCACTTCCTCATGTTATGTGACAGCAACGGCTCTGCATTGCTACCAAAAAATGTCTGTCAACACACAGAACGGCAGTGATGGTGTCAACCAAAATGGTGGCCAAAAATATGAAGAATATAATAATAAAACACAAATTAATTAACAAAATTATGGTATTTATTACTAAATCATATTACTAATATTGTATTATTTAAAAACAGACAAAACAACTGAAATATTCACCAAATCATAATAGCAAAATAGCAAAAACTGTAATCTCCTAATGTTTTATGAACCTGAGCACTTAAACAATCCCACTTGCTTATTTTCTAAACATTAAGTTTTTGCTCTTATTTAAAAAGCACATCAATTCACCATTCTGTCCTTCATTTGTAACAGTATACAAACTGCACAATCATTCAGCTTTATTCGTGTTATGCATTTAGTAGTAAAGAAGGTAATACATTTATCCAGTTATGATTTAGTAGTAAAGACGGAAATATTTGAAAAAACAGATCAGAAGATGAAATGTAAGCCAAAACCGAGGAAAAGTTTGCAACCAAAACCCAGTCCTATCCTTTAAAACAACCCAATCAGACATTAATAAGTGTAGCCAACAAAATTAAAGTGGGAATTCACTATTTTGGAAAGTTAATACAAGCACAAAGCAAATGAGATAACAAATAAAGTATTATTATCCAATCTCAGATAATCAGGAAGTATATGAACCCTGACCTTAATACCCTCTCATTAGTGACACTACTGGTTGTAACCTCGAGTTGTCCTGAATGACAATGTAGCTAACAATTGTATTCAGGCTAGGTCCACAAAATAGTGGCACTCACAGAAAACAAAATGGTGTCACGATAACATGTTAAAATTAACAATTGTTTTCATACATGCTTCAAATAAATTTTTAAAGAACAGGAACAGAATTAACACATTTCAAAACTGTTACATGAAAAAAGAAATTCCAAAAAAGGTGTCTAATAGACCAGGAAAAACAATTAAAATTACATCAAGTCATAACAATTTGATTCTAACATAAAATATTTATTGTACTATTGGATACTATGGGACTTTATTGTATAAACTCTATTATACCATTCAACATTTTCAGGTTTCTTCTAAACCTTCTTCTTGCCCAGAGGGGACTGGGCGGTCTCATGGTCTGGAATCCCTACAGATTTTTTTTTTTTCTTCTCCAGCCGTCTGGAGTTTTTTTTTTGTTTTTTCTGTCCCCCCGGCCATTGGACCTTACTCTTATTCGATGTTAATTAATGCTGATTTATTTTGTTTTCTTATTGTGTCTTTTATTTTTCTATTCTTTATTATGTAAAGCACTTTGAGCTACTGTTTGTATGAAAATGTGCTATATAAATAAATGTTGTTGTTGTTGTTGTTGTTGTAAATAAATTCTTTTCTACCACCTGCATACAGTGCACACCAAGAAATGAGCTATATAAAAAAAAAAAGATTAACTGATAAACTGTTATAAGGGGAGCATATGGGGACTGAAGACATGAAGAAATAAGATGTGAGTGCTGTTATCTTATTACCATGTGGGAAGCTGGAGGTCTGGCAATCACTGATGACAGGAGGTGGATATCCACTTACTTTGCCTTTCTTACTGTTTTAGTTTGCAGGTGGGTTACTACCCTTTAAGCAGTGGTCTAAGCCATGGCAATGGGAAGAACAGGGTTGGGCATCCTCCCCAAGCCACAATACAGCAAGGTACAGGGCCAGGAACGGTACCACCTTATCCAGGAGGGAGTGCGAGCAGCAGTTGAGGAGTGCATAATAGTAGGATTGTAGGCATAAGAACTGAACTGGAAGAGGGACACAAGGACTCATCCTTAGCAGCTGCCCAAAAGCCCTGGTGGAGGGGCGCTACAGATGGCAATATGACCAGGTGCTATCACTATTAGCAGGCACCACTACCCTCCCCAAAAGTACTTAGCTTTTGTTAAGATAGGGAGCAGCCCAAACAACAACCCAGAGAGTCAGGAGGCCTACTTAACACACTCATGATTGGTAGATAATGGTTGACCTGGGCAAGCAGTTCACATTTCCAGCTCTTGTTACTTTAACATCTTTGGAACCAGACATAGTAATTTTTTTCAGATACCTCAAAACAACTTGCCATGGGTGAATTGACAGTGCCCTGGGAAGATTGAACTCAGGAGGCTTTTGAGAGGAAAAAAACAAGTACCAGGGACTTGTGGGGAAAAGCCGGTAACATGGGCTGAGAGCTCACTGCCATCCAGTTGAGATGGGTTGTAGAGGCTTTGCTGGCCGTTGTCATTGAAAAGTGTGAACACTGCTTGGCATCAAGAGGCCTTCATGGAAACAAAGGCTGCCAAGTGAGCCTCTAGATGGCTGTTGAATGAAAAGGGATAATTTGTGAAACAAATCAGTGACATCAGTGACATCAGTGCCTGATCAGCCCCAATTTGGTCACCTGGGTGGGGATGTCTGATGTTGCAAACACCCAATGACCCCAGGAAACATCACTGATGGGGCATCCTAGCACATCCTTTCATTTGTATCTAGTAATAATTCTTGTGGCTGCTTATGCTCTTTATTGTCCCATCACCCTACCCATATAATATTATTCATCAAAAGGTAGGAGGGGGGGGTATTCTCACATTTATATATTTTTGAAAAATATGTACTAGTTTATTTACATTTAAAAATAAGATGTTTATATGCTGAGGTCAGTTAGTCTTGAAGAGAAGTTCCTGTTTTATCCTGGTTCAACAGATTTGTCTGGTAAATACAATAACAACGATCTTTTGTTTCACCACTACTGTATGGTACCATTCACCACAGCTCACTTCTGCATCTGTCCAGTGTGCACAGCCTAACCATGTTTTCAGAGACAGTCGACTTCTTAGTGTGTACTTTCAATTGTGGCTTCTCAGATAAAGAGGTTGTGCTATGAGGATGATGCTAGTGCCCTGTTAGGCTCAACAGTGCCTGCCATTAAATGAAAACAGATTTGGACAAAGCACCATAAGGAGAGGCATGATGAATAGTAAAATATAATCATTGTTTATTCATAAAGCCTGTAATTCAAAAGAATACTGAGAAATCAAGTGTGGCATACACAGGCAAGGCAAACAATCAGGAAAAGATTTCAAAAAGACATTGTACAAGAGCAAATATAACACACAGGCAGATAGTGCACACTAAATTTCTGAAAATGGACAAATGCATGAGATTAAATTTTTATCCAAAAATCCAAGCTAAAACACATCAATCAGAAACATTACATCACTAAAGAAGCTTGAAATAGTGTTTGTTGCAAAGGATTTACTATTATAGAACCATTCCACAGACTGAGCTAACATTTTTTATTTTTCTTGTGTCGCCCATTTTGTGAGCTCTGCCTAATTTAAGTATCCTTGCAACATGTGTATGCAGGAAGGGCCAGAGTAAAAGTAGGCAAATGGAAGAATTACGGTTGGTGCACCATCCCCATTCTAACACTTTCAGCCTAATGTGTTACTTATGTACACTACCAGTCAGAAGTTTTAGAACCCCTCAGTTTTTTCAGTTTTTATGAAAATGCATGTACTTTAATCTCTTAATGTTTCATGAAATCAAGGCATACAAAAAATAAACAATGGCAAATAAAAAATAATTCAAGAAAACATTAAATGTGCAAATTTGTATTCAAATTTTTGATTCATCAATGTAGCCATCTTTTGCTGATATAACAGCCAAATTGTGGAAACCCTTTCGATTCAGAATGCCAGTCACTGTGCAAGTCACCAACTCTGCCTCCACATACTGAGGAACCATCCTTTCACAAACTCGATGGCATACACACACCTTGTGTATTGAAATAAAGATTTCAAATTTTGATTCATCAGTCCATAAGACTTTCTTCCAGTCTACACTAATTCATATCCGGTATTTCAAGGCCCTATTTTGTCTTTTAAGAAACTAGGGGGCTTTGCCCCCTGCTTGCTTAACTCGCCCACCCCCTCTCCTGAACGCACGTTGAGAAGATGCGGTCTGATCAGCTGCTGTCTTTCTGCTTCTGCTGCCTTGCTGCATGTTCTGCTTGTCGTGTTGCACGTGGATCATTTAAAAGCCTGTACAGCAGCTGTCCTTTTGTCTCACTGCCTTGTCTCGCGGGACGTTAAAGTGTCTCTCGTGAAATGACAAATTGTCTTCCAAGAAGATCAAGTATCATCTCCTTCCAAGCCTTCCAAGATTTTTTTTTTATAATAGAGAGATGGCTTTCTTACTACGACTCACACTGTCAAACATATAACGCAGTTACAAGTCTCCTCTACACAGCAGAAATGAAGACTTGATTTTTTCAACCACTGTTAAGCTGTGCTTGAAGCTGTTGCACTGTAAGGCGCCTATCATGCAAGCTGGTGACCCTCAGAAACTTGTCTTCTGATTGGGTACTGACCTTGGGTCTGCCAGGTCTCTTCCTATCAGAGTTTCTTCCAGTTTTCAATTGCCTTTGGATTGTTTAGGACACCATACTCACTGACACTTTGATTTTTTTGCAATTTCTCTAAATGAAAGGACTACACTTCTAAAGGTAATACTGCTCTGTCTCATTTAATTTATTAATTGCCATTTTCTTGCCATTATTACTGGAATTTAAAACTTTTGTAGAGGGTGTATGTTTTGTCTTGGTAGAGTAATATTTTACTCTACTTTCCCCTTTTGTATTATTAATATGTAGCCTTTGTCAGAATGCCTCAAATATCACAAACTTACCTCTGTTTATAAGGTATTGTACCATATAACTCTCCCCACCTTCCCTTCTACATTTATAACCTCAGGCAATTAGGTGCAGTAAAAGACAAACAAGAGTTAAGTTACACTTTAAATAATGTATTATCAATAATATTAATAAATAATAACAATATGCAAAGTACATTTGAATATTGGCAAACATACAACCTGATAAATGTTGATGTGTAGTTTCAGGCAGCACACAGACTTGTTTGTTACTTAAAATGTCTCTAGTTAAGGCATCATTTGTGGTCAGCTTTCTTCAAAACAGACCGCATGCCTGTCTCAATATGGCTGCCGAGCTGTGCAAAAAAGATAAATATAATGAGTGGGAACTGAACCCTGCACTGTTGCATTGTCAGCAGAACGCAGGGTTTCATACCCATTTAATATTTTGAAATTTTACCTCTCTTTCCCTGGGCAGTATGGTGGCGCGGTGGTAGCGCTGCTGCCTCGCAGTAAGGAGACCTGGGTTTGCTTTCTGGGTCCTCCCTGCATGGAGTTTGCATGTTCTCCCCATGTCTGCATGGGTTTCCTGCGGGTGCTCTGGTTTCCTCCCACATTCCAAAGACATGCAGGTTAGGTGCATTGGCGATCCTAAATTGTCCCTAGTGTGTGCTTGGTGTGTGGGTGTGTGTGTGTGTGCCCTGCGGTGGACTGGCACCCTGGCTGGGATTTGTTCCTGCCTTGTGCCCTGTGCTGGATGGGATTGGTTCCAGCAGACTCCCGTGACCCTGTGTTGCGATATAGCTGGTTGGACAATGACAGACTGACCTCTCTTTTCCAGTTTTGTCAAGGTACTATTTCCAATCTTTAAAGTGGGGAAAAATGTATTGTGTTTAGTCTAAAAATAATAGGTGATCCCAAATTTTTATGAGATTTGAGTCAGTTGTGGGGTTATGACTACCCACTTTTGGCATACCTCTGATTGTCCTTTTTTGTAACCACACATATACCATCTCAATGTTCTCATTTCTACCCCATCTACCTTCACCTGAACTCCCTTTACTGCCCATGTCTCAGTTCTATACATCATTGCGGGTCTTACCGCTGTCTTAAAAACTTTAACCTTAATTCTTTGATCACACAATTCTCCTGAAACCTTCTTCCAGTTTTTCCATCCACATTGCATTCTAAAGTTTATCTCTGCATCTAGTTTTCCATCTTGTTATACCACTGATCCTAGATATTTAAATTTATCAACACTTTTCAATAGCTCTCCCTACAGGTTAACCTCTGAATCCTCATCATCATTAAAAAAGGAAAATGTTTGCTAAAAGAAAAGGGTTAAATGTAATGGGTAGGATAATAATTTACATAAACATTGTACACCCTATAAAGAGCCTAATTATACAGTATATATATATATATATTATACTGTGTAGATAGATAGATAGATAGATAGATAGATAGATAGATAGATAGATAGATAGATAGATAGATA
>JANRMT010062836.1:9384351-9417827 GCA_026402145.1 Polypterus bichir lapradei
CACTTCCGGGTCAGGGAATATAAAAGGACTGTGGGAGCTCCCAGACGGCGAGCTGAACTGGGTGGAAGGGTGGCAACGCGTCTGGGAGTGGTGGAGAGTTTATTGATTGTGTATTGTATTGTTTAATGAGTATTGTGGAGGAGAGGGTGCTTTATATAGTCTACTTTTGGACTTTTATCTGATGTCTGGCGTATTGGACAAGGGTTCAAGGGAGGGATAGCGCCCTCTGTCTGTCACACTATATATATATATATATACCCCAACATCGCCAGATGGAGACCTCCCTGCGACGTGGAGAGGCCCAGAATTCCAGCAGGGCATCTTGCTGGATACCATGGGGGCCACCAGAGGACACTGCGGGGAGGATCAAGGACTCATATGTTCGATATAGACCGGAAGTACTCCGTATTCACGAGGACGGAAGAAATAAAGTACTTCCGGGCTGAAGAAGAGTTTTAATCTGACCCGGAAGTAATAAAAATCACATGGACTGGGGGGGATCGGAAGCACTTCCGGGTCAGGGAATATAAAAGAACTATGGGAGATCCCAGCAATTGAGCTGAGTTGGGAGGAAGGGTGACTGAGCAAACTTGTTGCACCTTTCCCAAGAAGACTCATGGCTGTATTAGCTCAAAAGGGTGCTTCTACTAAATACTGAGCAAAGGGTCTGAATACTTAGGACCATGTGATATTTCAGTTTTTCTTTTTTAATAAATCTGCAACAATTTCAAAAATTCTTTTTTTTTGTCTGTCAATATGGGGTGCTGTGTGTACATTAATGAGGGAAAAAATTAATTTAAATGATTTTAGCAAATGGCTGCAATATAACAAAGAGTGAAAAATTGAAGTGGGTCAGAATACTTTCCGTACCCGCTGTGTATATATATATATATATATATATATATATATATATATATATGGACATACATACAAGTGGCCTCATGTCAGTAAAAAAGTACATTTATTAGTAATTATTATGGTTTTGCCTGTGTTTCACTTTCTTTTTTTTTCCAGAAAACCACCATATAAACAAAAGCACAAGGTTTACCCAACAGCTGTTACCCAAGAAATACAAATTTAAGAAACAACATGGGAGGAACATATTCCTTTAGGTATGGAGCTTTTTTAGCAGCAGTGAGGCAAATTTAGAGTTGAACTTCCTTTAATGTAGGACAAAAAGCATCAGGAAACTTAAAAGAATTCCTCAGTAGATGAGTAATTAGTTAAAAAAGAATTATAGGGCAAAGGTAGTCATTGCCAGCCATATGTTTAATGGTGACTCTACATTATTTAGGTTGGTGGCCTGTTAATGTTAGCATCTAAGTTTTCAGAGAAATCTCAAAACAATTTACAATCGTAAGTAATTCAGGAAGTTATACTTCTTAGTTTAGGGTATCTGGATTTTGATCTCACATTTTGAACTTGTTGACCAGTTTTCCATTGACTTAGTTTTGACCCTTTGCTTGTTAACCAGTTTTTCTCTTGCTTTTCTCCTCTACTAATCTCCATTTCCCAGTCCATTTACTTTATTAATCCTTTGAGACAAAACATTTTACATGTTGCTCACAACATTCCTGAACAGTCAACATGAGTCTGTAGAGGGGAAGTCACTAAAATAGTAGAGTTTTATGAGGAGGCAACAAAAACATTTGATCAGAGGGGACATATGACATTATTTATCTTCATTTTCAGAACGTCTTTGTTAAGGTTAATGCTACTTATCAAACTTCAGGAAGTGAAAATCAAAAGCAAATTATAGCCATGGGTACAAATTTAGTTCAAAGAGCAACTTTTTCAGAATTAGCTGATGTTAAATGTGGAGGTCATCAGAGGTTGGATGTTCTTTTTAATATATATAAATGATCTAAATAAAATGTATTTAACAAGATTGTTAGGTTAACAGATCACACTAAATTAGGTGGACTGGCAGATAACCTCAAGTCAGAAAAAACAGTTCAATTGGACCTGGACAGAATTCTGACAGGCAGGTACATTTATTTACATTAAACTTCTACCACATGCTGTAACATTTTAAACAAACTATGAATTTCATATTGGGTAGGCAGTGCCTGTATGGAGCTTGAGAGTTAGGCTAAATGACAACCATAAATTGGTGTAGTGTAACAGAGTATACACTGTGAAGGCCTGGCACTCTGTTTAGCCTGCCCCCAAGGTTACAAGACTAGGCAACAGCACCACTGCCATGAAATTGATTGAATGGGGACATAGCAGATGGCTGGAAAGTTTAAGGAAGGATTTTTTTTTTCTTTTTTTTGCTAATATTTGTGGGGTTTTTTTTGCTATTTTGCACAAGTGTCTACATTTGAATAACCAGAAGCATAATTTGTATTCAGTTGCTTACATATACAAAAATGAAGCTGACCTGCAAACATCACCTGAAATATATTTTATAGCAAAAGAATTTCAAGTTGTTGACCCATTACGTTTCCCTTAATCTGAAAAATATCCACAATTAATAGCACACTGTTTTCCATTTTCTTCTTCAACTATTAATATACATGTCCAAGTGTGAAGTAAGAAAAAAAGACCTGCAATTTAAAAAGCAGTTGTTAAAATATACAGACGTGTTTCTCACAGCATCTTCATAACTGATAACAGTTGTTAAATTATAATATATTATACTACTGTATATATTAGAACAGTGTGTTTTTCTTTTGTTTAATCTTTTTATTGTTGTTTAAATATATTTTTGTAAATATTGTTATGGGTCATGTTTTTGTCTTCTTTGTCGCATATTATTTCCTAAGGGATATTTTATTTAATGTACTTATTACTTCATTATTTGTTCCTTTTAATAAGTGCCTTATAAATTTAAGATTGAGCTTCAGGCGGTAGGGCACCTGCTGATGTAGCAGATATGAGCAGCCATTTGGCCTTTATGTTGGGATGTGCAGGGTCAGTTCCTTCCTGGGACATTAGTTTTACAGTAATCCCTCGCTATATCGCGATTCGACTTTCGCGGCTTCACTCTATCGCGGATTTTATATGAAAGCATAACTAAATATATAACGTGGATTTTTCGCTGCTTCGCGGGTTCTGCGGACAATGTGTCTTTTTTACTTCCTGTATATGCTTCCTCAGTTGGTTTGCCCAGTTGATTTCATACAAGGGACGCTATTGGCGGATGGCTGAGAAGCTAACCAATCAGAGCACGCAGTTAAGTTCTCCTGACTGAGAAGCTAACCAATCAGAGCACGCAGGAGCTATGCAGCGTTAACCAGGAAGTCTCATCTCGCTCATTCAGCATCAACGTGCTTCGCTGTGTAAAGAGTTGTGCTCTTTAGTGTTTATCTTTGTGCATAGTCAAGCCCTTTATTATGGCTCCAAAACAATCTGCTACTGCTTCAGGTGCCGTGCCCAAGCGCAAGAAGAAGATGTTAACGATTGCCGAAAAGGTAAACGTTTTGGATTTGTTGAAGGCTACGATTCTTTTTATTTAAAAAGTAGGAAAGGAATATAAGATCTACGGCTGCAGCGTCCTTTTAACCAGGGTGCAAAACGAGTTGTAAGTGGATGTAATAAGGCAGTAGTCAGGATTGGAATCTGCTTTAGGGATTTGGATTGAAGACTGCCAGAAGAAGAACAACGGCAGTGCTACACAATCACCTGAAGTGGCTCCTTTACAAGGGCTGTAACGCTCTCCTTTGTTGTGCAGTAAAATTAAACTCATTGTTATCGGACAAGTCATCGTGTCATTGTTGGTGAGTAACCATAAATAATTAATACATTTACTGTATACTATTTTTCTTGCAATGTACGTATTTATTGCTGGTGACCTGTCTATCGTAATGGCTGTAACATATGTGATATCGGAGACACTCAATATCTTTAAAATAATATTTAGGTTTTACTGTATATAAACAGTGTGTGTTTATATACATAATTTCAATGAATCTTACCTAATATCTAAGAGAATACAAAGGGATTATGCTGTATAACGCTGCGGGGAATATTTATAAACAGTGCGGGAGAGTTTATAAGGGCTTAAAATATATAAAAATAACCATACAAACATATGGTTTCTACTTCGCGGAGTTTCACCTATCGTGGGGGGGTCTGGAACGCAACCCCCGCGATGGAGGAGGGATTACTGTAAACTCTTGTTGTTTGTTTTGTTTCTAGTTTGTGGATTTTGGTTTATTGTAGTTACCTGTTTTTTGTACCCTCTTCTCTTATTTACGAATTTGCTTTTGGGTTTGGGACTTGGGATTTGTTGTTTTTGAGCTGCCTAATATTGAGACAATGTTCTGTATTTTGATTATTTTCTGAATCTGTTCTTTATAAAATCTTACAATATTAAGAGTAATTGCTATACTGTGATAGTTATTTAGTCTGGTTCATTCGGGCTTGTGCAGGCCATAAAGTGTGCTGCTTAAGTTTGGGGCCAGGCATCTGGTGCTTTGCGGCCTTGTTTTTGAAATACGCTTCACTCTAAGCTTTTCACACCAACTTGCATAGCAGATACACAGCAAAAAAAACAACAGTACCACTTTTGCTGAAAGCTGAAAATGTTTTCTCAACTGGCAGAGCTAGTTATATATTTTGCTTTCAGTTGTTCAGTCTAAGGTTTAACAATAAAAGTGCCTGTTTCATATTCCAGCAACTGCCATTATTTCATAACACACTTATTCGGTAGGTATGCTAGCACTCTCCCACAGGTCACCACCTGGACATTTGTGATTCTGAAGAGGCTAAAGATATTAAAAAATAAACCGCCAAACTCCCGCATGCTGAGCCTGACAAAGCTGTGATATTTGTATAAATCTGACATACTGTATGATGATAGCTATGGGGCATACTGACAACAGCTAAATAAAATAAAACCCATATTGAAAATGGCGAATAAAAGTAGCATGCATCAAAAATATTAATTTCACCAAACAATCTGTATTTTATATTGACCAAATGGCTTATCAATGATAGAAAAAGCTTTGAATTCATAAAGATGAACTGAAACTTTAAGATACTTTTGAAGGCTACAATAGTTATCAGCTTTCAAAAGAATTATTAATTAGTATGTCTGTCTGTATATATTGAATTAATTGGGATTTACATTTTTTAACTGATTGACTCAGTGAACAACTAGTTGATCAATTAATTGAATTGTTCATTATTGATTTAAGGTGCTTTTGATCACTGTTAACCATATCTGCAGTCAAAAGCATCTTAAACTAAGCACTAAGTGTTTGAAAATTAGTTGAGTACAGCTTGAATTGAAGCCCAGAATCCAGAATCAAGTAGTCCATGCATCAAATACATCAGAAATACAAATCCCCTCTTTATTATTATTTTTAAGGAAGTTAGACAATGGAGGAGACCAATCAGTCTCCCAAGCACCTCCAAGTAATTTCTGCATTGAATACATTACAAATAGTGGGGCAAAAATGTCCTCTTTACCAATTACTTTAAGGACATAATTAACATGAAAACATACATTAGACAAATGAAGAAGACCATTCAGTCTACCAAGATCATTTGGTTTGCTTGTAACTAGCTCTTTCGCTGTGAATACACTGTGTTCACCTGTGACATTGTTCGTCAAATATTTCCCTGGAAATGCTTTGCAAGGTCTATGTGACATCACACAGCTACATGTCTACTGTAAGATCGTTGACAATTTGGCCATTGCTGTGTCACAAGCACTCAAGGAAAAAAAAAAAGGCATTCAACTACTGAGGTGCACTGAAACCATCTCCTCTCACACTGTCCATCAAACAATGCTGTGCGATATTGTTGTTTCTTCCACTTACGAACATTTGAACCTCCCGGGTTCTTTGATTGTCAAATGTGGATTGTCAGTGAACTTACAAATAAAAGAGTGTACCAAAGTCACAAAGGTTGAGAAACACTGATAGATTTTCATTCCACATTTGTTTAAAAAATATACAAAAAACCTGCAGTATTACTAGTACTGCCAGCAGATCTATAACACTCATCACTGTGCCCTGGCAACACAGCACTGCATGGCTAATTATTCATGCAAATGAGCCATGTGCTCAGCATAAATATTAGAACAAGCCATAAAGAAGCCTTCCCCTTTCCCCTCCCCTCATCAGAAAACACAAGGCACTTGTGAAATAATTAAAAATTAAAGATTTATTTCTATATACAAAGTATTACTTTATTCCTAATGGATGAAATGTGAAGCATCTGTACAGATATATGGGAAACAAAAAAGACGTTTCCGCTGTGCCCAGAGCCGCAACCTCCAACAATGGTATGAGCCAGCCCCACATCAATGGTTATGGGCATTCCTACGTGTGCCCCAAGACTGGCACTTTCTCAGTGCAATGATTTATATTTTATTTACTTACTGCTAATTTGTGGATGTTTTGTTGTATTTTATTTGTGGTATTTATTTGACCTGCATCTTCTTTTGTCTAAGGCAAAGTGAAGTACTGATTAGCACTGCTGCCTCACAGTTCAGATCACATATTTGTCCACAATAATTGGTCTAGAATTGTTGGTTGACTTTTCCCTTGCCCTCTGGGAAACTTAAAGGACCACTGCCCCATTATAATCTATTCAAAAGTAGTTCAGTTCCTGCTTCCCCACTGACTTCAATGCATTCCATGGACTTCAGTGAAGTTCACAAACATTTACATGATTTCACAGAAGTCAAGTTGAAGTAAATTCAGCAGGGTTCACTCATCATTACTAATAACAAAGTTGTTACAATATCTCATCAAGATACTTTTTAAAAATGATCAAGCATTCTGTTCTGCATTACTTGACACCAGTACTTTGTTTTAGATTGCTATATATCTTTTTGTAAAGAAGTGCTTCCTGGATTCAGTCTTAAATACACTTTATTGTTTAACTGAAAGAGACTGCTGGATCAATGTTTTTGATGCCTCTGAGAATTCTGAAGGCCTGGATTATGTCTCCACTAATGTAAAGATGTTTAGTCCACATGCCCTTTAACTCTGTGAGGCACTAGTGTTACACTGTAGGCTTTGCATTGAACTTTTATTCTGGTAATATGGAATATATAATAAATTAGCTATTGATACTCAAAATATATATACAACACGTTAAGTAAACAAAAAATATCATGGCTCTATAATATGCCAATAAAAGCCATATTATCTTGTACTTTTGACCAGCACCATGCAAAACAGTCACTTTTATTAGACATACACACTTGGACACTATGTGTGTAATGCTGTTAGTGTGACTAGGGTGAGGTAGACAAAAAAAATGGAAAGGCTCAGGAGATGGATTAAACAAAAATTGTAGTCAAAAACCAAGGTAGGGGTCAAAAACAGAAAGTAATAATGCACCTAGTAACAAAAGTCAAACACATAACCTAAACTGTAGTCAAAAATGAAGTATTAATTTCTTTAACCATTAATCATAACATCTTGGTACATATTCATAATCTCAGACACTAACAGACATGTGATGCTGGGTTATAAAGTGTCGTTTCTGTGACATCACACGTTTAAACTCTGGACCACAATCCCCAGCAACAAATCCATAGCATAATGGCAACTAAGGCCCAATATGGCAAAACAAAATGGTAACTACAAAACATAATGCTAGACAAAAGTGAATTAATCCTAAAGTAGCAATACATATTAAATAATCTTTCCAAGACATTCTCAGAGATTCAAAACCCAAATTGAGACATGACTGATGATCAGAAAAAAATGTATAAAAGCAGAAAAAAATTACATTCCATCACAGCCAATGCTAAAAAGGCTATTTTACATGTGAATTATAGTAATTATAAGATGTGAAGTTTAGTGCTCCTGGAATAGGGTCTAACCCCCAAATGTGTTAAAAATTAAGTTGGTTTGGAAAACAATGATTAAGCATATAACAAATGATACAATTGTATACAATATTGCTGAAAAGATTAATAATTTGAAGCTAACAGAAGAATATATTGGACACTCCTGTGATTAGCGCAGTTCCAGGAGCTTGGGTTCAAGTGTCAGCTAGGTGGTTGTCTTTGTTTAGTCTTCTAATGGTGTCTGTGTTCACACTTTATTTTTCCTCCCATATCCCGAAGATACAGTATGTATTAGAAATACTTTATGATGCTCTCATATAAGTAAGTGTGGAAGGTGACTATAAGTGTGTCCAGTAAAGGACTGTCTCCTCATTGGGATGTTGGTACCTGTTTTGCGTCAGTCCTGCCAGAATAGGCTCAGATATCCCACCATCACCAACTTGAACTAGACTAAATGTCATGGATATCCTTTTTGCTTTTAATTTTTGAAATAATTTCTTGGTCTCTAAAATATTTTAAGTATTGTTGTAGAGGTTTTAGAGGCCAAAGAATATAGTGGTTTAATTTATTTTTAATTTAGATGTGATTTTACCAATGTTAACTGTGAAATGCATTCTTACCTGGGGCCATCTTGTTTTTCTTAAGGGTGCTCCCACTTTTAGAACTTTCTGTTTATGGTTGTTATGCTATTACTTTATAAGGTCAACCAGAAGTGTATGGCACATGCCATCACCAGGTTGAAGGTACAAGGGTGAGCATTGCACAGTTCCTGGTTGTCCAAGATTGTGGATACAACCTAAAACTTTGCATGATTTCTGTTTATAAGCTTTTTCTGTATTTTGACTGTGTCTTCTGGTTTACATATTGGCTCTGTTTCCAATACATTTTCCAGTTTTTGACCCTGTTGCTACACCCCATAGCTATGATTTTGGTTTCTCATTCTGAGCTTGATTCTTCCATTTCTGTTTCTCCGGTTTTGACCTTGCATGGTTTGCATTACCAACTTTTGTCTCCTGATTCCATTCCCATTTCAGACAGTTGCCATTTAGTGCAGTCATTGTACTGAGTTTAGAAAAGCGTGGGTCAATGGATGGATAAGAACATAAACTGTAATGAAATGGTTAATTTTGCACAATCTGCATAATAAGCAACTTTAAGTGTGTATAATACCTCAATAGCAAAATGTGAGAGTAGGCCTTGTGGCGGGAAGCCAGGACACCACTTCTACATATGTTCCGGGGGAGCATCCATGGGCTCCTCAGTACCTACCCCGGGACGCTTGGTGGCAGCCTCCCTGGCAGACGATGGTGCCGCAGTTTCCCGCAGGGCTCCATGGGAGATCAAGCACCTGGAGCACTTCTGGGTGGGCTATAAAAAGGACCGGCAACCACCACTCAGCGCCAGAGTCGGGAGGAGGTGGATGAAGCTGACCTGAGAGGAGTGGAGGAGAAGAGTGTTGTGGTGATTTGTTTAAAGTGATTTTGGGACTATGTTGTGGCTAGGTGGGTTCACGGGGAAGATGTGCCCTCCAGCTGAAGAGAAATAAAGTCTGTGTCTTTTTACACGTGTCTCAGTGTGAATCTATGCTGGGTCAGGAGCTATACAGCATCCAATTCACAGCCTCAAAATAAAAAAAACATCAGGACAGGACTAGATCTGGGTCTGAGGAACAGGACTTACATCAGGAAGCTTAGATCCAAACTCAAATGGTGGACTTTCTGGCCCATAAGACACAAAATGATGCTTGACTTTTAAATTACAAAAACAAAGTTCTTTTTTAAAAAAAAAAAAAAATCATTTAAATAATAAAAAAGCATAAACCAAAAAAGTGCTAGTTGGGGACAAAAGAAAAAAAAGTAATAAAAAGGGTTTGCCTAAAAGCAACACAAGGGAAACACAGCCTGTCTAAAATCCAAGGGAAATATCCGTAAAACAGAAACAGAAATCAAGAAATAACACAAATCCAAATAGGACTTATGATAATGATCATAACTCCACAACCAAAAATGATTCTTTTAAACATATTAACCCTCAACCAGAATGCTGTATACGAGTATATAGGGTAAGGGTGGTCATTCAGCGTTGATGTCACTGTGAATTTGCCTGTTAGGTTACTACCCACAGGAACACAAACATTACAACCAAAAAGACTAAATCATAAATCCACGTAATACATAAATACTACATAATATGACCAAAAATTACTTAACAACAAAAAATGGAATATGCAAAACAGCATTTCAAAAACAACACAATGACCTGAAAAACCCTGGCTGAAATGTGACAGTGTCATGACAGAATGACAGAAACAGATGGAGGTTCACCTGCTGCACTCATGCTAGCTGATGATTCTCCACTGCTAAACCACGTAGACAGGGCACATTTAAAATACCACACAACAGAACTGTTTTAACAGATTTATGACTGAGAATACATACCTTTTGTAACATGATGATTTCTGCATAATTAAAACTCATCATATATAACGAAAACCATTACACATCAACTGATTATAAAATGCTGCTCAATATTCCTTAGCATTTTTAAAGTGGGAAATTTCACAGGTGTTGTAAACAAACAGGAGCACAGAAGATTATAATCACAAGCCCTTTTCATCTTGTACACAGCAACATTCTAGCTAGTCAGTCCCTCATTTATAACAACAGGAATTTATGAAAACATTCTCAAAATGAAACTAAGAATTTGATTCATCATCCCCAGATAAATTAGGAAATAATAATATCCACCTGGCTAATTTAGAAAGAGGGAGAAAACTTTATAATAAAACACTATTGGTACTAAACCTGACTTAGAGTATAACCAAATTCTAAAAATGTTTCTCCTAATGAGTAGCTATTTTATTTCTCCTCTATCTGTGCTCAGTTATAAATAACCCAGTTTAGGACATGCGCATATGGCTATTTGGAGTCTTTATTATGAAACCTGCCTCACAGAAAGAGTCAAGGGGCCACAGATCTAAGAAGTTAATTAGCACTTATCAATATACGTATGCACCACATAGTGTTTGTATTAATAATAATGCATTTACCAAACAAGTCCACTTAGTTGAATTCAGCAGCATGTGAGCCAGCATCTATCCAGACAACATTGGGAAGAATGCAGAAGCCAAATTTAGAAGGAGAGGTAGCCCCATGAAGGGCACATTCATCCAGATAGCCACACATGACAGATTTAAAGATACCAGTTACCTTAACTTTCATGTTATTGCAATGTTGATGGGAATCTGGAACACCAAAAAAAAAAAAAACATGCAAGAAGATCGTGCCAACTCCATATAGGCAGCTTTGAAACTCTGCCACCTTATTGCCTTACTGTATTTGTAAATTTATTATTACTATGATAAACTATGATAGTTGATTTATGTTAAAAAAAAGAAACAAGAAGACAAACAGTACTAACTTAACAGTGTTAGTTTGAGTTTAGAACTTTTTAATGTCCATGCTGTGTATAGTCTGTGCAGGTGACATGCAAACATTTTGCTGTCTGAAGCATATGTATTATATAAATAAAACGCTAAAAACATTCCATGTAATTAGCTAATAGAGAGTACCATGTAGGTTAACCCATATGGCTACAGTATGTCAAGCAACAGACAGCTTTCTTGTCATCTAGGACAATGTCAGGAGATTTTACTGGTATAGTCCCATCTACAACTATCAGCATATCGCACATGGTGATCTCATTGATGATGACATCTTTTGATATGTCCTTATAGTATCTGTTAGGCACTTGCAGCCCAAGATTTTTGTACATTGCCCAGACTATGTAACTGGCCACCTTAATGTACTGTATTTGTTGATGTACTCAGATTGTGCAAGTTTTGTAGAGCCCAGCACTACACTTGCACCATCTGTCTGCCTACACAACTGGCACTTGCTGTTTCCTGACTGCTTCAAGATATTTCCTTGTTGTATCTGGTGTTGAGTGCCTGATCCTTGCCTACAATTAAAAGCCTTTCTGTCTTACCTATTAGGCCTGAGCCACATAAGAATGTCACTGATTCTTCTTCTTTATTGATTTTTGTTCTTTCCAAATCAAGAATTGTCCATGTAGTGGATTGCTCTTGAAAAGTTTTATTTTCTCTTTCTCAACACCCGACTTGAGATGCTTTTTAACATTCTGGACAGTGACTTCTTGCTTCACAAACTTGTCTGTGTCAATGTCAGCCTCTTTTTGCTTGCATCATTCTCTTTCACCATCCTGGTGAACTTATCTTGGCCTAGTTTTACAGTACTCTATATACTTACTCACTTGTCAGTTGTTGGAAGTAATTGTTAATTTGATTTGTCCATGTCCACCATTTTGTCTCTTGATGTAAAGTAATTCAACAGCAGCCTTTAGATAATGGATGCTCCTGACTGTAAAGAGATTTTCTTGTCTTCCAATCCATCTTTAACCAATCTACAATTCCAAAGCTGTAAGCTATAACTGATTTTAAGCATTTGACTTGATATTAATTATTGTTATTATATATATTATTTGCAAGGCAGATTACCTTTTTTCAAAGAAAATTTCAAAATTAAATTATTATTATACAGGTTAGTGTTTGCCTAAATAATTAATGCTACCATTTTCTAACCTTGCAGAACAGCACTATCATAGATCCAAACAACTCCAAGCAGTGCTAATCCTTTCTAAACACTGACACAAACACACGTTACAGGAGTGTGCTGGAAGCACTGTACCAGAATTAAAATGGATGATGGGTTTAGATTCGACATAGTCACTAACCTCACTTCCTTCCTTACTTTTGGTGTGCTTTTCTGGTCAACAACCAATAAATGAATCAACCCAACCAAATATTGATCTTCAATTCAAAGTAGAGGCTGTCATTTAGTGTGAGCAGTCTCATCAGATGCTAAAATGATTGGTATTGCATTTCAATAGATTGTAGTATAGTGGCTGGACATTGTACATGGGATATTGCCTCTGTCATGCTCATTTCCACCTTTTTCATTTCAAAAAGTTATTTATCCTATAGCAATACATGTACAATTAGATGGCGAATGACAAAAGTATCTTAGGAAATGTTTACCAAAAGAAGATGAAATTTGTTGACATTTTGAAAAGTCTGTGGACATACTGTTTTTTGAATGGGTAAACCTTTATTGCAAAATGTCAATGGGTAAAACTAGCCAACAGGGTCATGTACATGTATAGTTGGAGCACCCACATTGTGGCATGTCAATCGGAACAAATGTGCTCGTACAGCCTGAGCACATATATGACAGGTGACTCTATTGTGCAGTGTGACTAGTCACTGGAACACAATTTCTAAAAATCACACAGGGTATGCCCAACCTTAATTGTTATTAAGTAGAACATTAGAACAGTTTTGACAAAAATAGGCCATTTAGCCCAATAAAACTCGCCAATCCTAAATAACTGCTATTTATTTATTTTATTTATTAAGATTTGAGGAGTTTAGTAGTTTTGAGGAAGCCAGAATAAAGGAATAAAGGAAAGCTGCAGTACAGCTTCCATTAAATATAAGCTATTAAAAATGAATCCTTTGTGCTCTGTAAAGTTTCATTTTGGTTGTGCTGAGTCGAAGTGACATTTATGGGTGCTGAAGACTGAGTTCACTCCAGATGACTCAAATATTATGGTGAAAGGAGCTGAAAACTCAGAAAATACAAGGATCTGGAAATCGTGATCGGCAGGATGTGAAATGTAAAGACAAGAATTGTGTTAGCCATATTTGGAGAATTAGGAATACTCATCATCTTCTGTTGTTCCAGGCCATCCATCAGCTGTCATTAATGGGAATTGCACACATCCTGCATAAGATGCTATGATAAATTACTTTGATATCCTGTTTAAAGTGGATTTCTCATAGACATCCAACAAACTTTAGAGGAAAAAGAAGATAAATAATAATACTAATTATAGTAATAGTAATAAAAAAAAACACAATCCTTTAGGGGGAACTGTTCAAATGACACATAGATATTAACAAGACTGTGTAAAAACCCAGGTCTCTTGAGATATGTAATGCAAAAGAATAAGGATGCACAAACAGCAGCACAGCTCAGGTGCAAAATTACAAATTTAAGTAATTATTTAAATTACACCATTAATTAAACTCAAGGGATGTTGGAAACAGAATCTCTTAGTCCAACAAAGATATTAAATTACCAACTTCAAATTGTGATTTTAAAATGAAAACACAATCATTCAATAAACCTCCTATAACTTTCACACATGGTAAATCTAATATAAAACACAATAACATATTCAAAGATATTTAATTTAACTCAGGATAGTTTTCTGGCCGAATTAGGAGCCATACTTAAACCAGCACTGGAAAGGTGAAGCAGGTCATTATGGGGCCCACTTAATCACACACCCACAACACAAATTTGAATTTGTCAATTGACTTAATAAGAATATTTTTGGGGACATGGGAGGACAACCCCCTCATTTACAGGGAGTACAGTACACATAAATGTCACACAGACAATGATCGGGCATGGAATTCCAGCTCTTGATGGCAGATCCATGAGACACCACCACTAATAATTGTGTCATAGTGCCCTTACTCTTTCAATTGCATTTAGAGTCAGTTCATTCTGTCTCAAATCACTCAGTTAAAACAAGCATCCCCTTATATAAGCTTAAATTTAACTTTCTTATTTTGAATAGCTGCTAATCACTTAATCATTAATTTTCGTGGGACACCACATATACACTTACAGTTGTGCTTGAAAGTTTGTGAACCCTTTAGAATTTTCTAAATTTCTGCATAAATATGACCTAAAACATCATCAGATTTTCACTCAAGTCCTAAACGTAGATAAAAGGAAACCAGTTAAACAAATGAGACAAAAATATTATACTTGGTCATTTATTTATTGAGGAAAATGATCGAATATTACATATTTGTGAGTTGCAAAAGTATGTAAACTTTTAGGATTAGCAGTTAGTTTGAAGGTGTATTAGAGTCAGGTGTTTTCAATCAATGGGATGACAATCAGGTGTGAATGGGCACCCTGTGTTATTTAAAGTACAGGGATCTATCAAAGTCTGCTCTTCACAACACGTTTGTGGAAGGGTATCATGGCACGAACAAAGGAGATTTCTGAGGACCTCAGAAAAAAAGTTGTTGATGCTCATCAGGCTAGAAAAGGTTACAAAACCATCTCTAAATAGTTTGGACTCCACCAATCCATAGTCAGACAGATTGTGTACAAATGGAGGAAATACAAGACCATTGTTACCCTCCCCAGGAGTGGTCGACCAACAAAAATCACTCCAAGAGCAAGGTGTGTCATAGTCGGCGAGGTTACAAAGGACCCCAGGGTGACTTCTAAGCAACTGAAGGCCTTTCTCACATTGGCCAATGTCCATGTTCATGAGTCCACCATCAGGAGAACACTGAACAACAATGGTGTGTATGGCAGGGTTGCAAGGAGAAAGCCACTGCTCTCCAAAAAAAACATTGCTGCTCGTCTACAGTTTGCTAAAGATCACGTGGACAAACCAGAAGGCTATTGGAAGAATGTTTTGTGGACGGATGAAACCAAAATAGAACTTTTTGGTTTAAATGAAACGCGTTATGTTTGGAGAAAGGAAAACACTGCATTCCAGCATAAGAACCTTATCCCATCTGTGAAACATGGTGGTGGTGGTATCATGGTTTGGGCCTTTTACTGCATCTGGGCCAGGACGGCTTGCCTTCATTGATGGAACAATGATTTCTGAATTATATCAGAGAATTCTAAAGGAAAATGTCAGGACATCTGTCCATGAACTGAACCTCAAGAGAAGGTGGGTCATGCAGCAAGATAACGACCCTAAGCACACAAGTTGTTCTACCAAAGAATGGTTAAAGAAGAATAAAGTTAATGTTTTGGAATGGCCAAGTCAAAGTCCTGACCTTAATCCAATTGAAATGTTGTGGAAGGACCTGAAGCGAGCAGTTAATGTGAAGAAACCCACCAACATCCCAGAGTTGAAGCTGTTCTGTACAGAGGAATGGGCTAAAATTCCTCCAAGCCGGTGTGCAGGAATGATCAAAAGTTACTGGAAATGTTTAGTTGCAGTTATTGCTGCAAAGGCGGGTCACACCAGATACTGAAAGCAAAGGTTCACATACTTTTGCCACTCACAAATATGTAATATTCAATCATTTTCCTTAATAAATAAATGACCAAGTATAATATTTTTGTCTCATTTGTTTAACTGGTTTCTCTTTATCTATTTTTAGGACTTGAGTGAAAATCTGATGATGTTTTAGGTCATATTTATGCAGAAATTTAGAAAATTCTAAAGGGTTCACAAACTTTCAAGCACAACTGTAGCCCAGGCTAATTTAGACTGTAAAAATAATCAGAAAGTGTATATTTGGGATGCGGTTCAAACACAACTCACATTCTACACAGTAGCGACCAAAGCCCAAAACAGAAAGGAAGTCCAGCTTCTCTGATATGATAATGACAAATACTGGTCAAATAAACACTATTGTGCACCGCTGTTTTCTACCAGTTATCCCAGATATGAATACTCCAAGCTACAACACAGACTCTCCGCCTACCTTTTAATTTCCAGCCTCTTTGTGCAACTGCTAAACAGACCAGGGGGTGTATATGGTTTTGAGACAGAAGCCAAAACAAACTAATTTCTAAGAACACTGTGCATTGTTATGAAACACCACAGGTCTTAACTGTTAACACATTCAAACAAGAATTGCCAAGTTGTTAACAACAACAAAACAATTCAACTGGAGCCAGTACACTGAGACCAGTAGTCAAATAAAGATAAGGAAAGACATGAATTGTTGGCAGAAGATCAAAACATAAAGCACTAAACCAAGGCTTGTTTACATTGAAATCTATAATCTTGGACAAGGAGCTAATGGTGCTGTGCTTCATGATATGAATCATTGTGCCTCCTGGAAAGTGATCCCTAAAAACTTTGCAATGATTCCTAGTGATCCATTACCCAATAAAAATAAACACATGGAAATAAAGTTTATATACTGGCATTTGAAATATTAAAGTTTCATGAACAGATTAAATTTGTCCTAGACAAAACAAAATGTACTAATAAGAACAAAGAGTTTTTTTAGTTCTTAACAATGCCCTTCATCTAGTGCTACCAAGATAGGCTCCAGCCCCCAAAAATCCTAAACTGGGTTATGATTATGGAGAATTAAATATTATTACCTGTCTTCACTAAACCGCCTTCCAACTAAAACCTTGCACTTTCCAGGTGGAAGACAAGCTGCCAGAAGTGGAACTGTACGTAGAACTCGACTTTCCTAAAGGACCAAACAATGAAGAAGAAAAAAATGCATTAGGAAATTAGTCACACACACTGCTGTAAAGATAAACAATATCAGATTATATTGTATAAAATTACTAGGATAGACTGGCCGGGAAGATGACAAACTGATGTAGCGTGTAGAATTAACTTCCTGAATAATCTAACACCAGGGGCTGGCTCTGACGCGTAAGGATGGGTTAACAGTTTAATTATTCTAGGAATGATTCATTTCATGACAAATTCATGGACTCATGGACAGTAGATTATTTGTTTAACAAAGGGGGGAAACAGGTGTGTTTTTGTTTTGTTTTGTTTTGGATCACCCAGACTACTAAAAACTTTCTTTTTTACTACTGAAAACAAACTTGACCATTTAAATAGCTGTGAAATCTTCCATCTACTCTCATTAATGTGGAATAAGTGCTTTTCTGAACTTAATACAAGAATTACATATTAATCAGAGTTTCAAATGTTCATTTAGGTTTCCCACTTATTCATTTTGACATTAGAAGGGAGGAACAATGATATGCTGGTTAGTGCTACTGCTCTGCTGCCGGTTTTCAGAGATTTATATCATGTGCCTGGTTCTTGTATGCATGGAGTTTACAAGTCTTCCTCCGGACCCCATGTTTTCCTCCTGTGTGCCCAAAGATGCATATGTTAGGTTAAATACTAATTCCACATTCTTTTTTTATTGATTTTATTAAATGCAAGTTCCATACAATCAAGTCAAGCTTAACAAAACTATATTCAACCCCTCCCCAAGAGAAACATAGTAAGGCCAACAGCTAGAGTAAAACTTTAACAGCAGAAAAGAGGGAAGAGACGATACTTTTCCCCAATATAAATGCTTATTCTAAAATGTTATTGATTAGATGCTACCAGGTTTTAAAAAGTTTTGAAAAAATCCTCTAAGTAAGATCCTCATAAGATTTTCCAATTTCAAATAGTATATAACATTAGTTAACCACTGACTTAAAAGAGGTGGGTTAGGATTCCTCCAGTTGAACAAAATAAGTCTACGTGCTAGTAGTGAGGTAAAGGCAGTCACAGTTTGTTTGTCCTTCTCTACTTTAAGCCCATCTTGGAGTACACCAAACACAGCTGTTAATGGGATAGGAGTGACTGTGACACCAAGGCTGTCTGATAGGCATTTAAAGATTATGTTCCAGATTGATGTTAATTTGGTACATGCCCAAAACATGTGGCCCAGTGAGGCTTGGGCTCGATTGCAACATCTGAAGGTTGGGACTTGCCCTAGAAACATTTTTAACAATTTTATACAAGATAGATGTGCTAAATTAAAGATTTTAAGCTGAATAACTGTATGCTTTGCACATATGGAATTAGAGTGAATTCTGTGCATGGCTACCTTCTACTCCATTTTTGAAATGTTGAATAAGAGATCCTTTTTCCACTGTACTCTGGGATCTTTGAAAGGAAGGGACTTTAAGATGTTTTTATATATTATAGAAATGCTGTCTGAGTCTTCAAGACTGATTGCATCTTGCCTGTAGAATGTGCCTGAGTATTCTCAAAAGCTTGCATATTGTAATCTTTTTAGTTATCTAATAAAAGGCTTCTTTTGTTTTTATGGAATATTTCCTGTAGACACCTCAGCAGTTCAATGTAATGTCAATGTAATGAAGAAGTCTTTCAGTGTGGAAAAACATAATCATCATTTTCTCTTGAAAATCTGCCATGGTGACTTGGAGAACCAAAAAAATCACCCAAGTCATCTGTGCAATTTCAGAATAGACAGCAGAAATATGCACTCGACTAACACAGCACAATGACACTTGGTGGACTGATTAAACATACTGTATGCATACAATACCTAGTGGTGTATTCAATAACTAAACCCTATTACCATGCTATTTACCAATTCCGGGAATTTTTGGGTCCTTTCTTGTATGTTGAAATACATTATGATGAAATGGTCTTTTATTTGTTTTAAAAACTTTTTGAATGTTTAGACCTGAAGAAGTGGTGGTAATCGATAAACAAGTTGGCCTTAAGGACTTTGTGAAATTTGCACCTGGGCATATCTGGATTCAGTTTTTTTAACACTAGAATTCCAAAAAGCCTACAAAAAAACTTGTAATCCCTTCACACCTCTCCATCAGTGTCTTTAGTTTTGTACATGCGTCAATCAGCACAAGAAGCAAGCAGCTTGCTGCCCCATCCCCCAACTTGACGGAGCTCAGCTTGAGCAAAAAGTTTCCCAGCTCAAGCCAAGGCTCCTTATCTTCGTGTGATGTGCCAGGAGATGTACAGGGTAAATAATACAGTATATCGTTATTTAGAATACATGCATTTCATGTGTGTTCCGTGTCTACAAAGATCTGGGTAAGTGTAGGATGAGAGGAAATGAGAGAAATGCAAGAAATGCTGAACACATACCTAAAGCAGAAACTTTTTCGAAATTATACTAATAATTACGAAAAGTGTATAATGTGTGAAGACTTTAGTCCAAATATCAAATAAACATATGCACTTTTATTCAAGAATATAACCAAAGAAAAAAAAGCATTCAATTTAGATGTGGCTGTCGATGAGTTAGAAACTCAAGCTCAAAAGTCAATCGACAGGGAGTTTAAACATATTTTTGAATGGTGTAGAGGTAAGAACTGCTGCCTTATAACCCGAAGGGCCCAGGTTTGAGACCAGGGACTCCACATTTTGAGTAGTGAGCTGCTATCGCTATTATTATTTCTACAATATAATAAAAAACATACATTTGATTTGAGTCTGTAAGAACCGGTGTAAATTTTGGCTACTTGTAAAAGTTAGTTAGCTCTTGTTTTTTTATTATTCAGTTTTATTCTCTCAGTGACATTCACGTGTTTCAACGAACTTGCCTCTCCCTCTCTGAGTTGATGGTATTTATCTCCATTCTTTGCACAGCAGCAAATATATTTCTATATTGTAGAAATAATAATGGTAATAGCAGCTCAATATACAAAATGCATCCAGTCTCGAACCTGGAACCCTCTACAAGGCAGCAGTTCTCACCTCTGCACCATTCAAGAATATGTGTAAATTCCCTGTCAATTGACATCTGAGCTTGAGTTTCTAACTCATCAACAGCCACATGTAAATCGAATGCTTTTTTTTCTTTGGTTATATTCTTGAATAAAAGTGCACGTGTTTATTTAATATTTGGACTAAAGTCTTCACACATTATACACTTCACGTCATTATTAGTATAACTTCAAAAAAAGTTTCTGTTTTAAGTGTTTGTGTTCAGCATTTCTTGCATTTCCAGCATTTCTTTTCATCCAACACTTACCCAGATCTTTGTAGACACAGAACACGCATGAAATGCATGTATTCCAAATAACAATATACTGTATTATTTACCCTATACAACTCCAGGAACCTCAACCACAAATAAGGAGCCTTGGCTTGAGCTGGGAAACTTTTTGCTCAAGCTGAGCTCCATCAAGGCGGGGGATGGGACAGCAAGCTGCTTGTTGCTTGTGCTGATTGATGCATTTACAAAACTAAAGACACTGATGGAGAGGTGTGAAGGAGTTTAAGGTGGGCCAGGATTCTGAGTTTTTTCGTAGGCTTCAGGAATTCTAGTGTTAAGACACTAAGGCTTGAGTGGAAATTGCACATATTTATAATTACATATTTAATTATTTACATTTTTAGTGCCTTATTTGAAATGTACACTTGATCTGATCCAGAAATATTATTAAAATTTTGGGATATGTGTACTCAAATTCAGTACTGTTCACTTAGAAGATATGTAGTTCAGTTTTACTACATATTGAAGTCAGTAAACACTGCAGGCCTTTTAGTTGTTTTTTTCTGTTTGGACTAAGGGCCACAGAGTGACAGTATGTATGATGGACTCAAAGCCTTTTTATAATGACTGCTGACCTCCAAAATTACTCTTGCAAAGTTTAAAGAAGTAACCCTAGGAAAGAAGAAAAATGTCTTCCACTTCCAATAGCATATGGAATTGAACATGGACAGTACAAGGATGATAGCACAATCTTTGGAAGGCTGACCCACCAGAAGTCTGGAGGTGAGATGGATTGTTCATTGCTGGAGAAAGATGGCAAGCTCACAGTCATCTCTGTGACATTTAGAATAAAGCTTTCGTATAGCACAGCTTAATTAAGACATATTGCTTTTAGTGTTATTACTCAGTTTGTTAAATTACTCTGTTTTCTGCAAACATTGTATAATAAATGGCATAATGTGCATGATTTGAGAAACAAAAGTATAACATAAATAACACCTGGGTTTCACATTTCAGTAAAGCACTGGGTTAAAATAAAAAAGAGAGGTGAGGCTTAAGTCATACTTTCCTTTTTACTTTTCCTTTACCTCCTTCATGGTCTGTAACCACAACCGCAAGGTTTACTTGTTTGATAAATGAGAAAGTTCTCATGAATCAATAACTGATTACAGTTTGTATCCATTTAAAATTACCCAGAGTGATTTTATAGGTTTTTAAGATTTTTGATATTAAAGGCATAATGAAGAATGAGCCTGTTTTAATGGCTTTCTTTCAGCATGCAATTAAATTAAACAAGAAACCACCCTTCAACAGAAAGTTACAAGTTGGACACGCAGATGAAGTGAAATGAGGAACAGGCTATCAAGATGTCATCAAGCCTTCAGTTTAATCAGAATTCCCAATGCCCTGCAAATAAAAACTCTGAAGAAGATGAATAATTTTGTGAGGGTGGACTTCCACCAGCCACATCCTACTTGCCATCTTATCCCTGCTGGAAGCTGACCTTTGCCCCTTCCCATGGCCTTACTCACCTCGGCCGGATGCTGAACGATATACATACACGTGGAGACATCCAGTGGGTCAACAGGGAGGAAAGGGCACAAGCAGACCTTCTGTGGGCGGCTGAGATGACAAAACAGAAATGTATAAAAAACATTTAGTACATTGGAAAGTTCCAGTGTTCGTTGACATATTTTTCCTTTTAAGATGTATGTTTAAAATTTTAAGCTTGAATTAAATAATTTCATTCCTATTTTTGATAATTGGTAAAAACCAATTATGCACTTTTTTAAAGCATTATGAATGTCTATTTAATATATTTTACAGATCATCATAATACAGCTTTCTATGCCTAGAACATTACTTATTCATATAAAGATTACAGTTTGCATTCAATTCCTCTCATTAATCTTTGAGTAAACCAGAATGACCTTTTGCAATTCCAATAAATTAATTTCACCTACACATAATATGTGGATAGCCTGAGATTACCATCTGAACTACATCTCCCAGACTCAAATTAAAACCTAAGAGTGACCATTATACAATTAAAAAGAAAATTGCTGTTTTATTATGTAGATTTGTTCCTGGTCACACTGGAGATTTTACAACAGGAATTACTTTCATTGTTTGTTTTTTTTTTACTTCATTGAAAACACTAATCTTTAAAAACAGAATTGTTCATCAGCTTATAACTTTTTGCTTACTGTACAAGACTACTGAATTTTAAAAAGTAGCCACAATGAAGTAAAATCATAGTCAAAGAAAAATTAAATAGATGTCTACCACTACAAGTTTCTTAAGTACTGCCAGAAAAGAAAACACCAACATATTGTACAGAACATTTAACCTGCGATTATTATGGCTGAATTGAGTCCAGCCGGACAAAATTTATTTGTGTTGCAGCAGAGATGGGCTAACATCTTTTTTAAGGGAGGAAACAAAAGAGTTTTCCAAAGTTAAAGCTGAGTTCTTTTACAAGAACTTCAAAACAGATTTCTTCCTAAATAGTTTTGCTTATCCTAATAGCTTGAGAGTTAAAGCTTGCAATATGTCTCAATGTATGCAACCATCTTTAATAGCACGATAACACATGAATTGTGTGCCTAGCATCCACACTTTTTCATGATGGTGCACATGAAAAACAAACATATAAATGATGACTAAATACTGTATTAAATATGGAAAAAAAAATTTTAAAACATTTGATTAAATGAAATAACAACACCAATAACAATTTCTAACAGTGACAACCAAACTGGAGAGCTGAAAAATGGAAAAAGAACAACTACATTGTTTTTTTCTCCCATATCTCAAAGACATTGGTGGAGAGGATGGAAGTCAAAGATGAAGATTAAGTCATAGCAGACAAGGAGAAAGATTGTTTTATACCCTTAGGGAGCAAGGTGCAGTAAACCACAGCGGATACCCCGATGATAACAAAAGAGGATAAGGATCCCAGCATTTTCAAGAGAAAGGAGCTGACTCACAGATGATGTGGCTTCACAGGTGGCTAAAATGCATTCTAATTCTGTAATTGAACATAGAGATGGCCATGTGAGTTAGCTCCAGGTAACATTTTAAATCTCCTTCTAGCCTATCTATATTATTTGATGTTAGGAGATGAGCTGAGGCAGAGATTTCACTGTCCCCGTGTTGTTAATATGGAGGGTAAGTGGAAGAGTCACCCCCTTTTGGGTAGTTAATGACTAACCTGTTATTTTGCAGATCTACTGGCACAAGAAGGCTTAATTTTGCAACTTATTAGCTTCTTTAAGCCTTCGATATAAGCCTTAGCTTCTTTGATATCTGAAATCAGACTGGAATACCAATTATACACACAAAATAACATTTTTGCCAGTAAAAATAAAATTCATTTATATGTCATCTTGCAAAGTGGGTTCCCTCATCCACACGCTCAGCATCTGAAATGCTACACCTCAAGCACCAAACCACTCTCCCATTCACCTCCACAAGGTCTCTATCAGCTTAGTTTAACCACACTATCTCTGACATTGTGACCAGGCTTCCAGGTACATTATATCGAGTGCCCCTACATGGCCACTAAGACCACATTCCAGTGATGTCACATATTCACCATGTAATTAGATCGAATAAGTACAATGACCAAGACCCAATGATATTGTGACAAGCAATCATCTTGAGTCCCTACAAATAATGGGACTTCATAAGAAAATAAAGCAATGTAGTGCTGTGGTAGTCCTCAATTTTTATATAGGATTACTTTGTGGACAAGGTATAAAAGTATGAAGGTCTTGATTGTATCAAGATAAAGTTTAAAATGTTTTGAACAAACTATCAGAATTGATTCTGAATGCATCAAAACATTTCCTGTTCAACATGACTCTTTGTATAAAAGTCTAATTTAAAGTAAAACTTCCTTTTACCGTAAAATCATTAGCTGAGAAACAGGTGCAAGTGCTATATTCTGCTCATATTGCTTTCCAGGCAACAATTAAGTTTCACAGTAGGGAAGCCATAGAATATTTTTTCAACTACAAATACAAGTTAATTTGCTGGTGTCATTATACTTGATTGCCAAAACGCAGTTCAATTAGAAAATGCATTGAGAAATGTTGAATATTCTTATAAAGGCAAACTAAACTACATTGTGATATACAGTGTAAAATAACTATAATCACTATGCAAAGGCAAGTATTCTATTCATCCTTTCAACAATACTTTCATCATGCCATCCCTGTTCCACCACCCAGCAAAGACTATAATGATTGATTCTAATGCAGTAAAATAGATTGGTGTTACATATTGCAAAAAAATACTTTCTTCAATTTTCAAACTACTTAATCTAATTACAGATTAAACACCAATTGTCCTAGCAGCTACAATAGTGCAAAATAGTACAAATCTTAAACTCCTGATAGGGCATCCTACAATAGAATGAAAAATATATTTTAATATGCAATATCCACAATATAGCCTTTCACCGTGATGAATGAGTCACAAAAGAAGAACTCAAAAAAGTATGGCTTTACACTGTTGGTTGTTGTCATGTCCAGACCTTTATTTATACACAATAAACTTCCACTTCTCTCCTCCTGGTGAAAACTGTGTCATTTCATTTTCATTCACTCCAAGTTGTCAGTTACTTAATTATTTAGTAACTACATCACAGGAGTAAATATGTCAGGCAACTCAGTCTTCCAAGCTCTAAGCACAAGGGACTACATGAGATCAAACCCAGATTTCAAAATTCTTAAAGTGAATCAGGAAAGTGAATCCAGTTGATGTCTTTCTGTTAAACAGCACAACATGCAACACTGAGAAAAACTTCTCTGGAGTGCAGTCAAAAAGTAAAAAAAAGAAAGTATTTCTTAACTTAACAGATTGAGGAGTCTAAAAGTAACTGTTTTGAATGAATGGTAACAGCATTTTTTGGTAATCAATAAAGTACCATCTGAATCTGGGGTAAGCAACTTCAGTTCGGGAGGGTCAAATCCATTGTAAATTAGATATAAAAATATATATAACACTTTATTAATAATAACAAATTACCATTAATATAATAAAACTATTGAAATAATTCATGGTTGTTATTGTTTTATATCATGTTAAAGGGCTTAGGATATTTCTTATGACATGCAGACTTTTAATAGTTGCCTACAATGTTCACCTACACTAAAGTTACTGTATAATGAAAAATGATGCATTAACTGTTAACATGATCTGCAACTGTTATATTTCGTTTGTCACTGTTTTTTTAACAATTTACCATTTTTCATAATGTTTTGCTTTTAAACTATATTTCTGATATCACATTGACAATTTTTGGTTTAGTTTCATGGCAGTGCCTATGTTGTTTTTAATAAATATAGCTATTGACAGACACACAATTAAGTATGTCACTGCGTAACACCTATATAAGATGGTGGCACATATAATTCTTCTCCCAAGCTTTTCTATAGGGAAAAAACAACAATGAATTGCTGTTGATAGTATTAGGTAGGTACTAAATAGTGTTAGTTAATTTGATTCTCAAAATTTTGAAGTTTATATTTGACTATGATTTTTGGTCTAGTTTTAACCTTTGACATTTATGTGTTAGGATGCTTGCTGTTTGTAATTTTTTTATGGGCTTAATACATTTATTTTTGTGAATTTCCATTTTTTTCTGGTGTTTCAAATTGTTTAAAATTCAATTTTGATTTGAGATTTGTTATTTTAGTTTATCATGTCTTAGAAATAAAGCAACAACTTGTTTTTTAATGAAAGTTGCCATTTTACATAACCATCGCATCATGTTGCATCTTTGGCATGTCATTATTTAATTTGGCATTACAGGTCACACATTTTTCATGGTAGTGAATATAATTCAAAATCTTCTATGAGTGCTTTCCTGCATTTCTTTTTCCATTGTAATTAATTCTTGGCTAGGTACCCTAAGACTTTGATTTTTGGTTTGCTTAATGTGCTTTATCTCATGACCAGAGCTGGTTCTAGCATTTTTGCTGCCCTAGGTGAAGTTGTAAATGGCATTCCGCAAACCCGCTTTGCTTTGAGAAGAATCATCACTTTCACACCAGTACATTGAGACCTGGAGACAGGACTGAGGACAACGAAGTATGTAGGACCTCAAATTCACAATTTGAGAATGTCGAATTATAGCAACATCTGTTTACAAGTCTATCTCAGAAAAATATGCACTTGAGGGGTGCCATTTCGGAAAATAAGTAGCAATCGGGGTGTATTTAGTAGTTTTTATCGCTTTTTACGTTTCTCAAGGAAATTAAAAAAGAAACAGTTATTGCTAAAACTATGGTTGCAATTCCTATAGTTATCTGTTTAAACTACCAGCTAAATGTGAACCTTTTGATGACCGTGACATTCTACATATAATGTTTTTTTAAGACATTAACATAACATATACTGTACATGTTGTTTATATTAATAAAATAGATTGTAAACATTCAGTGAAATTGAGAATATAATGATTATCCTTAAATAAGAATCTTTATCCATAATTCCTATTTACCGTATGCTTGTGTATGCAAATAATGCAATCTGTCTATACAAAATAACAAACTGCTGGTTTAGCGTGCCCAGAGTTAATCTCAGACATGGTGCTGAGCAACAGAGGATGATATTTGCTAAGTTTTAACACAAGATTTAATGTATGTCCATTTGGGAGATGATCATAGTTTGGGTTATCTCAGCTTTTAGCAATTCACTCAAGAGTTACAGTCCTTTTGACGTTTTGATTGTTTAATTTTATTTTACCATGTCTGTCTCTTCTATGCTAGGTCATCAGAGGTTAAGACCAAACATCGGTAGTATGCAAAAATAATATAAAACAATATAATCTGACATTCACTTTTGAGTCCGAATGTTTGTAGGTCTGTATTGTTTAAAGAAAATGTCTTGTCTGCATATTCTTTGATTAAGATTTCATCTTCTGTCCTTCTTTTGCTCTTTGGCCTGACAATTTCATCTGCAGCAGAATTTTTTGGCTTCAGAACTATGCCCATTTTTCTGACTATTCTTGAACCAAATATTTTCTCCGGTCTGTTCCATAGATTTGGTCACTAACCAGCCTATTTCCTATATTAGGCACAATAAACATTACCCAGGCAATTTAAAATCCACCCTTACAAGAAGAGTTTGAATGGGACACCAAAGACTTTTTCTACTAAACCTAACCAAAGAGAGTACGTTTTTTACCCTATGCTTGTGGTGCTAAGGGAACCCTTAGCTGGTTTCCTGGACACTTCAACTCCAGGGTCATGGATATATTTTAAGACTGAAGAAGAACCATAGTGAAATGCCTCACACCCCAGGATATAGTGTGGGCAGACCCTAAGCGTCAGAAAAACGGAAGAAGAGTAGAGAAAAAAAGAAAGGCACAGCAAAAAACTAAACAAGCTCACACTTAAACATTTTCAGGCCACTCATACTCATTAGCTGTCAACAATTACAGTAATAAGAACATGCTAACTTGTCATGGGTAAATTCTGCGCAAATGTTCTTCACGTAAAGAGCCACCATCAAGAAAACAAAACACCCTTGCCCACCAGTGAAAGCACTGCCTAAGAACTGAACTGGGCCAAAAATGGACAGGGACACTCAGATAATAAAATACAGAAACTGGTAGGTCATAAAGTGGTAGTTTTGTTGAAAATTTTGAAAACTAAGCAATGAGCTGGAAACAAGCATATAGGCATCAGTTGAGACCACAAAAACCATATATTATGTAGGCAAAGAATGGTGTATTTTAATTATGTGTTATGGGTTATTTGACATAAAATGAAACTGTTCATTTCAAATGAAGTATTGTTGCATCTCTAGAGAAAGTCCAGGATAGGACAAAACTTGATTAAAAGTAGGAGGATCCAACCAGTATGGAGCAGAAATATTTGCTATAAACACAATGAGATTAGATTGGTCATCTTGTAGATTGAGAGGAGGCCGATATTCACGTCACTGTGGCTGAGCTATGGTAAGAATATTATTTTCTTTATTACTTATATTTTGCATTTCATGGTTTAGCTTTGCATTTTTATCTTTCTGCTTAATAAACTCTTTTCATATTAATTTGGTCTAGATTCTTAAATTTGTCTGGTCTCAAATATTTTGTCAACCAAGGAGTTTTATTGAAGGGTTATACAGGGTTACGAATGTTACATACAGGTCTATGAGACAGTGGCATGCAGCAGGTAACTAAACCTGTTAATGTCTCAACATAGGACCAGAGAGTTAGAACTGCAGGGAAATAAGGTCACCACTGCCTCCACATCTGTCACCCCTTTGCCTAGGAAAGTGGAGCAAATAACCTTGGTATCTCTCCAGGCCAAGATCTAAACAGTATAAATACATGGACTAAGTGACCAAGTAGTGTAGAGAACAGGACACTAAGGAACTTCAAATCTCAAGTTCATGTTATTTCACAGAATCTTGGAAAACCAGATGGGAGAGCTTGTTGAGCTAAATGGTCTGTTCTCATCAAGACTGTTCTAGTCCATGTCTTTGGGATGTGAGAAGAAATCCCAGGGAGAATATTCAAACTCCATGTAGACAATGGCCAGGTCAGAAATAAAACCAGGATACTTGGATCTACGAGGCAAGTGAGTTAGCAAATATGCCACTCGTTTGCCTAAATGTTCAACCAGTATTCATATCTTTTTGGAATATGTGACATGGCCCCAGTATTTATGAGTTTGCGTGTGTGCCTTACACACTGATGGACAGTTCATGAACTACAAATTAGGTAATTCAAAGTGAAAGCACCACACCTTTGAACTTCGTTGTCACAGATTTTAACGTAAATTGGCATGTTGATTTGGTCATATGAGTAACTCATGGAACTGCATGTGTCTTGGATCAATATTAAGGGATATTTAAGATAACAAAGTTTAAATTTATTGGGGTGGGGGGCGGGTTTATGACTTTGACTGGCTGCATCTCCCTAAATATAAGTTGCACAGAAATTGTTCTCATATTGCTTTAAAACTCATTTCAGCTCTATATTTTGTGTAAATACTTCGCTATCCCCAAAATTAAAAATTACCACGTGATGAGTTATTATAATATTGAAAATTGAATAGCCAAAAAAAAATATATTTTAAAATTGGTCAATTTTTTTGCTAAAGCTAGTTTATAATGTCATGAATATCTCCAGAAAATTTGGTCTTTGGTTTTTGAGTCCTTGCTGAGCTATCATTACTTAAAGGTGGTATCACATGGTTTCATATCACCAGTGGGCCTTTTACATATCAGCCATATTGCCATGAAATAGTATGGCAAGCACAGGTGAAAGTAATGACATTAAGTAAAGGTTTCAATTATGCTATACGGAAATTGAACAGAAGCTTCATTAATCTCATTAGTGACACCTGTGCTTGCCATACTATTTCATCTCAAAATGGCTGCTGTGAAAAGAGCCCATTCCAATTGGCTAATAAATGCCAGTGCTCCACCCTGCATTAATCAGAGGGGACTGAGGTGTACAAATCAGTCAGATGTAATAAACCAATAGCAGATGCTCTCAATTACCTTGTGGAGATATAAGCATTGCCATTACTGTAGCAGCATACATTTTCACAATGTCCTCATTAGAGAAGTATTTTAGACTTAATCAGAAATCTTGTTGTGACCCTTTCAAATGTCATCTGAAGAAGATGACCTGTGCTTTAAGAGATGTACCTGAAACAGCAATACACAATCACCCAAGTCACAATTTAAGGTAAGGTCAGCGCATATGCAGAAATTGCTGTGTGAGATCAAAACTCACACCTGAGATCAGTCTGACTCTTCCAGTAATGACTCAGCAAACCCTCCTGATCCTGAACCAATGGTTGATCCCTCAACATCTGGAGAGGAAGGCACATGGCTAGAATTTGTAGAAGAAACTATGCCCAGCACTGGAGAATTGAGACTGAACTTTTTACATCCTCATGGACCATCTCTATCCTACTCATTCCTATACCGCCCTGATAAACTTGTCTTAAATCATCAGGATGTGCTTTTAATAGCTGAACCTGTGATGGCAACACAATTTCAAGCAAATACACAATTGCCGCATCAAAGAGTATAATTTCTTTCCTCACTCTAGTGGTTTAAGAGCCAATCTAGTTTCAGTTTAGTTTCTCTGTTAGTTTTTCAGGTTTATGAGGAGAGGCTTGATGTATATTTTCTGAAAACAGACAATGAAAGAGTGCATGGTTTCAAATATGATTTACTTAATTCAAGGCCCTTTTCAGTAGGCTAGTGTAACTCAAGAAGTCAAAAGTGTGAATTGAAGAGAAAAACTAAAACTATTCTGACTTTACCATTAATTCTCTTTTGTTTTAATTACTTTGGCATTATTGTCTTTTTTATTCATTTTTAGTGTAATTATATTTTCACTGCTAGTTCTGGCTTTAGTCTTAGTTTTCATGAACCCTAGTAAGCCTGTACCATTTACTGATCACTAACTGCTATTCAACAGCATTGTAAGGAATTGTGATTTTGATGCACACTTCAGATAAGTAAAGATACCTCAGCAGAGACTCAAAAACCAAAGACCAAATTTTCTAAAGATGTTCATGACATAATAGGCTAGGATTTAGTAAAATATTGACCAATTTTAAAACATTGTTTTTTACACTCATCAATTTTTAATATTGTAATCACGCATAACATGGTAATTTTTCAGTTTGAGGATAGCATAGTATTTATGCAGAATATATAGTAGGAAAAGACCTTTAAAACAATATAGGAACCATTTCTGTGCAAGTTATATTTAGGGAGTGTAGATGACACATGGGCTGACTTCCCACTGGGCACCGATAACCAGGACTGCTGACATCTAGCATGCTGAGGAAATAAAAAAACCCCAGTGATATCTTTTCTTTTTAATGGGCTGTCCATCCACCCTTTCCAGTCCTTCCTTCCACGTCTGCTCCCTCTCCTGGCCAGGATGTTCATCCAGCCCATGTGGCATCTATAGGAGATAGAGCCAGTCAAAGTCACAATCCCCCCAAAATAAGTCCAAACTTTGTTATCTTAAATCTCCCTTAATATTGATCCGAGACACGTGCAATTTCAGTTCCATGGGTTACTGATATACAAAGTTTCATTAAAATCTGTGATGGTGAGGTCCAAAATGGTGATGATTTGACATGGAATTACACAATTCAGGGATGCCACCCAGGCTTGGGCCTTGCCTATTTTTGACTTATTGTATTCCAAATTGTTATATTTTATATAGCATATGCAGTGAGATTTATGGCACCAAAAATGTCATATGTTGCATGTTGGTCTAGCATGCAAATAATAATGTCATTGTATTCCATGAAAATAATAAAAAAAATATTAACTGTACTGATTACACTGCATTGCATTTTTGGTTAAGTTAAAAATGTAATTAATACTTAGCCTTACACACTTTCTGTGGATGGAAAATGAACACACAATAAGAAAAATTCCAAGGAAATTAAAAAAATAAAAAAAAAACAAACAAAACATTATATCAATCTGTTTCCTTTAAGCATTGAGGAAACAGAAAATGAAGCATCGCAAATCATTTAAAGATTTTTAATAGTGAATGATGAATTGCTTTGTTGAGAAAAAGGTTATGACAAAAATAGTTAAGTACAACATGTTTAAATGACTAATATTAAATAGTATCTTTTACTGTTTGTTGCCAGTAATTCAAACAATATGATGTGGTATTTCTGCTTTGATGCCAATACAGTGTTTTGATTCAGAGTAATTTTAAATCAACTTTGAATGAACTCTAAAATATTTTTATTATACTAACAATCACAAGCCTCTTGTGCCGTTGCCTGTAGTAGGGAGTGTTGCAGCATTCTCTGTGCATCCAGAACTTCTTTCCATGTTTCAGGACCCTTTCCAATTTCATTTCACGTTAATGTCACTGGTGTCATGATGGATGATTAATCCCTGTAACTCTACACTAAATAATCATGATTAGAAAATAGATGGACGGATGGATGATTAATATAAAAACCTGCTTTCCTGTTGACTGATTTGACAGACGGTATATCCAAGTGTTCACTGCAGGGCTCTTCTCTGTATGTTGACTCCAATTACTGCAAATATGCTAAAGCACTTGTTTATCATCCTTTGTAATTAGATAAGTTATTAAAAAATCAGTAACAAAGCAATCAAGTAAGCCTAGAGGTGAGGGTTACTGTGTAAATAAGCTTGATAAGGCAGTATTTTTTGTGTCAAGATTCATCCTGAAGAGACCAGTTTCCATGAAGTGTTAAAAATGAATGCATCTGTGAACCTTTTTGGAAGACACATTTAAATAAAACCCTAAGGTGTATAAATAACTCCCACATTAGGAAATACCAGTCACAAGGCATTGCTAGGTCTAAAACATTATTAATGGAAGTCGACAGGCATGCTTGCACTGTTTTTATATCCATAAATCACAATAAAGCCTGTAAGAAATCAAATCCAGAAACCTCTGGCATGTTTGCCTGGCAATAGAAGCTGCAATCTATTAGAAATAAAAAGAACCAATTGGACTTATTACCATCAACGAGGGTGCAATCTTTCCAGAACTGTTGTTTATACACAAGTGCCCCTTAACTATTAATTTATGTGGAATATTTGTGATCATTTGATTATAAAGGTAGAGAAACCAGTAGATCCAGAAATTGATTACAGTTGCTCAGTTTTATATTTACCTCTTATACTGAGGCACCATGAAACAACTTGACTACAATCCAAGTTAAACTACTTCTTACACACAAATGTCCATGTTCCCTAATTTTCCTAATGAAAAAAACAGACGTAAAACTTTGTTCATTCAATTAACATGAATTCACAATAGAAGCACTATTCTTCTTCTTCTTCTTCTTCTATCAGCTGCTCCCATTTAGGGGTCACCACAGTGGATCATCTGTCTCAGTCTATCCTTGTCTTTTACATCATTTTCTGCCACACTGACTGCCTTCATATCCTCCCTCAAAACTTCCTCTTTGGCCTTCTAATTATCCTCTTACCTGGCGGTTCCATCCTCAACATTCAACATTCTTTTCCCAAATTGGAAATACTTTTATTATTAACTAGCAGAATACCCTCGCTTCGCAGCGGAGAAGTAGTGTGTTAAAGAAGGTATGAAAAAGAAAAGGAAAAATTTAAAAAATAACGTAACATGATTGTTAATGTAATTGTTTTGTCATTGAT
>JANRMT010062836.1:9418613-9429809 GCA_026402145.1 Polypterus bichir lapradei
CCGTTCATCTAATGAATACACTGAGTATGGCTTTACCAAAACAATCATTGATTGCGAATAAAGTATTCATTATTCGAGTATGTAGATCGGGGTATATATATACACGTTTCTTACTGCATCAATAAACAGCTCGTCTTCTTCTTTATCTGAGACCTGACACACCGCATGCACGGGTTTTTTTTTTTTTAACACTGTCTTCCTTTAGCGAGACATTCACTTTTTCCACCGTGTGCTTTGTTTCTGCAGTAGCTGCAGTTATGAATAATATGTTTGTATATATCAGACGCTTCATATTTTTTTGCTGCCTTTTCAATTGTGTAATTCGGTTTTTGTTCAGCGCTCTTTGGAACTGTTGCTTTTTGTCTGTGCACTGCGTCAGTTCACATGAGCCGCTCGGTGTACATGCATCGAAGGTTCCCAGCTGTGCTGTTGCCATGTCATGCTATGTCCATGGCTGTATCTAATGCTACCGAAGTCCCGGTACTTAAAACTTTCTCTCGCAGTTTCGCTGAGTTTGTGCCAAACACCACCCTGACCATCTCATCTTCCTCTGCATAAGCACAGTCCTTCACCCGTGAATATTTACCCGTGGAAGTTTGCTATTGGATTGCCGCTGACGGACGGCCTTATATGGGCAGGCACTAAATTACAAACGCCAGCGGCAGCCTGTCTATGAACTTAATTTAAAGTGTAGGTTTACACTGTGCTTTTTTTCCGAAGTAGCAGAACTCATGAATATGGTTGTATATATCACTCGCTCGCTTCTTATTGTTTCGCTGCCTTCTCAATTATATAATGCATGTTTTCTAAAGCGCTTTTTGGGCCTCTTCCTGGTTTTCTACGTACTGCGTGATTACGTGGGAGGCGTGATGATGTCAGACGAAACTCCGCCCCCACGGGTTTCAAGCTCATCTCCATTACAGTAAATGGAGAAAAACAGCTTCCAGTTATGACCATTACGCGTAGAATTTCTAAATGAAACCTGCCCAACTTTTGTAAGGAAGCTGTAAGGAATAAGCCTGCCAAATTTCAGCCTTCTACCTACACGGGAAGTTGGAGAATTAGTGATGAGTCAGTCAGTCAGTCAGTCAGTCAGTCAGTCAGTCAGTGAGTGAGTGAGGGCTTTGCCGTTTATTAGTATAGATAAAAGTCCACCGCAACTTTGCTAAGACAAACACTTGTTATGATTAATAAGACAAAGAGGAATTAAAAGGTTTTAACCTCCTCCAGATGGGCTCAAAGTGGAGAAGGACAAACAAACTGTGATTGCCTTCACTACACTATTGGCACGCAGACATATTTTGCTAAACTGGAAGAATCCTAACTCTCCACTTTTAAGTCAGTGGGTGGCTGATGTTTTATACTATTTGAAATTAGAAAAAAACTAATTCTCAGTTAGAGGATCTGTGCAGAACTTTTTCAAAACCTGGCAGGATCTAATCAATAATATTTTAGAATAAGCTCTTAAAGCACTGAGGAAGTAATTCTCTATCCCATTTCTTTTTCTTCTCCATCTATCTTTATCCACCTATTAAACTCATCAATTTATTTATTTTTACAAGCTTTAAGTTTTACTCTGTTGGCCATGCTCTCTTTCTCAGGGGTGGGGGTTGATTTGTTTTCAATCCTATTTTTTGTAAAAATTGATCTATTTGTATGGAATGATTACAATAAATCAATAAAATTAAAAAAAAAGGTTTTAACCTCCTCTTTTGTGCAATCAATATTTTATAAAAAAGCTGCTAATATCAAATTGTAACTGCCATATTTCATATGTTCCTAAAAAACAACTAGACAAAATGGATACTATTGTTAAATGTAAAGTATTTATTAGTATTTTATTGATTCAACATTACTATGAAATTGACATATATTAATATAATACTAATAATAATAATAAGCATAAGTATATTATATATACTGTATATAGTCGTAGGAGTAACAGGTTGGCTGGCATCTTGCCTTGGATGAGTGGCTTCTTACCCAGGAAGCCCTGATAATGGAAGGGTGGAATGTGTTTGCCTCCAGGGGCCATAAGTTTCCCCAGCAGAACAGATGGCAACCACTCTCTGGTGGGTGTTAGGTGTACACACCTGCAGGGCTACATGGGGGTTGCAGTTCAGATAGGCAGCACAGCTGGGTATCTTAGGGTAGCTGGGTGGAGAAGCTGTCCTCAGTATAAGGAGATTCTGCCTGACCCAGAAAGTGCTTCCTGGATGCAACATGGTGGCACTAGCAGTACTACTGGGTCCAGTATAAAGCAGATTGTTTCTGCTTGAGTCGGGAGTGAAGTGAGCACAAAGCTTGCCAGGAGGAGTGGAGGGGAAAGATTAAGGAGAAGTTTATTGAACTACATAGGAGTGAAGAAAAAGCCCTGTAAAGGTAATTATGTTAATAAATATAAATTTAGGGGCAGAGTGGTGGATCTGCACTGGTATCTCGAAGGTTGCTGGTTCGAATCCCCGTCACTGCCAAAAGAGATCCTACTCTGCTGGGCCCTTGAGCAAGGCCCTTAACCTGACCCTGCACTCTGACCCCAAGGGGTATGCAAAAACTAACAAATTCCTAATACGAGAAATTGTATAAGGTGAAATAAAGAACAAAAAAAAAATAGACTTTACTTGTACCGGAAATTGTCTCTGGGATTCGGGTTAATACTGTGCCTCCTACTGGCCACAAAATATATATATACACACACACAAATACATACATATGCACTGATCAACTGAAAAGTGAAACATTAAAACCACTTGCCTAATATTGTGTAGGACCCCGTTGGCTTGTTTTTCCAGTACATCTCACAGATTCTCAACAAGGGTTAGATCTAGGGAATTTGAAGGCCAAGTCAATACCTTGAACTCTTTGTTATGTTCCTCAAACAATTACTGAACAATTTTTGCAGTGTGGCAGGGCGCATTATCACGCTTAAAGAGGCCAATGTCATCAGGGGAGAACATGGTCTGCCACAGTCTTTAGGTAAGTGGTATGTGTCAAAGGTGTTCCAGTAGAACACTGTCCAGAGCATCACACTGCCTCTGTCGGGTTTCCTTCTTCCTATAGTGCATACTGCTGCTATGTCTCCCCAGGTAAATAATGCTCCCATCCTTCCACATGACCTAAAAGAAAACATGATTCCAAAAACCAAGCCACTTTTTTCCAAAGCTCCACAGTCCAGTTCTGATGTTCATGTCCCTATTGTAGGTGCTTTTATTTTCTTTTTCTCTGTACTAGAAATGATATTTGTTAAGTCACTTGTTATTTAAAATGTCCATCACGTCATAGTGTAAACAGACATGGATTTAAAGCAACCAGAGTATTGTATTTGTTTTGATGTCTGGATAATTTGTTCAAAATATTTCAGATCCAGAGGCTAAACTAAGGCATTCAAAAGAGCACATTTGTATCTTTTCTACCTAACTCTCCGTCCCTATTTATACCTAGTTGTACCTGGCTTGGGTCTGTATATAATTTAGCCAGATTAAGTTTATACCTGGCATAAAAATGCGCCTCCAGCATCTGCATCATGTCCGGATAGAAATCTGATGTCACCTTTCCCGTACAAAATTCAAATCTTCTTCAGTTTACATGGTTTTTATATGCTGATACAAAATATACGTATTTTCATTTAAACTTGTATTAAACATTGTTGTTGTCCATTTGTGATTAAATGTGGTTTGACTGATCCAATCATAAATGCATTTACACATAGGTGAATCCCAAGCTCCATTACGCTCAGTGCTCCTCATTTTCCAGGATGGTTAATCCTTTCAATTAAGAAAGGACCTAAGTGTCTCGGTGTCAATGGGTGCCTTCACCCCATGGGTATTAAATTTAAGTCATTCATTTCTTTCCATTCAGCAATGTCAGAGCAGAGCTTTAGCCCTTCCTTTTGGTCAACACTGAGCTTGGACTGACAAAAAAGGTCTAAATATCTAAAGTAACAAAACAAAAAAAAGCTTCTGAAAAACAAGTGAATACAATACTAAAGTATTAGTCCTGAGTTTGTCAGGAACCCTCTTTTATTTTTCCTATCATCACATAACTTCCACACAAAGCAGAGTTCAAGGAATGATTGTATGTGGATGGAGAGGCTAACCAGAAAGCATCACCCCAAACCTGCGAAGTAACATTATTGAGGCACTAGAAATTTGCCCTATCAGATGGAATGGTTGCAAATGTTTGTCTGTAATGGTTTGGAAAGCTAAACCCCTGAGTCCCTTCATTGCCCATCAGATTTTCCTGAAGGAATCACTGTTAATAATGCTTTTAACCAGTTTTGCAAACATGATTTTTGCCACCAACTATATAATCAAATGCTACTCTGTATGTGTGTGTGTGTGTGTGTGTGTGTGTGTGTGTGTGTCCAATGCCTCCAAGGAATCTGATTGATCTGTTTGGCTTTGGTCTAAATAAAATGGAGAAATTCACAGAAAACATCATGAAAAACTTATTGAGTTACATTGGATTGCAAAATACTAACGAGGCACAACCCGATTGGCCTTCAAAGACAGAAATTATTTGGAAGAATACAAATGATGTTTTCATAGTGGGTAATGGGAGCCTGTCTATCATTGGTGATAGTCAAACAGCAGACAGGAGGTGAGCAAGGTGGCTTGAAATTACAGAGTCTGAGATGCAGGCTTTACAGGAACATGACCAAGAAAGGAAGTGCCAGCCAATAGAGGTTGAGACACAATAAGGATATCGAGGAAAGATGCAGAATGAACACTAAGGGTACATGTATGGCAAGAGAGCTTAAGATATGCGAGGATATTGAACTAAGGCGGAGGATGAACACTGAATGTACACACAGAGCAAGACAGGTTATGATACACAAACATACAAAGGAAAGGTGCAGGAGGAAGCTGTTCTAAAAATATTCTATTACTTATCTTCAATAGATAAGCATAGCTAGTATTTCTTTATTTTGCGTATAGATTTAGCTTGCATTGAGACGCATATAGAATTTTTTAGTGTGTGCTGAGAATAAGAGATGATGTCTTTTTAAAATGTAAACATCCAGAGAGAAATTACAAAGATAAGATTGCAGCTGCAGGCCTGCAAATTGCCAGTTTCTAATTAGAGTAAGAGAAAAAGGCATCTATTGAAGTGTAATATTTTTCAGATGCTGTAAATAATATTTGAATGAGAGGTAAAAGAGGAAGGTACCATCTGCTACTGCTATATAGTGTGTCTTTATGAGACAGTTTACAAAGTGGGATTTAGTTTGGCTTATTTGAAAAATGATAAACAGAAAATAACTCTGTAATGTCAAAGTGAAAATGGATCTCTGCATTTCCCTGGTATAAATTAATTACAAATATTATTGTAACATCTGAGTGCTGTCTTGATGGAAGACATCAGACGATCCAGCCTTCGGACCTTTTCTCTGAACCAAGTCACCTAGGTACAGGTGAAACCTAAAGAAAATCAGTGGTAGACAAGAAATACCAGAGACACTTATAGTACTGGCAGAGGTAGAAATAACAGTATTGTCACATAATGTATACCTAATAAATAGAAATTCTTCAAATTTGCATGTGCAGCTAAAATGCAACATGTCTTGTTTGATGTTAGCATTACAGGGCCACATGTGATTCTTGAATGAGAATACACATCAGGGGCAAATCGTTAAAACATTTGTTATGAATAGTGACAATCTAAAGGGTCCATTCACAGGATTTATTCCTTAAAACCCAGCTTCCCAATTTCTTCAAGTCCATGCATATTAAACATTCAAAGTTGCTGTATTACAAAAATATGTGAAATAACTATGGAAGGACAGGTAGAGAGAAAAAGAAACTGAATAAAAGACTTGACACTGAGAGAAAATATCAAACTAGAATTGCTGTTATCAATTCATGAACCCAGTAGCACAAGGTAATTGAAGCTTAATGATTAATTTGTACACAACAGACAGACACACATGTAGCCCACTGCAGGTACCAAATGTTTGAGAAGTGCATCTGTGTGCTATGAAATTTTTCTGTCATATTGGCTATTACATCACTACATGATATAACAACAGAAAATAGAGTTTAGATAGGCATTGTGGTCCATGTACATACTACGTGTTAAAAGGATGAGGCAATGTTCTGGCCTGGAATGTTTGCACTTCCATTTGCACAGTAAGGTTAACTTACTTTAGTTAATCATTTAGATGTCTCATCAGACGCAGGATGCTCTGCAGTTTGTCTTTGCTTCTGCTAGTGTTGTTGGGGTGGTTGTTAAATCGGGTGTTTTGAGTACTGAAATCTGCATCTCTAATGGCTCTTCTTTATCAGCCACAGCCCTTTATACCTCTTTTTGATAGGGTGTGACACATTCTTTACTTCAAACACATACAGTATTTCTTTATCCATATTTTCACAAACATGATTTACCAATTCTTTCAAACTTACTTCAACTCCAATACCATAGCCGTAACTGAACAAGAAGGTGGATGTTGTGCAGCTTTGTCTGTGATTCTGCTGAAGTGGTGCCAGTGTCATTAGGTACATTTACTGATTCAGGTGTTTTGAGTAACTATGGCCCTTCCTTATTGGCTTTCCTAATGGCACTCATTTTCACCTACTTTTCATGGAGTATGACACACCATTTAATTCAAATGCATATTTTGCAATTCATAATTTTCACAAATATAGCTGCCAGTTATTTCAACTTCAAAACTGACTATATCATTAAAACTATGAACAACAGTGATAATGTATCATTGGTCCATTGGTGTCTTCAAATGGCAATGTATAATTTTATTTTATAGAATATTTTTTCCTTTGAACAGGATATGTTTAGTCTTAACACATGCAGTGTGCTCTCCACAAACAGAACACTCATTTATATGTTTAGCAGAGGTCTTTTAAGGAGACTATTGGGCTGTAGACAGTTTAGCTTACTCTTTGCTGGACCAGGTAAACAAGAGCAACATTGCTCTTTCCCGTTCAAAATCTCCACCCCTACTTTGAGCCCTGCCTTCACGAAGCATTTGATTGGTTATGAAATTAGAATTATTCCCACCCAATTTTATGCAAAAATCACTAATGCAGTGCCTTTACATGAACACACATAACCAGGATAAGGTAAGTAACTCGGTTAAGGCAGAAACCTGTTTTCTTAGAAATTTGCATTTACATATACTAGTAATCTTCCGGAGTTCCCCTTTGCCAAAACGCTCTGTTGTCTTTAAACTGCACAAAAATGAGTTCAACATCATCATTGGCCACTGTGAATCTGAAAATAATGTGATAACTTTCTTCTGTTTTATAAATATGGTTAGTTAAACTGGCACTTTATTAAATGTTTCTGTTACCGGATTACACCCAGCATTCTCTTTTCTGTTTGGCTGTGAGGTTGAGCTCTGCAGAGGAGTGGCTAACTGGTATATTTACTTCTTGTCTACCACAATAATAATAATCAGGAATTTTTACCTCAATAAAATAAGCAGTGTGTTATGTTACTCTTTACTTTAATAAATAACCAGACTGCATAAAGCACATTATTTTTAACATATCACCCTAATGCTTGCACAATAGTATTGCTGAATTTAGCACTGTACATTTAGCACATCACCATAAATTTTGCGATTTCTGAAATACTGAGACAGATTATTTCAGCCAAAGAATAATGTGATTGTCCAAGAATTTGCCTCATCAAAATGACCTATGGCTGCTGGAAGCGTGTGTAAAGCACAGACTACAAAACCCATAATAGTAACCCAGTTAAGAGTTAACATGGCCACATTATCGGGTTATTTACAGAGAAATCAACGTTTGTTAACCAGAAACCAATAACCCGGTTTCTTGAACCGAAATAAGAGTTTACTTACTTTTAAGGGCGCATGTGCCCCATGAAAAATATGGATGCTGTACTTGTGAGTGTGACTCATCCTGATAAACAATATTCTCATCACATCAAAGTTTTGTTAGAATTATGTTGAACCCAATGTTTGTACACTTTGTAGCATCATGATGTGAGAAAGCTACTTTCAAATCTCTGTCCATGTTACACATTCACACAATCTGCTAGATGGTTCACAGTACAAAAAGATAACAGAAAGTGTTCACTATTTGAAGTAATTCTCAATGTGCTGCTGGAATAAAGCTGACAGGAACTGAGCCTTGCAAAAAATGTATACTGTACAAGAAAAAGTGATTGTTGCATGAGCCAGAAGGAATACTTGAGGGAGGAAGGGGATATTAAGTAGTGAGGACAGGAAACAAGAGACTGTGAGCCAGAAATGGGAAATATTAAGATGGACATGGCCTGGTTTCTGAGAAAAGAAATGTTTATTTAATGTTTAGATGTTGAGCTTTGAAGCGTGTCATGACTGCCACCCATGAACCGGTGGCACTTTTAACAAAGTTCATGCGTGATTTTAACATAAAAGCACACACTAATCACTCATAAATACAGCTAAATGCCAAACAATATATTAAACAGTCAAACTTCAAGTCATGGTAATTTGAAGTAAAACAAAATATATAATCAGTAAATTATAAAAATGTTTGACTCAGATGCAGCTTTTGATTACTGTCTCAAACAATCACTAGCAAAAATACTGAAATTGAAAAAAGCTTTTAGAAATATACTGAATGCAATAATCTACTTTAGTTTTAATATGACACAGTGTGTGTGTGTGTGTGTGCGTGCACTCGCGGTACAGAGAGAGAGAGAGAGAGCGCGCGTGAGCCAGGCTGCTCCTGTAGCTGAGGTAGGGAGGGAGGGGCTTTGGTGGTGTGTGTGCTACAGAGAGAGAAAGAGAGCGCGCGAGCGAGCCAGCTCGTGTAGCTGATCAGGGAGCCTGGGTGTTTTGTGTCAGTGTTATTCAATGTTTTTACATTAGTTTACTATTACACTGTGCATTCTATTGTGTAATTAACTATATTTGTGCTTAATCTTTACATATTTACATACAGTTTGTACGGTCTGGAACGGATTAATTGTATTTACATACAATCCTATGGGGGAAACTGCTTCGGTTCACGACCAACTCGGTTTACGACCAAAGTTCTGGAACGAATTATGGTCGTGAACCGAGGTTCCACTGTATATATATATATATATATACACACACACACACACACATATATATATATATATTTATCTCTATACTAATAAAAGGCAAAGCCCTTACTGACTCACTTTCTGACTCACTCATCACTAATTCTCCAACTTCCCGTGTAGGTAGAAGGCTGAAATGTGGCAGGCTCATTCCTTACAGCTTACTTACAAAGGTTAAGCAGGTTTCGTTTCGAAATTCTACGCGTAACGGTCATAAAGGTCGACAACGTCCGCCATTTTGAACTTTCTTATTTATGGCCCCATCTTCACGAAATTTGGTAGGCTGCTTCCCTGCGCTAACTGAAACCGATGTACGTACTTATTTCGGTGGTATGACGCCACTGCCGGCTGCCATATTGAACTTTCCAACGTCACTAATTCTCCAACTTCCTGTGTAGGTAGAAGGCTGAAATTTGGCAGGCTCATTCCTTACAGCTTACTTACAAAAGTTAAGCAGGTTTCATTTCGAAATTCTATGCGTAACGGTCATAACGGTCGACAACGTCCGCCATGTTGAACTTTCTTATTTATGGCCCCATCTTCACGAAATTTGGTAGGCAGATTCCCTGCGCTAACTGAAACCGATGTATGTACTTATTTCAGTGGTATGACGCCACTGTCGGCCGCCATATTGAACTTACCAACATCACTAATTCTCCAACTTCCCGTGTAGGTACAAGGCTGAAATTTGGCAGGCTCATTCCTTACAGCTTACTTACAAAAGTTAAGCAGGTTTCATTTCGAAATACTAAGTGTAATGGTAATAACAGTCGACAACATCCGCCATGTTGAACTTTCTTACTTATGGCCCCATCTTCACGAAATTTGGTAGACGGCTTCCCTGCGCTAACCAAAACCAATGTACGTACTTATTTTGGTGGTATGACGCCACTGTCAGCCGCCATATTGAACTTTCTAACGGTGTTTGTTACTTATGGGCCCATCTTCAAGAAATTTGGTATGCGGATTCCCAACGCTAACTGAATCCTACTTGCGTACATATATACGTCCATAGCCTGCAGCTTGGTCACCATGTGAGGCGTCGTTGGGTCCCCCATCCCAACGCCTCCCACGTTGTTGGCTGCCTGCCTATATAGGGCCGTCCTTCGCTCCGGTATCTACATTCCCTTCCTTGCTTCGCCACGGGATTTACGTCTCCCTGCTGATAACTACAGCCTTTTTATTTAATCCACGGCTTCTCTGCTGTTTTATTGTTCGTTTATTACGATTATAGTTATTGTGTAGGTATTTTAGACTTACTTTACATTGTTCAGGTACCCATTTCCTTTATCGTTCCAACCATACCCCTATTAACATGTCTATCGAGGTGATCACCATCGATCAAAGAACTGTCACTTACCGAGTGGTTTCCATGCCTGGAGATGGCACCTGCCTTTTCCATTCTCTTTGTTACATATTGCACAGCCATATCAAGCTCACTCTTGATATCCGGAGGAACATTGTGTCTTATGTATTTAATGACTGGGACAGGTTGAAGGTGTGGACTGATGACGGTACAGGAGATAATTATACTACACAGGAGCACTATAAGAGTGAAATGCTTAAGCCCTTCACCTATGGTTCTGCATGTGAGTTGATGGCTGCCGCTGAATTGTTCGGTTGTCGCTTTCAAGTGTACCGAAATGGCCAAATATTTTACACCTTTCGACAACTGCCAATGCCTCTTAAACATCTTAAATTCACAGGTGACGATTTCAGTAGTGGACACTTTGATGTTTATGAATGTTTAAACTCTTAAAAGCTGGATGTGAAGTTATCGATGAAACCGGTTGTATGCTTACAATGCTTGACAGATGCTAAATGTCACTTCAACACAAGTCCTGCAAATACTGTCGTAATTGAAACAAACCATGAAACTCAAACCGATTGTGACAGCAGCAATCCAAGCTGTGAGATTTGAAACAAGATTACTTTTCACATGACCAACTGTACGTTGCATGCTCAAGAGTAACCTCAGCACACAGCTTGGTCATATTACAACCGGAGGGCCGAAATGACAATGTGGTATACAAAGAGATCCTTAACAAATTATTATTGGTATATTTTCCCTCAGTTTAAAAAGGTTTAATTTTCTTCTTAATAAAAATTTTAAGGCAATACTTTGCTGCTGCGAAGCGC
>JANRMT010062836.1:9430431-9440844 GCA_026402145.1 Polypterus bichir lapradei
ACCGCGATAAATGAATTTTCGCGAAGTAGGATTCTTTATTTATAAATCGAACATTTTCGCAGTTAGAGTATAGAAAACCTGTTTACGACCTTTTAAATACGTTTTTTAACATTATTATAGCCCTCTAGACATGAAAAAACACCTGTTAGTCACCATTACACGCGTATTACCCAATATATTACACAAAATAAGAGAAAATAAGACATATTAGATGTTACAAATATAATATTATTATTGTACTGTACAATTAATTACACACACACCGTTCTTACACACAACCACTAACCTATGAAGGCACGACCTCAGTAGGAGAGTCTTAAGGTGGTTCAGTATCTTCAGCAGGTGCATCGTTGCCTTCTTCTGCTGAAGCAGTACTAGGAGTAGGCAGTGGGTGTCTGGGTGCGCGGCTGAAAAACATCGTGATAGGCAGTTGCTGGCGCTGTCTTTTCATTTGCGCGAGGAGACTTTTGTATGGTTCGATCGCTCCACCAAGCGCATTCTGGAACTGCAATGCACGCATCATTTGTGGGTCCCATTCGCTAATCATGTCCTGTACTTCCTTAATAGTTCTCACGACTTGTGAGAGACGCTCAAGTGTAAGGCCAACTTCCTCCTCCTGACCCCCAGGAACCTCTGGCTGCTCCTGCTCCTCCTCCTCACTCGCAGATTTAGTCATCTCCACCAGATCCTCGTCATTTAAGGGGTCCGAGTGTGTCTCCAGCAGCTCATCCACGTCATCGCGAGTCATATCCGCGAAACCTTCTCTTGTCAGCATGTGGGCTAGCCTAACTGCCTTATCCTGCCTTAGTCGCTTATATCCTCTGGGGTGAGTCCTCTGTAGTCGTGGACAATTTCAGGCCACAACATCTTCCAGCTAGCCTTCACGGTCTCCGTCTTTATGTCCTTCAATGCAGCCTGGATGTTCTTCAGACAAGTTGCGATGGTATACTGCCGCCAGTACAGTACTCCTTCAGCAAGAAGTTCTCCTCAAGGTTCATGCCTTCCACGAGGTGCTGCAGGGTGTTTCACGTGTAGAGGGCTTTGAATGCGCGAATAACGCCTTGATCCATGGGCTGGATCAGCGAAGTGGTGTTGGGAGGAAGGAACTCGATCCGCACACCGCCGTAGGATAGGTCTTGCGCATGACCTCCAGCATTGTCCATGAGGAGAAGGACATTAAACTCGAGTCCCTTCTCCGCGAGATACAGCTTGACTTGGGGGATGAAGCACTCGTGGAACCAGTCCGATGACAGCTGCTTTGTGATCCAGCCCTTGTTGTTGTGCATCCAATGCACTGGTAGCTGGTTCTTGTTTTTATTCTTCAGGGCTCTAGGGTTCTTGGCTTTATAGATAAGGGCAGGCTTGAGCAAAAATCCCTCAGCATTTCCACACATAACAATAGTCACGCGATCTTTATACGCCTTGAAGCCACGGACCTTGGCCTCATCCTTGAAAATGAATGTCCGGGAAGGCATTCTTTTCCAGAAAAGTCCTGTTTCGTCCATATTGAACACCTGTTCTGGATGATACTTGCCCTCCTCAAGGATTTTTTTGAACGTGTTGTTCACGTAGTCCTCTGCTGCAGGCTGATCACCAGAGGCAGCTTCTCCGTGGAGAACGACACTCTTCAGATGATACCTCTTCTGGAACTTTTCAAACCAACCCGTGCTCGCCGTGAAATCCATAAACGTTGCAGAAGAGGGTACTGGTTGAGGATCGTCCGCCGTAAAGCGCTGATAGAGCTGCCTTGCCTTCTCCCGGATGACCAGCGAATCCAACGGAATGTTTTTCTTGCGGCTGTCGCTGATCCAAATTGCTAGGACAGACTCCATTTTCACAATGAACTTATTACGACTTGTCACAATGCGCTTTGCTTCTTTGTTGAAAGAGACAGTAGCCGTTTCACGGATGTTCTTTTCATCTTTACGGATGTAGCGAACAGTAGACTCATTCAAGTTGTAATGCCGGGCAACCTCCATGATTTTCTTGCCATCTCTGATCATATCCAAGAGTTTCACCTTCTCCTGGATGGTAAGCATATTCCTCCGGCGCTTAGTTTTATTTTCAGAAGGCTTAGAAAAAGCAGCACGTTTAGGAGCCATTGTGGGGCTTAGATAAAAGTTCTCATAAAGCACATGCGTAGTGACGTAAGCGTGTATGAAAAAAAAATCGCGATAGAGTGAAGCCGCGAAAGTCGAAGCGCGATATAGCGAGGGATTACTGTATATATATATATATGTAACTATATATATATATATATATATATTTTTTTTTTTTTTTTCTTTCACAATACCCTTGCAGTTCATTGAAAAACTGCTGCATGCCTCCTGAAAAGTTATTAAATGAAGAGCAATTGTCTCATTTTTAATGTACCTGTATGCCTTTGATATGTCATTGAGTAAAGAAGTGCAAGTATGAAAAAAGATCAAATACTGCATATTCTACAAAGATGTTCTAAATAGGCCTGGACAAATTTGTTGATACCCCCAGAAATGATCATAAAGAATTGGATGAGTGATTTTTTTAAACTGTTTTGTGTAATTAGTATCACTCATGTCTATGATTGTGTAATCAGTTGTTCAGCCTATTTAATGGAGTGTTTGTGATGCTAAACATGGATTAGAAAAACCGAAGGAGGGAGTTGTCTGAGGAGATCAAAAAGAAAAATATATACAAACATCCATCCATCCATTATCCAACCCGCTATATCCTAACTACAGGGTCACAGGGGTCTGCTGGAGCCAATTTCAGCCAACACAGGGCGCAAGGCTGGAAACAAACCCCGGGCAGGGCACCAGTCCACCGCAGGGTATACACACACATACATCCACACACCAAGTACAAACTAGGCACAATTTAGGATTGCCAATGCACCTAACCTGCATGTCTTTGGACTGTGGGAGGAAACCAGAGCACACGGAGGAACCCACGCAGACACGGGGAGAACATGCAAACTCCACGCAGGGAGGACCCAGGAAGCAAACCCAGGTCTCCTAACTGCGAGACTACCACTGTGCCACCCCACATACAAACATGTTAAAGGCAAAGACTATAAGACCTTTTCAAAGCAACTTTGATGTTCCTGTGACAACAGCTGAAAATTTTAAAAACAAGACATTTAAGGTCCATGGGCAGTAGCCTACCTCCCTGGACATGGCCGCAAGAGGACATTTGACACCAGAATGAGCAGAATGATATTGAGAATGTTAGACAAAAAGCCAAGGACAACTTCCAAAGAGATACAAGCTGAACTCGAAGGTCATGGCCTATCATCCATCCGTTACTTTTTGAGTGACAATGGGATCAATGGAAGAAGACATGGGAGGACTCCACTGTTGAAAGAAAAACATCAAAAAGCCAAACTGGAATTTGCTAAAATTCATATTGACAAGCCACAATGATTCTGGGAAAAAGTCCTTTAGACAGGTAAGACTAAACTGGAGGTTTTCGGCAAGTCACACCAGCTGTCTCTCCACAGACTTTAAAACCATACCTTCTGTGAAACATGGATGAAGCTTGGTTTTGTTTTGGGGCAACTTTGCTGCTTCTGGCATGGGATGTCTGAAGTATATGCAGGGAAGAATGAAAATTCAAGACTATCAAGACATCCTGGAGTGAAACATACTACTCAGTTTCAGAAAATTCTGTCTCAGTCACGGGTCATGGATCCTCCAACAGGAAAATGAACCAAAATACAGGGTTAAAAGCACCCAAGAACAAATAAGAACAAAACATTGGAGTACCCTGAAGTGGCCTTCTATGAGCCATGATTTGAATTCTATTGAACATCAATGGAAAGAACTGAAACCTGAAGTCTGGAAAAATCTGGAAAACTGCCTGTTGACAGGTGCAGATGTTTCGTTGAGAGCTACGGGAATTGCTTGTTTACAGTGATAAAGGTAAATGTTGTGCAACAAAATGTTAGGTTATGGATCCCGTCATTTTTATCCACACCAATTTTCATTTGTGTTATTATTTGAAATATTCTGTTCAATCAAAACTCTAAAGAAAATCTGATTTTTGTTAAGTACGAAATAAACAATGATGGGTGCCAACCATTTTGGTCAGTTTCAAGTTATTTTGGAGACAATTGTGGCTTCTTCTTTTTTTGTCAAGGGGTACCAACAAAACCCTGCAGATGCTGAAGGATTGGCAGTAGGGACACGGGCCAAGAGAAGAAGGTTGTCTGTGCCTGCTTGGGAATTTGTCCTCGGGCTGCAAGGTCCGGAAATGGCAAGCCAAAGAGGAGTCAAATTACTGAGGCTCATCAGATAAAAAGACAGTCTCCTGTCTCTTATCTTCCTTTCTTTAAGTTCCCTTCTCTCTTCGTCTTTTCTTTTCCTTTTTGTCTTTCCTTTTTGTCCCCTCTCGCACTTGCACTTCCCTTCTTCAAATGGGGAAGTGGCACAGCTGCGGCAATCAGCAGCTTACAACACCATCTAGGGTCACAGGCAATCCTGCACTTGTACACCAAGTGCAGGGCTATCTGCTCCCACATTGTACATTGGAACTGCTCTCACCACGCTACCATGCCCACCCCCCACACACAAAGACACGAGTGCAGCAATTATTTATTTAAAAATGCCAATCAGCCACAGACATCACTTTACCACAAAAAGTGGCACAGGATATGTTCAAGGGAATTGTGACAGTGGTGATGTCTGCGGTAGAAGTGACGAATGCATTCAAGGTAGAGGTGGGATTTCATCAGGAATCAGCCCTGAGTCCTTTCTTATTTGCAATGGTGATGGACAGGTTGACAGACAGGATTAGAGAGGAGTCCCCATGGACTATGATGTTTGTGGAAGACATTGTGATCTGTAGCGAGAATAGGGAGCAGGTTGAGAAAACCCTGGAGAGATGAAGATATGCTCTAGAGAGGAAGGGAATGAAGGTCAGTAGGAACAAGACAGAATACATTTGTGAGAATGAGAGGGAGGTCAGAGGAATGGTGAGGATGAAGGGAGTAGAGTTAGCAAAGGTAGATGAGGTTAAATACTTTGGATCAACAGTACAGAGAGGTGAAGAAGAAAGTGCAGCAGGGTGGAGTGTGTGGAGAATAGCGTCAGGAGTCATTTGTGATAGAAGGGCACCAGTAAGAGTGAAAGGGAAGGTCTACAAGATGGTAGTGAGACCAGCTATGTTATATGGGTTGGAGATACTGGCACTGACCAAAAAACAGGAGACAGAGCTGGAGGTGGCAGAGTTAAAGATGTTAAGATTTGCATTTGGTGTGACAAGGATGAACAGGATTAGGAATTAGTGCAATAGAGGGTCAGCTCAGTTTGGACGGTTGAGAGACAAAGTCAAAGAGGCGAGATTGCATTAGTTTGGACATGTGCAGAGGAGAGATGCTGGGTATATTGGGAGAAGGATGTTAAGGATGGAGCTGCCAGGTAACAGGAAAGGAGGAAGGCTGAAGAGAAGGTTTATGGGTGTGGTGAGAAAGCACAAGAAGGTAGTGGGTGTAACAGAGCAAGATGCACAGGACAGGAAAATATAGAAAAAGATGATCCGCTGTGGTGATCCCTAACGTGAGCAGCCAAAAGAGGAAGAAGAAGACATCCATAGATGAGAATGATTATCTAACCTTTATTGGCTGTTGTTATGCCATATAGTGCTGCAATAGTCAAAATGACAAAAAGATATCATAGCAGACAGGAGCACTTCTCATACATGTGGAGCCAAGTAGCTGCAATGGTCTTTGTGTGTGTGTCTGTCTCTTCTGTGGCTGTTTATTACAATTTACAAATTAATCATTAAGCTTCAGTTACATTGTGCTACTGATCTCCTGAAAAGGTTGGAGCATCTACTGATGTGATAACAGCAATTTTAACTTTTTATTTTCTTTAAGTGTCAAGTCATGTTCCCAACCTCCTCCTCTTCATCCTCCTTAAACCCCAGCTGTTCAAAGTGTACATACTGGAAGAGTTGGAGGTAGAAGTTTTAAGGATAAAGCCCGGTGTGTGTGTAGCCTTTGCAGAGGTGGACTTTGTAACAAGTTTGTAACAAGGTGCCCCCAAATGTGCATTCTCACTTGAGAATCACGTCTGGCCCCATGAGACTAGGCTACTTTTATCAGTACATTCTTGGCTTCTATTTTGACATCTTGATAGTCTTCTGGCTTCTGTCATGAATCTGCATTTTGGACTTGATTGTTTACATGCTATTTTGAACTTCTGGTAGTATGTATTTCTCATTGCTTATTTATTATATTCTTAGGCTAGGCCCAGCCACAAATTTACTTCTGGTAACATTTGAAACAGGCAAGACTGGTATCTTTTTATAAAGGCAACAACAAAGGTGTATTTAAAACCCATATTACAGTCTGGTTTGAATCCTTCAATGTATTAAATCCCTAATATCAACTGTGACTGTTTACATTCTGCATAAAACTACAGTGTACTGTTTTTTACTTAAATTTGTTCAGATAAGCTTCAGTAAACTGTGAACTGTTTCCCTACAAATTTAAACCTTTACTCAAAGATGTTTCATACTTGGAGCAATAGCCATGAGATTCCACATTACAGTTTGATACCTTATAGGTATTTTGTCTAGGTTTATACAGATTTTTACCACAGTCTACTACTCACATTATAATCCTAGGTTAGAATCCATTTATACAGTACCTCAAAGGCAAGGAGGGATGCATCATTCTCTATGGAACAGGGTATAATATAGACAAATAATCTTAAAAGATAGAGTGTTTTGCAAATACTTTCCTGAATAAACCTTTTAGGCTGAGCCATCCATTATCAGAGTGAGCAGATAAATATCTGTGAGTAACACTATGGACCCGAAGTGGGCAACATGGCATAAAGGACAGATCACCTGAGACTAAGTAGAAGAAAAGCTCAACATCCATGTTGTCACCACTGAATGCATTTTTATTTGATCGGTGTACCACTTTTTGACTATTGCTATTATTTTTTCTGTTTTGCTGCTATTAATTATTTTATTAACTAATAAATCCTACTTTACATTAAACTCTTATATTTTGTATGCACACCTTGGCTGGCTGAAGTAAAAAAGTAAACACAGCATTTTTACTTTTTTCCCACAGGATTAAATAGCTGAGGACGGACACATCCAAAAGTGAGTAACGCGGGAAAGAGTGACATACCATCAGTAACACACACACATTTGGTCTGCAAGAACCTAAGCTAGTGAGTCCCTAGCAGAAGCACTAGAAGAATGGTAGCATATGTAGACACTACTCATGGTCAATGATTTATTCTGTGTGTGTGTGTATATGTGGATTTAGCTTAGGATGTGCTTCAGTAAGCCAAACAATAATGAATCCAGTAAGCTCCACTCACTTCACAACAAAAACTAAAGACAGTTCTAGGACTTGTGGATTGAAACCTTATTTGTTTTTAACTTCATTCTTGTTTTCATATTTTGGTTTTATGATTTCAATTTAGTTTTATCTCTTCTGGTTTTCAACTCCTTGGCTGTCCCCAGTCTATATATCTGTCTGTTCCTTAACAGAACCTTACATCTCCTGGATTCCTCTCTGCTCAAAATACCTGTACTTTTCCAGGTGTTCACAACAGATGCTTGCCAAGGCTTCTGTCTTGCTTCCTCGGGGATGGATTCAGGGATGGTTTCTTCTAGAGTATTCAAGAACTAGTTAACTTAAAATTGATATTGGAATTTTTTTTTTTACCTGAAATCATGAAATGTTTATTTTCCACTATCTGTTGCTCATAATTTTTCTATACACTCATATTCTAATACAGAGTCACAGGGTGACAGTGACTATCTCCATATCTGTTCTGGCGCACAAAAACTATTGTTTTAATACACATTATGTCTGCATTTTGTTTCAGTACTTTGAAGTAAAAGCTTTTTTTTGTCCTGCGCTGCAAGGCGCACATTCTTTTTACTTACTGGGTATTTTTCTTGTATACACATACCAGACAGTAGCTTCTATAAGCAAATCCATTAACAATCTGGCAGCATAAATAAATGAAACTGCTACAACACCTCCGTTTGTGGCCTTTGTTTATTTAAATATGTGTCAGAGTATAATTAATAAAAGCTTTATGTATTTATACAAGGTTTTGGCAGTTTATTATTAACAATAAAGCTAAGTAAAACAGTGCAAATACTAACTGAAGTAAAAACAATTGCATGACTCCTAACTACAAAGGTAAAACCACGTCATGGATATCAGACTTTCTCACTTGATGACAGAGTTTTCAGCTCTGCTGAGAGTAATCTTCTGGACCTTATACTTGAGATGGACATTAACAAGAACATGGGGTCCAGCTGTAAAATGCATAAATGGAAAGGGTAAAAAACATATCACATTACATGTTTTTCAAGCCATAATCTTAGTGTGTTGGAGGCAGCTGCAGCACTTTGCCTGAAGGTTGTTGTCTAGTCTGATATACACACACCGACTCACTCCAGTTATTCCACAACTTGCTCTGATAAAGTCAAACAATTTTGATTTGTTTTAAGTCACAGATGTGAGCTTTGTGTGCATTAGAGCTGACAACCAATGAGCTCTCACCTGGAAGTCCATTGCATATAATGTAACGATGAGGAATAAGAAAACAGGTGTTTTAGACCCCACAAACAGAAAAGAGGCTTGTCTGTCTGCTGTTACATATTTTACCCACCACAACTGAATGGAAAAAGGAAAAAAAGCAAACAAGATTGCGGAATAACTCACCATACTTATAAACCCTTTACAGAGCACCAGTTCTGTCAGGCAGCGACATTATTGGCTGTCAGAAAAAGGGACAAGAACTTGAGTCTTTATAAGTAGGAAACTTTGCTGGAAGGTTGTCATGCAGTCTGGTAATTTGACATCTCCAGTAATTTCTAGTTATGTATATCAGCATGCACTGGCTACGAGATCAGCAAATGTTGTCAGATTTGACATACCCTCAATTTAGAAGTCATGTAATGTGACATCAGCTTGAGCAACCAAATGTTTTAAACTGAGATATGGTTGTTTTAATAAAAGATCCAATGAGAATTTCGCCTTGAACATTTCAAAAGAATTTCGGGTCTTCTGTGTCTACACAAATGGATACAAATATAGTAAGTGCTGGTAATTTGTTATAGCCATATTGGTGTTCCTTGGTTTTATTTTTTGTTGTTATATTGTTATATTATTATTATATTTGAGTTTAATTTATTTTAAAGTTATTTTGTTGTCTTTATCTGGTTATTTTTTGTATCTGTTTACATCATTTATTTAAAAGTTATTTTGTTGACTTTATCTGGTTATTTTTTGTGTCTGTTTATACAGGCACCACCATTTTTCCTATACAGTTGTATGATGCAGCATAGCTGCTACGATACACATGCCATGTGATACATAACATCACAATGATTATGACAATCGGTCCTCCACATCTACGTGTTCCGCATAGCAAAATTCAATCAATTGCAAATCCAAAATTTTCAAAAAAAAATCCAGAAAAAATAAGGCTTGAACTTGCCGTGTGCCGAGCACTACACTGTATCCAAGCTAATAAGGTAATGTGTAGGAATGCCCTGCTCATGCCTCCTGCCATTTTACTGATCCTCAATGTTTGAGCACTGTTCACCTTGTGTCTCATTCGTTCGCTACTTGAGTTGTGTGTAATGTGTATGTGTGTGTGTGTATGTGTGTATGTGAAAGAGAGTGTGAGAGAGAGATAGAGAGAAAACAATATTTTCTCTGTTTATAATATTTATTCTATGAACTTGTATTTTAAATATTGTGTTTAATTCTCCTTCACTTTATTAAACTAAAGCAATCTATAGGTGTTGAAATACAGAAAATGTTACGTGTTCCTGACGGGTATGCACTATGAGGTTAAGCTATGATGGTTGGGTCTGGATAGAACAGGTACATTTTTTTCCTGTCATTATTTCCTAAACAATACAGTATAATAATTATTTACATAGCATTTACAATGTATTAGGTATTATAAGTAATCTAGAGATAATACAGCAGGATGTGTGTTGGTTATTGGCAAATAATACACCATTTTATATATATACTAGCAAAATACCCGCGCTTCGCAGCGGAGAAGTAGTGTGTTAAAGAAGCAATGAAAAAGAAAAGGAAACATTTTGAAAATAACGTAACATGATTGTCAATGTAATTGTTTTGTCACTGTTGTGAGTGATGAGTGTTGCTGTCATATATATATATATATATATATATATATATATATATATATATATATAAATATATATATATATTTACACACACACACATAAACATATATATATACATATCTATACATATACACATATATATACACAAACACATATATACATACATATATATATATCTACATATATACACATACATATACATACACACATACATACATACACACACATATACACACAAATACATATATACACACACATATATACACACAAATACATATATATATA
>JANRMT010062836.1:9445844-9462784 GCA_026402145.1 Polypterus bichir lapradei
TCACTCGCTCGCTTCTTATTGTTTCGCTGCCTTCTCAATTATATAATGCATGTTTTCTTCAGCGCTTTTTGGGGCTCTTCCTGGTTTTCTACGTACTGCGTGATTACGTGGGAGGCGTGATGATGTCAAACTCCGCCCCCACGGGTTTCAAGCTCATCTCCATTACAGTAAATGGAGAAAAACATCTTCCAGTTATGACCATTACGCGTAGAATTTCGAAATGAAACCTGCCCAACTTTTGTAAGGAAGCTGTAAGGAATAAGCCTGCCAAATTTCAGCCTTCTACCTACACGGGAAGTTGGAGAATTAGTGATGAGTGAGTGAGTGAGTGAGTGAGTGAGTGAGTGAGTGAATGAGTGAGTGAGTGAGGGCTTTGCCTTTTATTAGTATAGATATATATACTGTATATTAAATATACTTATATAAGTGACTTGATCATCCACGGACTTTGGTATCCAAGGGATGACTGTATATACAAGATGCCAATTCATATAAAAACAGCATTTAAACTTTAAAATAAGGAGAAGACTCCTACAGCATTTAAAAGAATATTAGGGAATACATTTTCAAGGCTATTGATCTTAGTTGCAAACCTAGGGTTTTATTTTTCGTTTTGATGTTTTCATTTGAAAAACTCCATATGTGCCAACTTAGCAAAGTCTGACCATGCTATTCTTAATTGATTAGGTACTATCTGCTACTTGAAAAATTATCTAAACTGTAATAGTTAGGTGTAATGAATACTAGGAGTAAGCCAGTGAAGAATTTCTGAAGCAAAAGTAATAAATAAGAAATGGACAAAAGTGAAAGGGAAAGATATTGTAAATGGAAAAGGGTAAACCAAAACCAATCATATAAGCCAAAACACAAAAGCAAAAGCTAACATCAAAAAAGTCTCAACTTTAACTAGATTTTTTTCTCCTAACAATAGCTGAAGATCTTTGTTTCTTTCAGAATGTATCCAATGCTCAGGTAATAAGCTGATGTGTGTTGCCATCTTAAATAGTTGGAAAATGATGACTGCCTCATCACATGACCAACAACAAGCACAGTGATTGCGAACAATATGGCCACAGACATGTAGAAGACACCACAAAATGGACACGATCCCTAAAAAATGGTGCCATGATGATGTCAACAGCATCACAAAAAAAAAAAAAAAAAAACATGAAGTTGAAAATGCTCCAAAACATTAAAAAAAGAAACAGATAAATTTCTTTGGGGTCAGTATGAAGAATGACAGCAGTATGGACAGGAATACTTAAATTATTTATGAATTAACCCAGTAGTGTAATTTTTTAGTAAACAACAAAAACCACAAACACTATCGCTCACATAACAGAACAGGATCTGGTCAGGTAACAAACACTTTGATATTTAGTTACTAATTTGATTTTTGACATTGTTTATCCCAACAATAAACATGTAAAATTCACATTCTTCTAGCCCTGTAGATAAATGCTTTTACTCAGACAAGACAAGACTTCTTTACTATACTTAACAAGACAAGTTCTTACAGAAAATCAAAAGGTCATTAACATAAACACTCAGAAATTCCCAAAAATATTAGTGACAAATGACTGAAAGCCAACAGGGAATTTGCTCAACCATATGGCATGACAAAATATTCTCAGTGTCCTGTCATGCTGTGCTGCAGTTAGGTCAAGCCTCCCACTGCAGCTGCCATATTAAACATTGCTTAATTTTATTCTGGTTACACACTTGTATAGGATTTCATATAATGCAATTTTATTGGACCTTTTCAATGTCAAGTGGAAAGTGAGGGCCATGCAGCATAAAATCTATAAATAATTAACCAATACAAAACACACTTCCTGTGTCTATTAATATGTATTTCTCATTTTTCCTCCCCAGCATCCTGTGGTGTCAATTGATGAACCTTTTCATGGATGTGCCATCACAGATTATGGAGCCACTGTCAGATCTTTGTGATATTTTTCTGTAATTATATGCATTTGTAGGCTTTGCGATCCACTGCAAAGTGGACAGTAAGTATATCGGGCTAAAAAACATTTTTGAGACTTATTCATTATATATATTTTGCAGAGTGTTTTTATGCTTCTGATTCAGCATTACATTTTGTGGTTTACAGCATGTCATTTGTGTTTCACTGATGCAGATTTAGTACACAACCTTCATGTGATATGTTTTGAATCAGTCCGCAACGCACAGCCCACTATTGATATTGGGACAGTAGAAGCGTATTTCTTTGTGCACATTTCTTTTTTTTTTTCTTTTGACTACGCATGTGCTTGCACACAATCAATGTGCCTCTTACATTACTGCAGGCTACAACAGTGCAAGGCTTAGTGACTTTCACATTAACCCTGGCACGAGCAATGACAGTCATTGCATTGTTAACAGTGCTCAGGCAGCTAAGGTCTTGTTTTACTGTACATTGCAATTGGTCAAAATCACTTTACCTTTTTTGTCACACAGCTATTGTTGCACCACAGTGAAGCTTCATACAACCAAATTCACTAGGCATATCACAGCAGTTCAGTCTAACAGGGCCATTTGATGGATCGGTTTCACTTTCTGTCTCAATGTCTGATGACCAATTCACATCATCATCATCATCGTCACTTGATTCGAGCAATGGTTCAGTTTCAGTTTGTTCTAAAACTACCTTTTTGTTTGGCTTTAAACTTACCAATGATTTTTGTTGGAGGCTCTGCACTACTCGTAAATATTGAAGAGTTATCGAAGAGTTACCATATAACTACACAGTATTTTAGCATCTAGATGTTATTTCAATCACTAGAACGTAGCAGAATATTGTCCTGAAAGTTATTCAGGTATTATAAAGCTTATTACATGTCATCCAAAGCCTGATTCAGGTTTATTCATAATTACATAGAATTCTGAGTCCAAGGAGATTAATATTATATTAATTTATTAATCAGCATTTACAGTATGTATTCTGTATTTTCTTATGTTCCTAGTGTTTTGTAGGTTACACCCCAAGAGGAAGAGCCACCGTGATGTTTCTGCTGAGGGACTGCCTACGGCCTATATATTTCAGGCTGCGGAGTAGGTAACTCAGTGGTCCACTAACTGCTGGAGTGTTAGCACTGTCTTGTGTAAGTACAGTACTATTCGGATTTTCTGGTTTAGATTTTTTCTTTTCTTTTTTTTTATGGCTTGTCTATGAATTCTGATTTTTGGTTATGGACTGGACCTGTTAGCCTTGTGGCAAGCCCTTTTTGCCTTTTTTCCTTTTGCCACTTTTGTTCTTTTGTTTATGTAAATAAATTCTTCATCTGTAGAGATACTCTGGTGCCCTTGCCTTCTTTAGCCACAGACTTGACAGTATATACTGTACTGTTCCATGTAAGGAATTTTTGTGTATTTGGAACAGTTACAGTATATTTTTCATCTTTAAAAGTAAGGCTCCCATTTTGTGCTGGTCAAAATCTGTCTGTTGAGCTTGTGGGCAGGCTGTCTGTGCTGAGACCTGTCTCTAGGCAGGTAAGTGAAGATCCGGTCTGGTTGTCAGACTTTTTGGAGTCCTTTTTTTTGCCATTGGCTGCACACTTGATCATAATAATTTGTAATTATCGTATATTGAACTAACCTTATAAGGGTTAGTCTAATTTTTCAGTGTAAATGTAACTAAAATTGAATGACCTTGTAATTGAAATTTATATCATGATTTTCCTGTCCAAAATATTTATAATGTATTGGAATAAAGGTGTGGGAAAATTAATTTACAGTATAAAAACATAAGGTTATTAATGAATGGTCGACACTTTTGTACATGGTGCTAAACTTTTAAAGCCACATTGCCCCAAAAAAAAATATTTCATCCACCAACCTTTAATTTTTTTATTCAGATTTCAATTTGCCTTTCTTGTCAAGACAAAGTGAAACAAAGCAAAAAAATATTAAAATCTTTCATTTGAATATAAATATACAGCACATTTATCAAAATTTGTCCATTAATCTTCTGAATCCACATAATCCAGCCACAGGGGATGCACAAACTAGTGTGTTTCTTCGTGCTGGTCCCAAGCCCGAATAAATGGGGAGGGTTACGACAGGAAGGGCATCCGGTGTAAAATTTTACCAAATCAATATGCAGACAGATGATCAAGAAGAAGAGGAAGAAGAAGATTGTCTAAATCCAAACATTCCAGTTCAGGCACAAGGCAGGAACAGACCAAGAACAGGTTGGTAGTTCAGCTCAGTCTCATTTTGCAGTCAACAATCTACCTAATCTGCACATTTCTGGAATGTAACAAGAAACCAGAATATTTGGGGAAAAGCCACACAGTCGTGGCTATAAAGTGGAAACATCACACACACAGTGCCCGAACTGTGACTTGAACCCAGGAAACTGGGGCTGTAAGGTATTGAACAAGTTCAGGGGCACTTAGCAAAGTCTTTCCCTCAGCAGTATTCTTCATATCAGCTGCTTTAAGGTCTGCATACTAGTAACAACCCAGTAAACTGCATTAGTGTACTTTTCTTGTACTTGTGAAAGCCATCTTTGTGGTTGTTCTACCATTAATTCCACTTATTCTATTCATCTCAGTATAAAGTTTCTTCTTCTGCTTCAGGGTCTGCCTGGTAAATATTTGAAACTTGTAGCATTACAATGGTAATATAAATGCAATTTATCTGTTATCTATTTATCTGTCAGTGGCAATGCCATCATCTATTAAAGCAAAAAAAGATGAATGTTATTAACCAAAATGCATGTAATAGAAAGAAGAATATGAATATGGGTTATCGCTTATGCAGTGTGTAAAACTAGTGTCACAAGTCTAGAGGGTGTAAGCAGCCACTCAACATGACACAGACAGACACAGGAGGCACACTTATAAAAGCACAAGTTTTTTATTTTTCTTCACCTCGTGGGAAACACCTTCCTCATTTCCCACAGGCACAACACAGTCTCAAGCAGAACAACCAATACACAACACTCAATCCTTTTTCTTCTCTTTGTTCTCCTCCACTCCTCCTCAGCAAGCTTCATCTCCTTCCTCCTGTCTCTAGCTAACCGAGTAATGTCCGCTGACCCCTTATATAAGGCACCCAGGAGTGCTTCAGGTTCTCGTTGTCCCACTTCCGGTAGCACTTCTGGGTGTGGCACAAGAACTGCCCACACAGGCTCAGGAACAGCTGCAGCGCCCCTAGCAGCACCCCCAGATCCCAACAGGGCTCTGTCCAACTCTATCTCCCATGAAACCCTGCAGGAGTCCCACCGCTGCCTCCCTGGGGGAAATGCCATCTAGTGTTCTGGGGGAGGTACTGCTCTGTCCACATTTGTTCCCCCAGTCCTTCCAAGGAAGAGGCGTCCTGGCCTAGAAATAAATTTGTGAGCCTGTCCAGACTGGAGAGTTGGTACTAAAAGCAGAGTATAGTATTGTGCCTCCTACAGATATCATTAAAATAAGCTTAATAGTAAAATTAGAATAATGCTAAGGATGTTTCATTCATTTTACTGTGTTTTATGATCTTTATAGAAAATAAGAGACTATCACATATTAAAAGACATCAGTTTACAACAGAGCAAAACAAATCAATAAACAAACTTTTGACTTTTATACCAAAGTTTACAAAAGGTGGCAGTTACACGGTAATGGTGCTGTTATTTTTATCATTTGCAAATCTCACAAGTAATATATTTTATTTAAATGGCAATATATTATGAACTCAAATCACACTGTATGACTTTCATATTCTGAAAAAAATTATTTATTGGCTAGCACAATAAAAAGAGCACTACAACAGCAGAAAACGGTGCATGCATTTTATGTTTATGTTTATGATGGAAAAAAATTCAACATATCATTTATACAACATTTTAAAGAAAACTGGTTTGAAAATGCAGTTACGTCAAAGAAGCCACATTCCTGCTTTACTGGTAGAAAAAAAACAAATCAATAGTAGGGCATTTCCAGCATGCTGCTTGGTCTTCTCAGACTGCCCAATGGAGCTTTTATTTACACGGATAGAAGTGAAATGAGACACACAAAAAGCAGGTCTTAAAAGGAAGAGGCAATGACCAGTCCTTTGGGGTTGATTTTAAAACGCTTGATACATATTTGATTACATACTGCATTTAATAGCAGTGACTGACTGGCAGAGAAGCAACACTGTAATGACTAACTCCATCTATTGCTCAGAAAGCTTTACAGCTTGCAACAATGATCAATCAAAATTAATATTCCATTTGCAGTTCACTGTGTAATCAATAAATTTGCTAAGCAATAAAGCTAAAATCTGGTATTGGATTTGAACATTTCCATTCATTTTCAAGGATGCATAATTAATGCTGGTGTGCTTTCTGTTGATTAAATGAAAATTTTACTGACAGCCCATTTGCAGTCACCTATAGGAAAAAAAATTAGGACAGTGCATAAGATAAGTTGTGGTGAAAATGATGGCAAACCTGGCAGCCATTATGAACAATGCTGTATATCCTCTCTCTGAAAACACAAGCATTGAGTAGTTTCAGCCAACCAATTATTTAGTAGAAGTGTGTACACAAACTGCTGGGATTCCTTAATAACAAAAGATAATACATTCCTTTGTAATGTTTCACAGTGACGGCTGTCTTATCTCTAGTCAAATTTGAAGTGTTTTAGTCATTTATGTCTGTGCTTGAGGGGGGTTGTTGTTGTTAATGTTTGTTATAATATTTCTGTATTTCATGACCTTCTGTAAAAGGTACATTTCCCCATATGGATTACTTATCTCATATTACTTTCTTTCATTTAAAAAGACAGGGACTACATTACGCAATCACATGTGGGTTAAAGACATTGACCTATCACTACTATGCATGATCAATAACAGCCTACACCTGTGGACTTTCCTCCAGGTGCTCTTATTTTTCTCACACATCCCCAATGCCATACTGGATAGTTGGTCATTTCAAAAATAGCCCCCGTAAATGTGTATTTGAATGGGACTTGCAATGGACTAGTGTCCCTGCCCAGGGCTGTTTTCCAGGGCTTTGGCAACCAAATTCAGGGGGTTTAAGAATAAATTAATAAATTAATCTACAAAGATGCCCTCAAACAGGTAGTGAAACTATAATATCTATTCTGATTGATGCTATTTTATTAGGATGTACTATTTAATTACTTTTGTACAACATATAACTGAACTCAAACTCATTCAAGAGCTGGCAACTGCATATTCACATTTAAATAGCAAAGTATTGAAAAGAAGGGATAGAAAACAGAATCAAGACATAATACAGAGGTCTAGTGCATAAAATTATGTAATCAGAGAAAACCTCATTAAAGCATTTTTAATTGAAATAATTAAAATGTAAAGAAACAAAAACTCAACTACTTCCTTAACTAGAAGCCAAAGCCTTCCTTTAATAGATAGTTGTACTTAATTAGATTGCTTGTCAAAAACACCAAAAACATGACTGAGCACTTGGATCTAACTTCTAGTTTTTAGGTCACAAGCATTTAACCCATCCTTGGACCTTTCAAATTTCATACTACTGTAGTTTACTAGCATAAGATTCTGAGCCCTTAAGTACTTCTTTTGCTTAAACTAAAATGACCTGCAAATAACAGGGTAACTGACAGTCAAACTGCTATCTTAGTTCCACTTTTACAAACGTTTTTTATTATTAGGCAGCTGTTTGAATACAAAATTTAGAAAGAGAGCAACCATTTTGAGGGACAGATTTTAATTCACTTGTTTTAAATTTGATTTTTTTTTCAGAAAATGAAGATATACAGTACACTGATAGAAAGTTTTGAAGAAACAAAAACAACTAATGGATCTCCACCTCTGACTACCCCCCTTTGTCTGCAGTTTCCTCCTAGCCTCACATATCATTAACCTGTTGCTTAGCAGCATTAATAGCACTGCAGTCATATGACTCATGGGGGTCTAAGGAAATGCAAGATGAAAAGTATTTGTAACTGATGTACTTCAGTCTAGCAATGTGCCCTGTACCTTGCAAAAAGCTTCAAGGATCTCTTGTTTGTGGGAACTGACTACAGTTTTTTTTTGTCTGCCCTATAAGTTTCCATTTTATGTGTGTTCACGTATAATGTGCAAAGCACCTATTGCAAAAATCCATGTCTGTCAGTCTTTCTGTCCGCCTGTCTGCAGGAAAAAATGTTTTGCTGAGATGTGACACACTTATTCTTCAAAGAAATTTGTCAAAACAGTTACATTTTTGTTCATATATCTCAAATAGATTGCTCTGTACAAAGTTTTGCACTTTCAAAATTTCCCTAATCTAAATTAATCTGTCTTAAAATGGAGAACCGTTCTGTTCAGCTTCAACTAGGAATTAGGTTACTGTTTCGACTTACTGTTTCAGAGCAAGTGCTTATACAGTACATGTATATTTTGTATATTTTACCCTCTTACTCATCTGACAGCCACTTAGGTGCTCAATTCAAATGAGTCAGACACTATGACAGAGTGCGCGTGCGCAAACAGCTCACACGGCAGCACCCTTCTCCGGCTGCTTTAGGTAAGTTAACTAATAGAGGACAAAAAATGTAACTTCTCTGGAAATAAATGGAAGTTGAAAGCAATTATGTAAACATATATAATATTAATTTAACAATATTATCTTTAGATTATTACTGTAAAGAACCAACTTTACCAACTTGCTGCTAAATAGTGTTTGAACTCATTAATAATACAAGAAAGGTGCTGTTTGCACTAACTGATATAAACATAGGATGGGTTTAGAAATGAACAGTGACATCAAGAGGTGGGCGGCTTCAGTGGCTTATGCCCCTGATCTCTGGCACCCAGCCCCTGATCTTTCAGTCTCAGATATACAGCAAGAATTTTCGCAGGACCCTCGTCTTCATGCCCATCATGTACCGTTCATATTTGCATTATACAATAAATAAGTTCCTTTCCAAGTTCTTATTTATTTTTATAATTTTTACTGTGTTTGTTCAAGTGGGTTGCACCTGAAAAGACCTGGTTTGAATCCTACCTGGCAGGGAGAAAATTCTTTGTTAATTGTGGTAATCACAACTCAAAGACGCATGATATTCTATATGGGGTTCCACAAGGCTCTATCCTGGGTCCGCTTATTTTCTCAATCTATATGCTTCCGTTAGGTCAGATTATCTCAAGTTACAACGTGAGCTACCACTGCTATGCTGATGACACACAGCTGTACTTATCAGTAGCACCTGATGACACCGACTCTCTCGAATCAATAACACAATGTCTTACTGGTATTTCTGAATGGATGAATAGTAATTTTCTCAAGTTAAATAAAGAGAAAACTGAAATTGTATTGATTGGCAAAAACGGATTAAGTGAGGTTATCAAAAATAATCTTGACGTATTAGGATTAGAAGTTAAGACCGAAGTAAAAAACTTAGGGGTAACCGTTGACTGTAACCTGAATTTTAAATCACATATTCTTCAGACCACTAGGACAGCATTTTTTCACTTAAGAAATATAGCAAAAGTTAGACCTCTTATATCATTGAAAGATGCTGAGAAATTAATTCACACTTTTGTTTTTAGTCGATTAGATTACTGTAACGCACTGCTCTCAGGACTACCCAAAAAAGACATAAATCATTTGCAACGAGTGCAGAATGCAGCTGCTAGAATCCTAACTCGGAAAAGAAAATCTGAACACATCTCTCCAGTTTTAATGTCACTACACTGGTTACCTGTGTCTTTCAGAATTGACTTTAAAATTCTGCTTATAGTTTACAAAGCCTTAAATAATCTCGCTCCATCTTATATATCGGAATGTCTGACACCCTATATTCCAAATCGTAATCTTAGATCATCAAATGAGTGTCTCCTTACAATTCCAAAAGCTAAACTTAAAAGAAGTGGTGAGGCGGCCTTCTGCTGCTATGCACCTAAAATCTGGAATAGCCTGCCGATAGGAATTCGCCAGGCTAATACAGTGGAGCACTTTAAAACACTGCTGAAAACACATTACTTTAACATGGCCTTTTCATAACTTCACTTTATCTTAATCCTGATACTCTGTATGTTCAATTCACTATAATAACTATTCATGGTGGCACTAAAATCCGTACTGACCCCTACTCTCTCTTCTGTTTCTTTTTCCGGTTTTTCTGTGGTGGCGGCCTGCACCACCACCAACTTACTCAAAGCACCATGATGTCCCAGCATTGATGGACTAAAAGCCAGAAGTCCACGTGATCATCATCATCATCATCAAGTCCTTCCGTGAAAACCATAAATACAAAGAGGACTGTTTCATTTATGTTAGGTAGATTGCCCAGAGGGGACTGGGCGGTCTCATGGCCTGGAATCCCTGCAGATTTTTTTTTTTTTCTCCGGCCGTCTGGAGTTTTTTTTTTGTTTTTTCTGTCCCCCCTGGCCATTGGACCTTACACTTATTCTATGTTAATTAATGTTGACTTATTTTATTTTCTTACTGTGTCTCTTATTTTTCTATTCTTCATTATGTAAAGCACTTTGAGCTACATTTTTTGTATGAAAATGTGCTATATAAATAAATGTTGTTGTTGTTGTTGTTGTTGTTGTTTTAAATAATATTAATAACTAGACAGGGAACTTATTTCAGTTCCTTTCCTCCTTTCATAGGGTAATAGTGATAATGATATTATGCTAGTATTGATCATTTTGTATTAGTAGATACAGTAAGATGTAATAAGAGGATGTAATAAGATTAATATGAGGAGTGCCAGCATGTTGCATGCTGATTATCACATGTAACTAAGAATTTTATTGTAGTCTGTAAATGTGACAACCTGTAATGACTCTATCATTGGCTTATCATTCTTCCAGAATGTGAACTTTGCTACTAGAGAGGGAAGCTGTCTGGACAATGTTTACACGACCGTTCCTGACGCCTACAAGGCCCTACCCCGCCCCCACCTCGGCTATTCAGACCATATCAGCATGCTTATGGTTTCTGCATACAAGTCCCTGCTGAAGTGCAATAAACCAGCCCGCAAGAACATCAGAATGTGGCAGGTTGGTGCTGTTTCAGCTCTCCAAGACTGCTTCGAATTGACAGAATGGGACATTTTCAGGGAGGTTGCTATGGATGGTGACTCCATCAATCTGGAGGAGTACACAGACTCTGAGACTGGCTACATCTCCAAGTGCATAGAGGATGTTACTGTTACCAAAGATGTTACCACAAGAGGCAACCAAAAGCCCTGGATGACGAGAGTAGTGCACAAGCTGCTCAAGATCAGAAATGCAGCCTTCAGATCTAGAGACAAGGCCACCCTCAGGGTGGCCAGAGCCAACCTGTCTCGCGTCATAAGGAGAGCTAAGTGGGCATATGCGCAGAGTATTAACAAACACTTCAGCAGCACCAGAGACACACGTGGTATGTGCCAGGGCGTTCGGACAATTACAAACTACAAGCCCAATCCACACAGCAGCGATGGTGATGCCTCCCTACTGGATGAGCTGAACAATTTCTTCGCAAGGTTTGAGGTGCAGAACAAAGAGCCTGCGAGAAAAGCAACACCTCTCTCAACTGACCAGGTTACTCTGTTTCTCCATAACTGATGTGACGTGACCATACAACATACCTGGTTGTGTGTTCAAGGAATATGCCAGTCAACTGGCTGGTGTCCTCACAGACATCTTCAACACATCTCTGAGCCAGTTGTCAGTCCCAGCATGCTTCAAGTCGACCACCATCATACCAGTGCCAAAGAAGTCATCAGTGACATGCTTGAATGACTACCGACCAGTTGCACTCACGCCAGTCATCATGAAGTGCTTCGAAAGATTAGTCATGTCACACATAAAGACTAATCTCCCTGCCTCCCTTGACCCTCTTCAGTTTGATTACTGCTCAAACAGGTCAACTGAGGATGACATATGCTCTGCCCTTCACCCTTTCCCTGACACATCTGGATAAAAAAGACACATATGTAAGGATGTTTTTCATAGACTTTAGCTCTGCCTTCAACACAATCATCCCTCAAAAGCTGGTTGTAAAACTGAGCAGGTTGGGCCTGAATACCACTCTCTGCAATTGGATCCTGGACTTCTTGAAAGAGAGGCCCCAGTGAGTTTGGATAGGCTGCAACACTTCCAGCATCATCACACTGAGCACTGGAGTGCCGCAGGGCTGCGTGCTTAGTCCACTGCTCTTCACCCTGCTGACTTACGACTGCACAGCCACGCACAACACCAACCACATTATCAAGTTTGCGGATGATACGATGGTGCTGGGACTGATAAGCAGGAATGATGAAACAGCATACAGAGATGAGGTGGAACGGCTGTCTGCATGGTGTGAAGACAACAATCTCTCTCTCAATGTCGACAAGACAAAAGAGATAATCGTGGACTTCAGAAAATCATATCCTGCCTACATCCCATTCAGCATCAACGGTTTAGATGTGGAGACTGTTAGGAGTACCAAGTTCCTCGGTGTGCACATAACTGAGGAACTTACGTGGATGCATAACACCTCATCACTAATCAAGAAAGCCCAGTAGAGACTACACTTCCTGAGGCAGTTGAAGTGAGCAAGTCTTCCCCCTTCCATCCTCACCATGTTCTACAGAGGCACCACTGAGAGTGTTTTGGCCAGTTGCATCATAGCCTTGTATGGCAACTGCAACATATATGATCGCAAGTGCTTGCAAAAGATAGTGAAGATAGCAGAGAACATTATTGGGGTGTCTCTCCCTTCACTACAGGATATATTTTACAAACGCAGTGTCCGCAAGACCTGCAGCATTGTACAGGACCCCTTATACCCCTCACATGGACTTTTCACACTTCTGCCATCCAAGAGAAGAACTGCAACATCAAAGCCAGATCTGCCAGGCTGCAGGATAGTTTTTACCCCCAAGCTGTCAGACTCCTTAACACTGTGCTGCCACCTGGGATCTTCCACACTGCCTCAACCATCTCTAAAAACACTTTCCTGCAAAGACTAGTGTGCATTTAGAAAAGAACTGAAAATTTCATACTGACCTTTAAGTATTTTGACACTCTTGATATCCTTCTGCTGTGAAACATTCTGACCTGTCATTGTGTACACATGTCTTAAACAACCATTATCATACACTGATAATTTCTGTATTATCTATATATATTATTTATTTATTTATTATATTACATATCTATTGACTATATTTATGTATCTAGATTGCAAATACCATACATCAATGTTCATACTGCTAACTACACGTCAATATTACGCCAATATTGCTACTACTTCTTTGTCTTGTCTTTGCACAATGTCTTGTCTTGTTTGTGCTTTAATTTTAAATTTAAATTTTATTTTAATTCTATTTTTAATTTATTATTTGCACTTCATGTTGTTACACTGTGGACCCTGAGCTTCGCAATTTCATCTTTCTATATACTTGTATATGGTTGAGATGACAATAAAGTTCACTTTGACTTTGATCATTAAGAAATTAGTAAAAAAACTAAAAAAATAAAACAAAATGCCTCCTTCCAGGAAATTAATCAGAGACCTATTATATGTGCTTCTTCAAAGACTTGGAAGTTATAAAGAATAACAGATTTTAAAATTGCCTCTGCCTGAAAATCTGAATATACAGTACTCCTTAAATGTAGTAACCAGCCAGTAAATGATTCAATATTATTTTACAAATTTATTCATATTTTGTTATCCTCACTAATTCTGGATTAACATAACTGTTAAAGAAATTCCTTCAGGCCTTCTTGCCTCCCTAGTATCACATTAGTGTTTCAAAGGGACATACTTTGGTAATAAGCAAAACTCCACCTATATTAGGATACAAATGAAAACAAACAGATAGTGTATAGAATGATACAATGAGTAAAAAGGAAGAAGGGTAGTCAGTTCTCAAATAAATAAGGTAAAAATTCAGAGCATGCCATTCTCTCGTGCCGTCACTGCACACTGTTATGACTGATCCGCTTTTCCCACAACAGTAATGCCCTTTTTTCCTGCATACTCCGTCTTCATGTTAGTTTAAAACAGCTATTACTTTGTAGCCAACATATCATGTATAAGTTTCATTTCTGTGCTACCTGCAGCCCATTAACCTCAAACTAGGCGACATAGACTGGCTTCAACAGCAGACAGAGCAGCATTATCCCCACAAAAGCTCTAAATAATAAAGAAGTCTAAATGGTCTCTAAGCTTAAATACCACAAATTTAAGTCTACTGATGATACTTATTAAGCAGTTCTTGTTGACATATAGCAAGAACAGTCAAGAAAATTGAAAACAACTAATAACAAACACTTCTGCATATGAACTTCATAATGGGATCAGCCACTTTCCTTACTGACAGTAAATTCTTCCATGTAATAACATGGTCAAAGAAAAAGGAAGCAGTTTGTTTGAAAAACATAAAAAAGTTGCATATTAGCTTCAGCCACAAAACCACTCATCATCCTCTTTAATAAAACCCTTGTGTGCGTCCAGTGTCCGTGTGTGTCTTCTGGTGAAGTGCGCATGCGTGGGGCCACACAGCACGTGTTCAGTCTCTTCCTGTGCTGAGAGAGAGACAGATGCACACACACAGGCGCGCACGAGTCACGCACACACAGACACACAGGCGCACGCGAGTCACGCACACACACACAGGCGTGCGGTGTCCGTGTGTGTGTCTTCTGGAGAAGTGCTCATGCGCGGGGCCACACAGCACGTGTTCAGTCTCTTTCTGTGCATTCCCTGTGCAGAAAGAGAGACAGAGACACACACAGGCGTGCGCGAGTCACACACACACACACACACGCACACACACAGAGGCGCGCGTGCGTCACACACACACACACAGAGGCGCGCGTGCGTCACACACACACACACACAGGCGCACGCGTGCATTGTTGCAATGTTACTTTTCTTGGTTGTTTATTAAATTACAGATTTTTCAAATGTTCATTTTTTCCCCTGTGCTTAAAACTCATTAAAAAAAGAGTTTTTAGTGAGCGGGTCATAAGGCTATAGCGCAAATTCTTGCAGTGTTAGTTTTCTGTTGTTCAAGGTTTTCTTAGTGTTATTAAATGTTTTTACATTTAGTTTACTATTACGCTGTGCTTTCTATGGTATAGTTAACTATATTTGTGCTTAAAAACTTAAAAAAATATATATTTACATACAGTTTATACGGTCTGGAACGGATTAATTGTATTTACATACAATCCTATGGGGGAAATTACTTTGGTTCACGACCAAATCGGGTTACAACCAGAGTTTTGGAACAAATTATGTTCATGAACCGAGGTTCCACTTTATTACTGTCAGACAAAATTACAGGCATTTTACGGAAATACAAACCAGTATTGCTGAGAGAGAAAATTAAAGGCACACAATACAGTGACACATATTACAGCCACATACAAGGTCCCTTGCCATTTAATATAGACTGTTCATACAAATGTTTATGCACTACTGTTCTAGCGCCCGTTATTTTAACGGGCTTAATCTCTAGTCAAATTCATAATGATCCCCAACCTTATTTTATAAATTATGCACAAAATTGTCTACATTTGAAAAACAATTCTTTTTTTGAGTATTTTTAATTTTTATTTGTTCTTCCAGTTTGTCATGAATGAAGAAACATTTTGTTGCTACATGTCATGGTGAATTGGTTATTTAAACTTGGATTGTGTTAAGTAATTTCTGAACTTTTTGCATTTAAAGAAACAACCTTGTGAGAGACATCTAAAGAGGTAATTCTGCTTTTGAGGAATCTAAGAAAAAGAAACAAAGAAAAATAAATTTAGACCTTGACCAATGTTAGTTTCAACCTGTGGTCTATCTGGCCTCTAACCAAGCTTGCCATTTAAAAGTACTTTCTGTCACTTTGCAAAAAAAAATGCTACTATAAACCAATGATAGTCTTTACAATTGATTTTGACATAATGAAAATTACCTGAAAATGCCAGAATCTACTCCAAAGTCATTTTTTGTCTAACATATAAAGGCATAAATTGCTTTGTCTACATTTCTTTGATGGAAATTTGTTATGATCGGAATTACACTTTTTGATTCAATTGAAATTTTTCTAATGTTATTTGCTTTGAAGTCTGCTATTGTAATGCTGTTGTCTTCCCACAATGCCTTTTTGGTTTTCTGTGGCCATTATCATTTTGTGCTGGTCTGTGTAGTATTTGCTAACTGGTTGCTATGGAATGACATCTGGGGCTGTGTGCTGTCAAGGGTTAAAAAGACCAAACTTTTTGAACCCTGATTGTCTCAGTTTGCAGATTACAAATCAAGTGTTTGTTAAAAGTTTATCAAGGCATTTATTTAGCTTTTGGTTTTTGAAAAAAATAAAGGATTGCTTTTAAAATCTAAGTTAAATAAAAGCAAGGTCAAACACGTGAACAGAAACTACCAAACCATTGAGCTATAAAGTGAGAAATATAGCCAAAGCTAATCCATATGCACATGATGAGTATGATACAAAATGTGCCAATAATCATGTCTGAGGGTATAACATAACAGCAACGATGTTTATTGAGTAGAGATGCTTGTTAGATATGTTTAAAATGTGGCCATCATCATGATTCTGTTACATAGCAATGTTTGATTTCTTTTGGTACATGGAATGGTTGCCACCTTGACTAAGTTACTGGTTGGGCTAGGAGGCACCATCATTGACAGCAACAGACCACACATGAGAATTCCTATGGTTTCACTAGAGCCATTGCGACTAGACAGTTCTTCTAGTGAACGACTCATTAAGGTACTAAGTTATCAGTTGGCCTCAGTCTGCTACACTTGATAATTCTTTTTTCAAATAAGAAGAAATATACAGGTGTTTATAAACTCACTCTTTGTTTTCATCTCATCATTTCTGCTACAAATTAACCCGTTTACCATATTTATATTGTCATACTTGATAAAATCAGAAGCAACAAATGTACTAATCAATTAATGTATAGATATACACACACACACACATATATATATACATACACACATATATATATACACATACATACATATATATATA
>JANRMT010062836.1:9470805-9486657 GCA_026402145.1 Polypterus bichir lapradei
TTTCTACTTTTCCTGCTACTGTCTTGTATCTGTAAAAAAAAAAAGACGGCTATATAATAAGAATAAAATGAAACTGAAATAATCATTTCCAATTAAGCAAGGCATTAGCAGCTACCCAGTGCTATTCTATTGAGCACCTTTAGCCGCCTGTTTTTCTGACCTTGGGGTTGATTTTTTTTTTTTACTTTGAGGAAATAGACATGGCATTTGTGTGGCCTTAAGTAACAGTGCTGAGGTAGGACAAGTTCAAGGAAAAGACTGTAATACTGCAAGAAAGACAATGGCACTACAGACAAAGATTGTTTGTATCTTTTTGCTTTAATGGAAGCCACTCACTATAAATCATATAAAATGTTGCAGTAATAGAAAAAAAATACCTTCTACTATTAAAATGTTTAAAAAGTGGTATCAAATGCCACATTTATTTTGGGAGGTCTGTGTTAGTTGAATGAGAAATCAATATTGAGAAGAAGCTGTTTTTGAAATTAAAGCAAAAAAATAAATATGTGGATTTCTTGGCCCCATCAACCCACAGTCCTGGTAAGATAATTTTGCAGTTGAAAGCCTGTGAAAATATGGTAATCTGGATTCTATGTGAAGAAAACCTAGGACATTAGAAGGATTAAGACCAGTGATCACATGCGGTGTTGCGATTTAAAGGGTTAGTTCAATAAATTACATCAATTTTCCTTTTATATCACATGAACAGTATTACAGAGCCGCTAAAAAATCCTCCACAAAACTATTACATGAATAGAGAAATAGCATTCACAGCAGTAAATGTATTGTATGACGGCTGTGAATTTAAGTAAGAATCAGTGGTCAAGGTTGCTGACTAGCAGTCCTCATTCATCAAAGTGAATATACAGACTATGTCCAGCCAAACATACTGCAGTTTACTGTACTATAGTATGTAGCAGATTCTCAAAGGTCAATGCCATTTTTGTGTAATAATATCCCACTGCCCATACTACATTTGCTACTGATTAGATTTTATCTCCTGAAATTCTGGGACTGATTCAGGTTTCTATTAAGTGAACTGGAATTCCATTATTTCATAGGGTGTGTGCAACACTTGCTCTGCTGTAAAGACAAATGTTTGCCAAGTTCATTTACCTTTCTCCCCTCCAATGAGAGCAAGTAGTTGTCTCCATCTAGTGGTGGACAGCCTGCTTTAACAAGTGGCTTTGGCTTTTTTGAGTGTGCTTTGTTATGTGCTTCAGAAAATAATAAAACAATATTAATCAAATATAAACCTATACTAGCTCTAGTATGATTTTCACCACAAAGTTGCTTGTAAACAAAATACAGGTGTAAATAAAATACATCTTTGTTTTTCTTTTTTCAGTTATTATGAAATAAAACTAAAGAAAACATTCTATTCTTAATGTAGATGCAAAGGCAAGTAGCAAGAGAATGAACTTAGATGGCTGTAAATGTCAGTCTGCTTGTGAGTGGAGAAAGCTACCACATTATAGAAATGAACAGACATTTCAGATCTGTGAAAGTGGGGAGCTGAAGGAGAAAACAGTAATCTAAAATCAAATGCATGATTGCAGCAATTTACATGGGTCAAAACAGAATTCAGAATTTACCAACACAACTAATGAGCCCGCCATCTGCCTCAATCATCTTCTCTGAGCTCTTGATTCAAAATGAGGGAAACATATATTGTTGTGCATAGCTATGCTTTGTATCCACCACTTCTGAGATCTTCCATTTTACTGAAAGATTATCACAGCTGCATGCAAGCAGAGTCAGACAAAAAGCCTACCCTATTTACATTTGTCTTCAGTGATACGAGCCAGTAGGCAGACTGATTGGCCTTTATGTTTATGTGTCTTTACTGCCCCCTAGTGTTTGTATATTGCAGACAGACCTTATACAAACATCTTTAGCTTGTGAAGCAGTTTCCAGAGTACTTTTCTTCAAAGCCTGCTATTAACATAGAACCCTGCATTCCTTTTAGATAACTTATAGTTAATAATGATAAATATTCACCAAGCAGTATGAATAAAAGAGATCAATGTTTTCATAAGTAAATGCAACACTAAGGAGCACAGACAAACCTGCTTTTTATAAGACTAAGACAGGTTAAGTATACCTATCTCTTCAGGAAGTCAGCATTTAACTTTGCAAGTAAAACACATGAAAGAAAGACATACTGTTGATACAAATGTGATTTGTAAAACTAAATGATGCATAGCTACAAGAAATGGTGCACTACAAAAATTAAATCTAAGCAAGTAAAAAGTATTTATATCATGACATTAAATCTTGTTTTCCTTATTGTAAGAATCATTAACTTAATCAAAAAATTCTATTTACGATTATTTAGCTTACTTATAAACATAAGAAATATTCTCAAGTAAATTTTATTTATCCCATTGGCAAGATTATTTTGCTAAATAACAGCAAAACAACTACAACTTTGTCTATTCTTTTAAAAAACAACTCAAAACTCATCTGTTCAGGAAGGCTTTTAGTTCTACTTGACTTTACTCCCCTTCTTCCAGTTTACCTCTATGTCAAGATGCTCATGTAACCTGTATGTGTGTGTGCTAGACCATCAATTATGTTGTCTGTTAGGCTTTCTCTGAATTTACTGTCTTAATCTTCTTTATTTATTTATTTGGTTTGTACTATGCTATATACTGTATACCCTGCCGTTCTTTCTTATATTCGGTAAGTGCCTTGAGCATGGGAAAGGCGCTATATAAATAAAATGTATTATTATTATTATTATTATTATTAGTTTTTGAATATGCATTTTTGCAGTGTGGCTATTTGTATAACATTGTACTCATAGAATTAATTAGCATTATGTTTTGTACTGATAACTTTGAATTCAGAAAACTCAGTAAAAGAACTCAATTTAGTTACAGAATGATACTTTGAAATATTGCTAGAAAGTTACACATTAATTTTAAAGACATGCTCTAGCCTCACAACATCACATTTGATTAAGCAGACCCAGAATCCAATTGATGAATGAAAAAGACAGTGTTTCAGTATCAAATACATGACACGTGATACTACAAAACTCTCAATATGGTAATAAATCATGCAAGTAAAATAAGCCCACAATAACACAATTTAAATAAGTGCAAGAAAATCTATTGTAAAAAAACAGCTTCAAACAATTGAAATGCACTGCATTCTAAAGCCAGCAATACAGTGCTGGGTGAAAAGACTAATTAAAACCATCCAAGATTTTAACTATTATAAGCATGGGTCTTGTACCTGTAGGAATAATCTGGACGTTATATTCAGACCTTCCTATTAAAATGTGCCTCAGAATATCATGCATGAAGTGCTAAACTGCTTATGACTGTAGCACCTGAAGATTTTGGATCACATTTCCACAGTAATCTTCCACAGGTGGAAGTAACAAGGCAAAGGACAGAACTGAGAAGACATTATTCAGGGTGCCACATCCAAAAACAAAACACTAAATCATAGTTAAAAATATCATAAGCAATGTTGGAAGCCAGAAATCAGCAAATAACAAAGCAAACAAAATAAGCTTTTAAGGAGAATCTACAATCTAGAACAGCAATCTGTTTTGCATTATCAACCTAAGTACTGTATCATTGACGATGCCATGCTAGGGGAAAGTGCCCACATGGCTTTTTCAAATTGGCTTCTAATGAGATTTTTTGATCTTTTGGTTGTTGGATTAGAGGGACCAGTTTGTTCCAAGTATGGAGAATGGACTAACGCTAATAAACTGTCCTTAACTTTAGAAATTAAGAGTGATCAACTTTTGCCTTCTCTTCTCTTATTCAAGATTTTCTCTTGCCTTTTTTTTCAGGAACCCAGATTCTGGTTTCAACATTCTGGCTAAAGGGAGGGGTGAGGTAGGGATAGGACAACGCTTCACAGTACAGAAGGACAATGAGCCAAAACATACTGCAAGAGCAAACTAAGTGCTTATCAATGCAAAGAAGTGGAATATTCTTCAAAGGCCAAGTAAATCAACTCACCTCAACCTAATTGGACATGCATTTCACTTGCTGAAGACAAAACTAATGGCTGAAAGTCCAACGAACAAGCAGCAACTGAAGACAGCTGCAGTAAAGGCCTAGCAAAGTATCACTAGGGTGGAAACCCAGCATTAGGAGATGGCCATGGGTTAAAAACTTCAGGCAGTTATTGACTGTAGATGATTTCCAACCCAATATTGAAAACAATCATTATATTTATAATTATGTTAATTTGTCCAAATAACTTTTTAGCCCCTGAAAAAAGAGGGACCATGTATAAAAATGTCTGTCTTGCCTGAACAGATCATATAATGTTTTTGTTAAACCCTGTGAATTAAAGTTGAAGGTCTATACTTCAATCACATCTTGATTGCTTTGTTTCAAATCCATTGTCTTGTTGTACAAAGCCAAAATTAATAAAATTGTGCCACTGCCTAAATACTTAAGGGCCTGACTGTATGTCTGGAGTAATTAAAAAGACAGACGTGCCCTTCTATGGCTACACAATGTCATTATCCTCAAAACAGTTGTATACATTGTAGCTATGTAACTATTGCACATAAGAAGAAAAGAATGTTGGTGACAACAGGGTAAGAAAAGGTTGCAATTGCAGCACGGCTGAAACTCTGTGTCTTACATATGTTTGGCGTGACCAGCTTTTGAGCAAAAGGTACATAACCCTTTGCTTTGGGAGGGCATATTTAATGAATTGTGTGAGAAATGTCTTTTTGTCAAGGAGTCTCTTAGAAACTGGACAAAGTATTGAGCAAATTTCGAATACCTGCAAACTACAGTGACTGCATTAAGCACAACAAACAAACTGACATGGAACTTTTCTCCCCACAAAAACCTTTAAAATCCAGGAGAAATGCTGTTTTCACAGAAATGATGGAATTTTACTGACGTGTGGATTCATACTGAACTATTTAACCTGGGGTTATTTTTTATGGACTTTTTATAGAAGATAAAAAGGCCTTATAAAATTTATTGAGATGTTAACACTCAGTCCTTAAAAGGTACTGACATGTGTGATTCGCACAGGAATAAAACTGCAGATGTCTGACAGTAATAATTACAGTCCTTTACCCCACCTCCTGGTGTAAAACTAATCCCATCCATCTACGGCTAAAGATGGGCAAATAGGGTGAAAATGTGGACATTTTCCATTGTTTAAATTATAGACTAATCTATTAGATTAGATTAGAATGCATTTTATCTGTGAGATTCCATAATCACAGTGCTACAAGGTATCCTCACTAAAGATTTTAATTTAAGTTGGCAGTATTATAGTTTAACCAGTGCTCTGTCTCTGGCCTTTGTTTTCTATCATTAACTTAGTTTACTTTATTATATACTGTTAATTATTTTTCAGTGTTTATGTTTGTGATTATTTCTGTTATTTTTATAAATTGTATTTAGGGTTTTTAATTATTATGTTATAGTTTTGTATCTTTATCCTGTTAATCATTACCCATGTACTCTAAATATTGCACCTAAAGAGATGCAGCCCCCTAACAATACAGCTTTGGGGATTGCCCTCAGCCCTATTTAAGGATCTTCATCACCTTGGCTGAGGCATTAGTTTACTATGTATGTATTGTTGTTTGGGTCAGTCTTTGAGTACGGATTTTTGTAAGTGCTTGTTATTGGTTGCAGTATTTTTTACATTTTCCTTAGGTTTTCTTTTTTTGATGTTGGACTTAGCTTTGTTCAGTTTTGGACTGCATCTTTAAGCTACCTTTTTTTCCTTTTTGCTTTCATTATCCTTTTGAAAGGATTTTTTTCATAAATAAACTAAATTATAAGGAACTCTGGTTTTGTTATTTGCACCAGGGGTTCTACAGTTCCCCACTTCCTTTTAATCACCTAAAATACATGCATTATAATTACTAACAAATTAGGTTTAGTTACTTTATGAAAAGGAATTGGACATCTACCAGGTAAATAAATTATCCACTGGAATTAATGCATACTTGGAAATGGCCCCAAAGTAAACTGTCATATCTTATCTATAGTTTTTTTTTCATTTTATCATTTTAAAAAATGTTTTTCTGGTTGATGCATCTCAGTATTTAAAATTTGCATGATCAGGGTAACTTCCATTCACATGATTTAGTAGTATTTCTGTAACATTATGAAGAAAGCAAAACAAAGAAAAGAACAACTTGGCTTTAATCTATCACATTTAACATCATAATCTGCTTCATACAACAACTTCTCAAGAAAACCTACCATACCAAAGGAACATCTATGGGTTTTAATCTCATTAATTAAGGGGATGCAGGTAATACTTATAATAGGAATAGCAAATGGTTGAAAATGGAAAAGTGTGAATAATTTAAATGCATAGATTTTCCTAGGATGATAAGAGGAAATGCACCTTAAGGGAGTATCAACCCCTCACTGTATTTTCCAGAATAAAAAGGTATAGGAATCAGGATTAAGATTATATTAATCAAGTTTTCTGAAGAAAAAAACTTAAGGGCATAATGGATCTAGAGACAAGAGGAACAATTAGGCCCTATAAATATCTCATATAAAACAACAAGATTTGACAATAAAGCTAAAATACTACATTTAGGGCACACTACTTTAGGATTTACATTCTTAATTAATGGAACTGAACTTTTAATAACACATTTGAAACAATTTTAATCTGCTTTTTCAGTTAGGTTCAGAAGGAAGACCATAAAACATAGTAACAAGATGCTGAGTTTCACCTCTACAGTTGTAAAAATAATAAATCAGCTATGTGGAGACTGTAAAAACGCATTCGTTAGACCTCCCTGGGAATTAGGCATACAGTTCTAATCACAGCACTATAAGAATTCTAGAAGTATTAAAAGAATTCAGTGAAAAATGATAAAGATCAATAAAATGCCTAAGAATTAATGAATACAGTCACTGGACATAATACATTTGTGTAGTAGGCGTACTTTATAAAAGTGACAGCTTTAAAGAACATAGTGCAGCCTGTTGTTTATTTCTTTTCATTGGAGAAAGTAGGGTCATGCCCTAAGCAACACAAGAAGATAAAATTTTATTTAAATTGTCAGTTCAGTTTCTTCACAGACATCATTAACCATTAGAAAACTGTTGCATAACTTATACTGTATTAACATCTGATATACTGAACATTCACAGACTAACAGAAAATGACCCAAACTAATGGTACTTATATTTTTATATGAAAACTATACATTTTGCTTAATGCTTAGTTCTCTTAGGCCAAAGTGATTCATGATCCACAAATTCATCAGTATGAATAATTGATCCATCCTTCCATTTTGTTAAAACTTAGAAATAGAGACTACTTACAGAGCATCTATGTAACAAGAAAAGATATATTCATTCTTAATAAGATTCGTAAAGCACCAATAAAATAGTTACTGATCTTTCTGCAATGTGCCTGAATATTTCTTATTAAAATCAAATAATGTTTTTTGTCAGAATGTGGGCTGCAAAATAGTATATTATTGTCCTAGAATACCTCTATGTCACTCATATGTTACAGTTAATGTGTTCATTAATAGTTTTCAGATCCCTAATTCATTCCTAATAAGTATTAATTCACTTTAAAACAAAGACTGTAAAACAGTGTAGTAGTGACCAGTGTTTAACTAATTTTAATAAGGACAAATAAGACAGCACTTCAGAATAGAGAAATTTAGTGCTCAAACATCTAACACCTAATAGACTAGTAATTTAAATAATTACCATAATTGTGATATCTCTCTCTACAGTCCATAATTTAGTACTATATAAAAGCTGTGAAGCATTGATACATTTTTAGCATGATCAATCAAGCCTCTCTTGGTCTCACCCTTTCTTCCCTTTTTTGTTATCTGCTTGTTCTATTGTTACACCATTGTTAATTATTTTCAATTTACTTTGAAGCCACATTGGCTGGGTCCTTCAATTGGTCTATAGCTCCAAGTTACTGCAGCCAATAAAGCTGCAGTAACCTGAGGGAAATAAAAGAGGCCCTTGGTGCCTTAGCTCTTTGAGTTGGTCTTTAAGTGCTTCTAAAATGATATTATTGGACTTCCTAGATTTTGACTGTAATTTGCCTAATGGTCAAGACTACAATATTGTTTTTGGGCTCCTATTCTTTGAGAATTTAGAATTTTGAAATTGAAAATTCTTCTTTGTGTTTTCTGCCATTTTTCATTAATTTTTCACTCATCAGGATTTATGACTTTGGGGTTATGGTTTGGGTTCATTGATTTAGAGTTGTCTTTTAGTTAAATCCCTTTAATTTGTCTTACCCTTAAGTTCTTTGTTGGTTAGCTTTTGCTATTTGTTTTTTCCTTTGCTTTCTTTAGTTCTTATTAGCAACTATTTGCTCCCATTCCTAGTTTTTTTATAATTACACAAAAAGGTATTGCATATTCTCTAATAAATATATAATTTAAATATTAATGAATGGCAATAACAAAGGCCTTTTACTGGGCTGTGGCAGCATCGCCTGGCACATACCAACACTGTCTCATACTGGGTCAATCCAGAGTCACTATTTCACCTAACTTGACTTTGAGATGTGTAATAAAACCAGAGTAACATCAAAAACATAACAAAACATAAGTATAACAAGCACATTCCATATAGGGTAACACATATAGAATACAATAATTATATGATCTGTCTGGGTCCATAAAGCTGTGAAGCCATTGTGCCATTATGCCTCCTTACAACCATATTTATTTATTTTTTACATCACAAAACAGTAACTTGTTACAATACTTAAGAGTTCTCATGCACATAAGTCCCAAACAGTTACAAAAATGCCCACTAGAAGGGGAAAGCCCATCAAACAACCCTGGCTAGTAACACAGAAGGCCACATGGAATCCTTATTAAAGAAAAGATTTATTGTTACTGAAAATGCTCTGAAATAACATAAATCTGTGTGGACACAAAAAGGCAAAAAGGAATTGCCAGAAAAGGCAATCCAAGGTGAACAAAGTCCCATTACAGTAATTCAAGGCAAGGTCAAAAAGCAGAGCAGAAGGGCCAAATCGAGTAAAACACAATTAGTCTAAGCAGAGACACAAAAAGAAAAGCACTCATTAACTCTCTAGCATATTTGATTGAACCACCAGAATACATGAGAAATTATTGCCTTTATAGGGCTGGAGGCAGCCCCTGGCAATGATGGGCAGGTGGTCCCACCTCTTGGGAAACAACCCACAAAACACATGGACCATAACAAAAGATACATAGAAAATAAGTAAATAACAATAAAAATATAAACAAAGAATTAAAATTGAACAAAACAGACATTAAAAAAGAATTTAAACACCAGCCTAAGGAGAAACCATGGATGAGGTGTGACATAACTAAATATACAGAGAAAACAATTTGACAAGGGAATGAATTCCACAAATACGGTTTCTGAACAAGTTGTTTCTAAAATGTCATAGGCAGTTCATTTAACAAGTTGTATATTTTTTTAATAAAGAAATATTATATTGGTGTTTGTTACTATATAAAATAAAATTGATATTGATAACATCATCCCTGCATTGTAATATTTCTGTCTTTAACTCTTCACAGGGGAATCAGATGTTGTTGAAATCTGTTATGCAGTTGCATATGGATGCCAGTACCTAATGCTGTGCCTCTGTCTTGAAAACTGAACTCACTTACTTATACATCAAAGGACTGAAATAGGCTTGAAGGAAAGTATTATATACAAGAAAAAGAGAAACAAATGCTGTCCACTTTTTTATATGCAGAATCACACTGGCAAGTTGGAGGCTGTTCACTAATTGACAGGGGACTATGATCAGGTTGAAACAAGACAGATGAGAATTATAAATTACTGTCACGAAGGCTATGGCACAAGTTGTATCCAAACAAGGCCAAGGCAAAAACTAAGTTCAATGCAACAGCAAGACTAATAACTGGAGAAAACAAAGCCTAACCTAGGAGCAAGGAACAAGAAAAAGTTTGACAAAAGAGTGAAGCTGATACTTAGCCATGGCTCAGAGTTTGCCCAAATGCCAGATACAGTGCTGCCTCATCATTGTTCTATAATTGGCATAGGTTGGCAATGTCAACAGCAAGTATGAGCAAGAAGCAATCATACATTAAAGGCATGGCAGGAGCAATAATGAAGGGCAACCTCTAAAGCATTAAGTACTTTTTGATCATTAAACAGTAAACAGCTAGCTATGGAATTAACAAATGTTACACAGATTTACGGAATATTCTTGGTAAGTTCAGGTACTGTATGTATTCAGGTAAATTTCCATTTATTTAACGAACAAAAACAAAATTATTCCAAGCTTTAAGACTTCATATCATTTCTGGCTACACAATGTCCATATCCATCCATCTACCTAACCTGCTTATCCATGGCAGGGTCACAGGGCAGCTGGAGCCTATCACAGCAATAATGGAGCACAGGGCAGGAGCAACAGATTTCTAAAAGTGGCATGAATCTTTGTTGAATAATAAAATGATATGACTTTGCTGTAGACTTTTACTTAAATTTCAAATATTGTAATACCTTCAGGGCTGACTGTGTCTATGCCTATGCTCCCCACTTTCATTTTGCATCACCCGGCCTCTTGTTACTGTAATTGATCAGCAGTCAAATAGGACTCATTTTCCCTAACTGACCTTATTATTTACTAGCCACAGTGCCTGCCAAAGATGAGTAATAGAATATTTAAAAAATATTTGCTATGTGTACTTTCCTCTGTATTTGTGTGTGTCTGAACCTCTCTTGACCAGTGGTCCCTCTCTCAAGTATGTTCCTGTAAAGCCTGCTTCTCAGACTCTTTTCATTATTTTAAGGCACCATTCTCACTTCCTGTCCAGTTTTATACTTTCCATCCTTGAAGGCAGTTGTCTTTCATGCACTTTTACTCCTCCTCATGCATCTCACACTCATAATTACTCTTCTGTCAAGTCACCAAAGCCTAAATGATCAATCACACCAAAGCCAAACTGACCAATCAGATTTCTCTGAGGAACTGGACACACAAACCATAGTGTTTTATTATATAGTAGATTCTGCTTCCCACCCTCATTCACTTCCCCTTTGGTGACTTGGTTCTTGGTTGTAACAGTTTCCTGTATTCCTGTATCTTCCAATGATTTGTTTCACATTACAGAACATGTCCTGAAGGTAACTCATTTTGGCATTCTGAAATCACCTATCAGAACTGAAACTGAGACCACATGATAATGAATGAGATGACACCAATTGGATTTAGGTACAGTACAGGCCAAAAGTTTGGACACACCTCCTCATTCAATGTGTTTTCTTTATTTTCATGACTGAAGGCATCAAAACTATGAATGAACACATGTGGAGTTATGTACTTAACAAAAAAAGGTGAAATAACCGAAAACATGTTTTATATTCTAGTTTCTTCAAAATAGCCACCCTTTGCTCTGATTACTGCTTTGCACACTCTTGGCATTCTCTCGATTAGCTTCAACAGGTAGTCACCTGAAATGGTTTTCACTTCACAGGTGTGCCTTATCAGGGTTATTTAGTGGAATTTCTTGCTTTATCAATGGGGTTGGGACCAGCAGTTGTGTTGTGCAGAAGTCAGGCTAGTTGGACGATCATTTATTTTTCAACAGGACAATGACCCCAAACACACCTCCAGGCTGTGTAAGGGCTATTTGACCAAGAAGGAGAGTGATGGAGTGCTGTAAATGGTCATGAAAATAAAGAAAACACATTGAATGAGGAGGTGTGTCCAAACTTTTGGCCTGTACTGTAGGTAACTAGAAAACTACTAGAAGAAGCTTTATGCCTGATGAGAGATGTAGTTAAGAATAGGTAAAATAATTACTTACATTCCATATCTTAAGAAAAGCATAAAAGAAAACAGGTAGAATGTCAAACATGAGTTTTAAATGACTCGCTTATCAGCTGTGACAATCGCCTGGGCCCTGTTCTGCTTTTGGTAGGTAGACCACTCATCTACATTCAATACTGTCAATCACCAGTTCCTCTTATTTACTAAATCAAAGAGAATTTGTTGAAATTAGCAATTTTAGATCTGGCATTACCCCCATCCTTTTGTGAAGATTTTCAAGGCTCAATTCTAGACCCATTTTCTTTTAATATAATTATTACCTTTGGGGAAAGTCATTTAACATTTTGATCTCCAGTTTTACATCTGTACTGATGATACACAGTTTAATGAATCACTGGTTTATGTGCTAACTGTATTAATGAATTGCTGGTTTGATTTAGATCACACTTTTTTGCACTTAAATGTAAATAAGACTGACGTGTTGTGTATTGGATTTATAACTAATTTTAATTCCACTTCTTTAACATGTTTGCTTTAAGAAATTATACCTTTAGTGTTAGCACCTGTTTGTGAAATCTGAGTGTTGTGATTGATTCTGAACTGTCATTCCAAAGTCATATTAAAGCTCTTTGTAAATCTGCTTATTTTTATATTAAGAACATTTCACATAGCTGGTTATATGGTGCTGTGGCTCTCCTTTTTTCGCGCTTGGACTATTGCAATGCATTTTACAGTGCTTTTCCTAAACGTTTGTTACACAAACTTCAATGCAAAATTCTGCAACATGCTTTCTGGCATACACATGATTATGAGAGAATATTATACCAGTACAGTCTTATTTGCAATGACATAATACTGAAAAACAGATACAATTAAGAATTTTAATATACTTTATATACAGTATCTTAGTATATTATTATAGTCCTGCTATATGCTATGTTTATGTATTGTCATTACTTTAAACAACACAATCAGTGTAGAACATATTGCAAACAGTGCGACTTACCAATGCATGCAGTTAGTTGCATTGAACAGCATCATATAGTTCAGAATTACCATGTGCAGAATATAAGGAGTGTTCAGACGTTTTTAAGCATTTGTTAGTTGCATGTTTTACACAATTCAAGTACCAAAAAAGACATACTTCACTAAAAGTGAAAAAAAACTTCCAAAGAGTTAACACTGAGAATTTAAAAATTTTGCTTTTGTTTTCAAAATGGGAGATTTTTTAATTTCAAAAATTAATATAGCATGCTCTATTTGAGATTTCCCAAAATGTTTCCCAACAAATTTCCTTGAAGAAAAACTGTACCAAATTTCACTAAAATTAGTCCACAGAAAGGTTTTTCATGCAGACAGACATACAGTTTATAAAGACACTAGCCATGTGTGCCCAACTACATTGTGAGTGTTAAAGTTGTCTGTGAAGGGCTCCCTGTTTAAACGCGGCTGCCAGTCGTGAACTGGGCCCTTCGTCGCACAGCATTATGATTTTTTATAAGCGAAACAAAATTACAAAAGAAAACCCTTGGATATTGATTCGATAGGATCGGCCTACTCAGAATCACTGTCCGAATCGTAATTATGTGGTGGTGTAGGAGCATTTCTGCTTCTGTTCATTCACAGTCCATCTCGTTTTCACAACGCTATTGTTTCCTCTCACAATGTCTTCTCAACCTTTCTCCAATCTCGCAGGTTGCTTTGTGGCAATCCAAAGAGTAAGGCAATATACACGGAGCAATAGTAATAAAAGGGGGACACATAGGTATCCAGGCTCTTTAAAGCATAAATAGGGATCACTTCACTGACATGTGAGCAAGCCACGGTACAACTGTGAGACGCACAACACTTGCCAGCTACAACGTAACAATAATAATTTCCGGAACGTGCTGTTACGTTGTCATTCATTTTACCCACTGTCTTTCTTTCATTCATATGTTACGTAGGCACGTACCTTTTATCTTCGGCAATCTCATTCTCTAACCAGGCCTAAGGAGCTAACCAGCGTAACACTGTCCACCACCCCTTTCGTTATTCCGGCACATTGTTGACATCCGTGGGTAACAACAATGTACTAAACTGGAAGGTGGTCTACGCATGCATGGAATTCGCAGACAAACAAAGATCAAGATCTAAATGAAGATCTCTTTAGTTAATTTAAAGCACAACAATTTGTTTAGTTTGAATGTCTGTGTTTTGAGGTGTGACTGGAGTACTACAGTCTTCAGTAGTATAAGCCTGGAGGAGATTCTTAATGCAATGCCTATGTTTTAGCTGTCTCTCTACTGCCAGTGCTTCTTCTTCTAATTCATTTGCGGACAAACAAAGATCAAGATCCAAATGAAGATTATATATAGAGATAGTGATAATATAAGATGCTTTTGCATTTTACAAGAACATAAAATTCTAAAAGAAGATGGTAAGCTGAAAACACTATAATGAGACAAACAAACCCAAAGTTTGTCCATGAGAAGTGTAATCCTTTTAAAGTTCTGCATGTAACTGCCATGAAGACAATTGCTATGTAACCCAACAAGATGGGAAGAATCATCAGAAACAAGCACATGAAGAAAGCGGCCAAAGGGAAAAGACAAAGATCATACGTGACAACAACGACAATAACATTGAACTATAACTTCATGCTTCACCATGTTTAGCAATAGGCTAAACCTTTCTGAGTAAAAAAAAAAAACAGTTAAGGTCAGAGGTAAGCTTACTTTCTTTCTATAGGAACAAGAATAAAATGTAGGGAAGGTGATGCCTTTTTTAAAAGGAAGATAATATGCAGTGTTAAGACCCTACTATAAAAATCTATATAAAGGATTCTGCCTCTGATATTCAAAAAGGAACAAATGATGCAAGTGATGCCACTGATTAGGAAAGTGCTTGGGCACTCATCAGTCTCTTAAAAGTCAGTTCTTTGGCACAGGCTTCTGAGTTCTTCACACCACTGCAAAATTGTGAGTATTTACTGGAAAAAAAGAAAAATTTTGCACATTTGATTTACAATCACCTACTCCATTTGATATGGCACTATGATATAAATCAGCAAATCACTGGTATTTGTTCCTTCAAATAAACAGCAAAGGAGTCTTATGAACAGGAATCGGTAAATCATCCTCTGCTGAAAGTTTGAATAAATTTGTTGCTGTGAAGGATGGGGTCTAAGAAAAGTGCTGGGCTTTAAGCATTTGTGACAAATGTAGGGATGGTTGTGTCTACTGTGTATCTGTCATTTTAAAAGTAATTCTGTATAAACCTGAAATTCGCCCTATTAGAAAATCAATTTTTTAAAAATATTATAAACAATGACCTTAGCTCAAAAATAACAAAGATTTTTCAAAATTTAACATTATTGCTATGTTGAAACTACTGTAATCAGAGAAAAACAGCTTTATGTAATTCAATAACAATATCTGCGGTCAGACCTCCTGAAAGACACATGCAATTATGTTACATTTCTGATTTGTATAAATGATTTTCACTATAAAATGTAAAACACTTGCATTCTGTAACTTATAAAAAAATGCAAAGTAAACTGTTATTTCTTGATTCTTTCATTTTCCAAAATCCACTTGAGTAAGATGAAAAATAATGATTTAGGAACTTCAACTACATACTTTTTGATAACAAGATTGCATTTTGAAGAGTGTTTCTATTTTGTTATTTCTAGTCTATCTAACACTTGCTTGATTTATGACTTAGGTTTTTTTATTCTCTTTTCTCCTGCTTATTTTCATGAGGTAATGTATTGGCAGCATAACAGCAGGATGTCAAAGATTCTAATCCAGTCCCAACCTGTGTGATTTACATGTTCTCTCTGTGTCTGTATGGAATTTTTTTCCTCTACACTTTAGTTTCCACATCTCAAAGACATTCATACGATCTTAATGAGAGACTCCTAATTGGTCCAGAGTGTGAACGGGCCCTTTAGATTAGTGCTCAATCTAGGGTTTGTTCCTATCTTGCATCAAATGCAGTTTGGGAATCAGCTGTGGTCCTCATGTCCCTATAATTGGATCAAGTACTGACATTAGGGCAGTAGCACAGTAGCTTGGACTATATTGCAGATATACACATATA
>JANRMT010062836.1:9496657-9536608 GCA_026402145.1 Polypterus bichir lapradei
AAAGCGGACTTTGTGGCTCTTACTGGGGATCATTGGACTTCCGTGACCGTTAGTAATTCAAATTACATCTAATTACAAAATGTTCAATGATCACACTGTTTTAGCCTAATGTACAAAATAATTTTGGCTAAGGTTACTCAGAGTTTAAAGATTAAGTTGGTCAAATTACCTTTTATGTTTCTGACTTATTTTTTTAAGAAGAAAAACTGCACTTTCTGTTGAAATTTTGGTTATTATTATTTAAAGACAATACCATTCTGAAAATGTACTTAAAGTACTTAAACTACCACTTTATTTTTAAGTCTGCCCAATTTTAACCAGGGATGATATTTTTGTTTCTGTTTTGAATTCAAATGCAGTTTAAAAGCATTTTTTTTTTTCAGAAATTAAAAGAGCTTGAGTTTACAATATTCATGTCCATGTCTATTATTTGATTCTGTCGCCCACTAAAACCCTTTTAAATTAAAAAAACACATTTGCGATTTGGGGCAAATTTACATGTGCGATTACATACGATTAATCAAGATTAATTATTACACAGCCTCTAATTAATTCGATTAATTTTTTTAATCGAGTCCCACCCCTAATATATATATGTAGATTTGTATATATATATATGTGTGTATATACAGTATATATGTAGATATGTATATGTGTATATATGTATATATGTGTTTGTGTGTATATATATGTGTGTGTGTATATATATATGTGTATATATGTATATATATTTATATGTATATATATATATATATATATATGATGTGTATATATATGTTTATATATGTGTGTGTGTGTGAGTGTATATATATATATGCCAGCAACACTCATGACAATGACAAAACAATTATATTGTCAATCATGTTACGTTATTATTAAAATGTTTCCTTTTCTTTTTAGTTCTCTGCTGCCAAACGCGGGTATTTTGCTATATATATATATATATATATATAGATAGATAGATAGAGAGAGAGAGAGAGAGAGAGAGAGAGAGATGACAACAACACTCATATCAATGACAAAACAATTACATTAACAATCATGTTACGTTATTTTTAAAATATTTCCTTTTCTTTTTCATAACTTCTTTAACACACTACTTCGCTGCAAAGCGCGGGTATTCTGCTAGTATAATCATATAAAAGATGGCACTGCATCACATAACCATATAAAAGGTGGCACTGCAGTAACGCAAGTATCCAAACATTGTAGACACTTTGAATATATGTAAGTTACTTCTTTTTGCAAAGGCTGAGTGTCCTCTTCACATGAGTTGTGATGAAGAGATATGGAGAAAGGTAACTAGTAAGGCATTTTTAATGTATGATGTCATATTAACATAAAGGCAGTGTACGTAAAACCCATACATACTGCTCCAGCAACACAGGGGAATTCAATGTTCACTGCAGTGCAATCTTAAACTGCCATCTGCTTGCGTAACATATACATAATGCTAATAAGTATACGTAGTTTGACAGCTTATATAATATGTGGAAAATGAGAACCAAAATGTCACATTGCAATTAGCCACTGTAATTGTTTAATTTTCATTTGTTTTAATCTTCCAAAGTATCCTTGTAACTATAGTGACAACTTTTTATGGTTTTGGAGTTTTCAGGCATATATCATTCATTTTTGGATGTATTTTGTCATTTTTTCTATTTAAAATGTATTTTAAAGATAATGTATAATGTAATTTTACATTACAATGTAATGTTAATGTAAAATGTAATTTTAAAATTGTATTATTTAATTTTTGCTCTGCTATTGTGTTTTGTTTTCAGTTGCCGTGGCCACTATTTTGTGTGTCGGGACCATGTTATGACATCATTGGGTTGCCACTAATTAAGATGGTGGCACACCATCAGCAGCATCCCAGTTTCATGAAATTTAAAAAAACTTGTATTCGGCATCTATGTTAAATTTGTAAGAGAATTGAGACAAGGGTGCTCAGTTTCAGTCCTGGAGGGCCACATTAGAAGCCAATTATTGCTGCTGAAGCAATGACTATTCAATCAACATTTATGTGTTCCATGTAAGTGTACTTGCTTGTCCAGTAATTACTTGCTTCTTCTAATCTCAAAGAACTCTATTCACTGTTTTTAACTGCTTCTGATTTTCTCAGTCATTTGCCAATAAGGTGCAAAGGACAAAGAAACCAGCAAGTCATAATCTAACATGATCCCCTTTACATCCATGTGTGTTCATATGCAGTATCTGTCTTAATAAAATATTTGTAAAGAAACTGAAGTGAATTACTAATCTGTTTTATTCCTCAGATCTACAACATAAGAATAAACTGACATTTCAGAATGGAAATTTTAACAATTTTCATTACTGGCAATGATTGGCTCCCAACTGAGCAACTGCATATGGACAAAATTGGCCATTCAGAACAGAAGTTAAGCACCCCTAATTTAAGAGTTTTTTACAATGTATATTTTTATCTTGATTCTTGGTTAATGCGTTGGGCTTCCTGATCCATGCATAACATTTTGAAGATGTTCTTATCTCCTAATCCAACATAATGTTACTAATTCTTTAGACTACCCTTTCCCTCTTGCTGTATGCAGTAACATACATGATGTTTCCAGTTGTTTCTGATTACTTCTAAATCTTTATATTTACAGAGCACCCATTTACATGAATGAGGGTGCCAGCTATGGGTCTCAATCTCAGTTCAAGGAGAACTGGCCTCTTTTGAAACCCACCTGTTAATTAGAAGCTAATTTCTGGTCTTAATGGTATTTCTGCCACAGCAGACATTTCTGTCACTGCAGACATTTCTTCCTATATATATATACGAAAGGATCAGCAGGCCCAAAGATCTGGCCAGGCCATGGAAGCTACCTCCGGACAAGAGGTTTCCAGAGGTAGGTACCAGACCCAGGCAAGGATCATGCTGGAGCATGTATCACATTTTTCTGGGTGCCCACCTTGTAGGGGGAAACCATCCTGAGGTGTTTGGCTAGCCAGTGGATGTTGCTCCCGGAGCCGACGGCGGGGTGAAGTCCGAGGAGGACGGGAGCCTGCTATCGCGGAGAAGATCCCGAATTCTAAAGGAGCGCCTGGAGTCCCAGCCCGTAGGGAGTTGCCTGAAGGAGCAGGCTGCGGCGAAGGGCCTGGAGGTCCCTCGTTATGCAGGTAAGGGGGAGGATGGTGTGTGCCGGGCCCCTGCACAAACCATAATGTGAGCAGGGGCGGTGAACCTTTTCCCCTCATCAGAGTACCTGACTGAGTCTGCGCTGGAGAAGCAGCGTCTGTATGGCTCATGGCTGGCAGGTAAGGGCAGGCAGAATGCGAGTCCCCTGTCGGCTGATTTAATGTTTGTGCTTGCGGCCATACGAGAGCTGGGGGAGGTCCTTCTGCCCGTCAGGTCGCTTTCACAGGTGATCCGTGGCCTCCGAGAGACCATCCAGAAGCTGGAGGAGAAGGTGATCGCACTTTTGGAAACACTACGAGAGTGGACGGAGCGGCGTGGCACTGAATTCTCCAGCCGGAGAGACGTGGCGGTACAGGTAAGTGAGACCTGTACCGTAAATGAAAGAGGAGGGCTCAGCAAAGTGGGGCCCGGTATCATTTCGTTCCGGTCACCAAGTAGCCAAGCTTCCTACAGTGGATCCAGGGCAAGTGGCCGATCGTGCCGTAGGAGCGAGCCCGGTGCAGGGGTGTGCGAAGAGCCGGCTGGTGAGTGCTTGTTGCCGAAGCACACCACTCCATAAGAAAACCCAGACTGTCATTTTGTCCCAGAGTATAAGAAGGAGGATCTGGACCTCCTGACAAGGTGCAGGCTGGGTCCATGCACCCACCTGCTGTTGAGAGCTGCCCTCTGCGGGTGCAGATGAAAGCCCCGAGCCTGGCTGGTAACCAGGCGAAGCACAGAAACCTGTCCTGTTGCCATGTCCGGAGGGCACGGGGACATGGAGCGAAGCGCCGGTGCTTTAACTGTAACGAGCGTGGTCACAGGTGGAGGTGCTGTCCGTATAAACTCACGGAGGACGCTATGGAGTGGTGTCGTGGACACGCCTCCTTGCCCTTGTCCTGCTTATCTCTTCTAGGGCAGAACTGTGACCTAGGACATACTGGCGCCCGAAGGACAGGCTGCTTCGCCCTACTGGCTTCAGCTGGGGGTGTGATAGACTGCCAGGAACCCTGCCCCGCCGGGATGCCTGGAGGAAGGAGGGACCATGAGAGCAGAACTTCTCCTCCCTGGGCACCTGGATGGTCCTTGATCCCTGGGGGACAGTGCTTCTGGTACACCAGGAAGTGCTGACAGACCAGGGATGGTGTACGCCCTCAGCGCTTCCGGGTGCAAGGGCAGCACTTCTGCCACACTGAGGAGTGCTGCCAGAAGTTCATCATCAGGCACCTAGAGCACATCTGGGGCATTATAAAAGGATACTGCCTCACTCCATTTGAGGAGCCAGAGTCAGGTAGAAGAGGATGGAGCTTGCGAGACAGGAGTGGAGGTGGCCTGAAGGACCAAGGACTGAGTGCAATTGTGTAAATAGTTTTGTAAATAGTGGAATAAACGTGTGTGTGTTTGGGCATTGCGGTGTTGTGTCTGTCTGTGGCAGGGCTAGCTCTTACTATATATATATATATATTTATATATATATATATATATATATAATTGTTTTTGTGTTTGAAACAGAAATTGCGTATGACCATGCGAAACGGAAATTACGTATGATCACAGAACATAATACAGGAACTAATCACTTCGTTTGTGGATGCCATTTTTATATCGTCTTTGTGAATTATTATTATTTGCGTGAGAGTTACTTTACTGATATTGAAAAGAAGTAAACACAAACACGCCGATCTAGCCCATAGAAGTGCGCCCCGCGTTACCCTCTTCCAGCCCTCCTCTCTGAACTCCAGTGCTGACCCGTTTGCCGCCGGGCGAGTTCTGACAGAGAAGTTTTATTTATTCGTCCATGTGACTGTCGCGAAACTGCCACATTATAACATTATAACGCCAAGCTGTAAACAACATGAAGACGACACTGCCTTCAGCGCCGAGGGGTCGTGAGAACAAAGTGGATGCTCAGAGGTGCGGAATGTCGGGCTGTTCTGCCGGGTCGAAAGCTTCACGTTTCGGGCAGCGTCCTCTCTTCTCGCACTGTTTGTGGCACTTCGAGTGCCCCGTCGGCTCCTGGGAGAGTGGAAATCTTTGCGAATGAGTGTAATCTGCGCCATCGAAGCAGGACTCTCTTTGTAAATTGCACTTCGCGACTACTTACTGTTCCTTAAGGTCAGGAGTTCAGGTCACTAAAACCCCACAACATTCAAGGTTGCTTTTGTGATAAATTCTTTTAAGAAGATGGAGGGTTTACATCTAAGAAGATGTACCGACCTCTTCATGTTAAGTTTTGGACTTGGGAATTGTTTGGACCTTCTGCCCGTTAAGCACGGAAGGGCAGCGTCCACATTTCTCAGAATAATTTTTCTCTTAAATCACAGGCACGTAGTGCAAGGTTGTCAGGCAGAAATTTGCAGGATCGCATAGAAAATGTCATTTCTATACCACAGCACCTTTCACAAGGGATCTGCTACCGAGAGATGATCCAAATACATTTAAGCTGCTGTTAGTGCTACTTACCTGTTGTGTTACAGTGCCTTTAAAATGTACTTTACCCGAATGCACTCCAGTACTGCTCAATGTATCTTTACTTCTTACATGTTAATGTTTTACTGTTTAATAATTTATATACTACATTTTATTTATTTTCCTTGCACTCAGTGAGCGAAGCCACTGGGTAATTAGGTAGTATATATATATATAATATATATACTAGCGAAGTACTGCCTTAAAATTTTTATTAAGAAGAAAACTAAACCTTTTTAAACTGAGGGAAAATATACCAATAATTATTTGTTAAGGATCTCTTTGTATGCCACGTTGTCAGTTCGGCCCTCCGGTTGTAATATGACCAAGCTGTGCGCTGAGCTTACTCTTGAGCATGCAACGTACAGTTGGCCATGTGAAAAGTAATCTTGCCTCAAATCTCACAGCTTGGATTGCTGCAGTCATAATCGGTTTGAGTTTCATGGTTTGTTTCAAGTACATTAGTATTTGCAGGACTTGTTGTGTTGAAGTGACATTCGGCATCTGTCAAGCGTTGTAAGCATACAACTGGTTTCATCGATAAATTCACATCCAGCTTTTGAGAGTTTAAACATTCATAAACATCAAAGTGTCCACTACTCAAATCGTCACCTGTGAATTTAAGATGTTTAAGAGGCATTGGCAGTTGTCGAAAGGTGTAAAATATTTGGCCATTTCGGTACACTTGAAAGCAACAACCAAACAATTCAGCGGCAGCCATCAACTCACATGCAGAACCATAGGTGAAGGGCTTAAGCATTTCACTCTTATAGTGCTCCTGTGTAGTATAATTATCTCCTGTACCGTCATCAGTTCACACCTTGAACCTGTCCCAGTCATTCAATACATAAGACACAATGTTCCTCCGGATATCAAGAGTGAGCCTGAAATGGCTGTGCAATATGCAACAAAGAGAATGGAAAAGGCAGGTGCCATCTCCGGGCATGGAAACCACTCGGTAAGTGACAGTTCTTTGATCGATGGTGATCACCTCGATAGACATGTTAATAAGGGTATGGTTGGAACGATAAAGGAAATGGGTACCTGAACAATGTAAAGTAAGTCTAAAATACCTACACAATAACTATAATCGTAATAAACGAACAATAAAACAGCAGAGAAGCCGTGGATTAAATAAAAAGGCTGTAGTTATCAGCAGAGAGACATGAATCCTGTGGCGAAGCAAGGAAGGGAATGTAAAGACCGGAGCGACGGACAGCCTTATATAGGCAGGCAGCCAACAACGTGGAAGGCGTTGGGATGGGGGACCCACGGGAAGTTGGAGAATTACTGACGTTGGAAAGTTCAATATGGCAGCCAACAGTGGCGTCATACTATCAAAATAAGTATGTACATCAGTTTTGGTTAGCGCAGGGAAGCCGCCTACCAAATTTCGTGAAGATGGGGCTATAAATAAGAAAGTTCAACAGGGCGGACATTGTCGACCGTTATGACCGTTACGTGTAAAATTTCGAAATAAAACCTGCTTAACTTTTGAAAGTAAGCTGTAAGGAATAAGGCTGCCAAATTTCAGCCTTCTTCCTACACGGGAAGTTGGAGAATTAGTGATGAGTGAGTGAGTGAGTGAATGAGTGAGTCAGTCAGTCAGTCAGTGAGGGCTTTGCCTTTTATTTATATACTAGCAAAATACCCGCGCTTCGCAGCGGCAAAGTACTGCCTTAAAATTTTTATTAAGAAGAAAATTAAACCTTTTTAAACTGAGGGAAAATATACCAATAATTATTTGTTAAGGATCTCTTTGTATGCCACGTTGTCAGTTCGGCCCTCCAGTTGCAATATGACCAAGCTGTAGCTGTGCGCTGAGCTTACTCTTGAGCATGCAACGTACAGTTGGCCATGTGAATAGTAATCTTGTTTCAAATATCACAGCTTGGATTGCTGCTGTCATAATCGGTTTGAGTTTCATGGTTTGTTTCAGTTACGACAGTATTTGTAGGACTTGTGTTGAAGAGACATTCGGCATCTGTCAAGCGTTGTAAGTATACAACCAGTTTCATTGATAACTTCACATCCAGCTTTTGAGAGTTTAAACATCGTCACCTGTGAAGCTAAGATGTTTAAGAGGCATTGGCGGTTGTCCAAAGGTGTAAAATATTTGGCCATTTCGGTACACTTAAGCATTTCACTCTTCTAGTGCTCCTGTTTAGTATAATTATCTCCTGTACCGTCATCAGTCCACACCTTGAACCTGTCCCAGTCATTCAACACATAAAACACAATGTTCCTCCGGATATCAAAAGTGAGCCTGATATGGCTGTGCAATATGTAACAAAGAGAATGGAAAAGGCAGGTGCCATCTCCGGGCATGGAAACCACTTGGTAAGTGACAGTTCTTTGATCGATGGTGATCACCTCGATAGACATGTTAATGGGGGTACGGTTGGAATAATAAAGGAAATGGGTACCTGAACAATGTAAAGTAAGTCTAAAATACCTATACAATAACTATAATCGTAATAAATGAACAATAAAACAGCGGAGAAGCCAAGGATTAAATAAAAAGGCTGTAGTTATCAGCAGGGAGACGTGAATACCGTGGCGAAGCAAGGAAGGGAATGTAGAGACTGGAGCGACAGACGGCCTTATATAGGCAGGCAGCCAACAACGTGGGAGGCATTGGGATGGGGGACCCAACGCCGCCTCACATGGTGACCGAGCTGCAGGCTATGGACGTATATATGTACGTAAGTAGGATTCAGTTAGCGTTGGGAACCCGCGTACCAAATTTCTTGAAGATGGGCCCATAAGTAACAAAGACCGTTCAAAAGTTCAATATGGCAGCCGACAGTGGCATCATATCACCGAAATAAGTACCAAATTTCAGCCTTCTACCTATGAATAAGAAAGTTCAACATGGCGGACGTTGTTGACCGTTATGACCGTTACGCATAGAATTTTGAAATGAAACCTGCTTAACTTTTGTAAGTAAGCTGTAAGGAATGAGCCTGCCAAATTTCAGCCTTCTACCTACACGGGAAGTTGGAGAATAAGTGACGTTGGAAACTTCAATATGGCGGCCGACAGTGGCATCATACCACTGAAATAAGTACGTACATCGGTTTTGGTTAGCGCAGGGAAGCCACCTACCAAATTTCGTGAAGATGGGGCCATAAATAAGAAAGTTAAACATGGCGAACATTGTCAACCGTTATGACCATTACGTGTAGAATTTCGAAATGAAACCTGCTTAACTTTTGTAAGTAAGCTGTAAGGAATGAGCCTGCCAAATTTCAGCCTTTTACCTACACGGGAAGTTGGAGAATTAGTGACTTTGGAAAGTTCAATATGGCGGCTGACAGTGGCGTCATACCACCGAAATAAGTATGTTCATTGGTTTCGGTTAGCGCAGGGAAGCCGCCTACCAAATTTCGTGAAGATGGGGCCATGAATAAGAAAGTTCAAGATGGCGGACATTGTTGACCGTTATGACCGTTACGCGTAGAATTTCGAAATGAAACCTGCTTAACTTTTGTAAGTAAGCGGTAAGGAATGAGCCTGCCAAATTTCAGCCTTCTACCTACACGGGAAGTTGGAGAATTAGTGATGTTTGGAAAATTCAATATGGCGGCCGACAGTGGCGTCATACCACCAAAATAAGTACATACATCGGTTTTGGTTAGCGTAGGGAAGCCACCTACCAAATTTCGTGAAGATGGGGTCAGCCTTCTACCTACACGGGAAGTTGGAAAATTAGTGACGTTGGAAATATGGCGGCCGACAGTGGCGTCATACCATCGAAATAAGTACATAAATCAGTTTCGGTTAGCGCAGGGAATCCTCCTACCAAATTTCGTGAAGATGGGGCCATAAATAAGAAAGTTCAACATGGCGGACATTGTGAAAATTAGTGACGTTGGAAAGTTCAATATGGCGGCTGACAGTGGTGTCATACCACCGAAATAAGTATGTACATTGGTTTCGGTTAGCGCAGGGAAGCCGCCTACCAAATTTCGTGAAGATGGGGCCATGAATAAGAAAGTTCAACATGGCGGACATTGTTGACCGTTATGACCGTTACGCGTAGAATTTCGAAATGAAACCTGCTTAACTTTTGTAAGTAAGCTGTAAGGAATGAGATTGCCAAATTTCAGCCTTCTACCAACACGGGAAGTTGGAGAATAAGTGATGTTTGGAAAATTCAATATGGCGGCCGACAGTGGCGTCATACCACCGAAATAAGTACGTACATCGATTTTGGTTAGCGCAGGGAAGCCACCTACCAAATTTCGTGAAGATGGGGTCAGCCTTCTACCTACACGGGAAGTTGGAAAATTAGTGACGTTGGAAAGTTCAATATGGCGGCCGACAATGGCGTCATACCATCGAAATAAGTACATACATCGGTTTTGGTTAGCGCAGGGAAGCCGCCTACCAAATTTCGTGACGATGGTGCCATAAATAAGAAAGTTCAACATGGCGGACGTTGTCGACCGTTATCGACCATTATGACCGTTACGTGTAGAATTTCGAAATGAAACCTGCTTAACTTTTGTAAGTGAGCTGTAAGGAATAAGCCTGTCAAATTTCAGCCTTCTACCTACACGGGAAGTTGGAGAATTAGTGATGAGTGAGTGAGTGAGTGAGTGAGTGAGTGAGTGAGTGAGTGAGTGAGTGAGTGAGTGAGGGCTTTGCCTTTTATTAGTATAGATATATATATATATATATATATATATATATAACAAATATACTGTATATAACAAATCTCTGTGTGCTGCAGGAAAAATTTTGTTGAAGTTCAAAGCTATTTAAAATACCTAATACTGTATTAGTAATTTCAGACAGTGTAGTCAAAGAGCTGTGGAAAGCTATCAAATTAAGGGAAAAGTTCTGTCAACAACAATAACTGGATCTAATTAAGAAATTGATTCGAACAAAAACATTAGGTCAATTGCAGCTCTCCAGGAATTGAGAAAGGCAATCTTGCTTACAGACCTTTACAATTGGCATTTGTCTTGTCACCGGTTGACAAGATGCTATTGAACAACATTATTTCATTTGAGTTAAAAATTTGTTTCTGGTTTGCACTGCCTTAAAAATCAATTGCATGTTTTATTTAATTCAAAGCCCCTCAATCAAGGCTTATTTTGGCCAAATTAAAAAAAATTAGTGTAATCATGATTAATCAAAGCAAAGTCCATAATTGATTCTGTTCAAATTGTTTGGCAGCACTAATATATTACAGTATATTCTTGTGGGTATTTTAGGTACTTAAATAACCTTAAAAAAGCTAATATACGAAAATGCAGTGTAACATAAAGTAAGGTAGATTCAGTAAATTAAGTAAAAGTTATGAAATTATTAATATTAGCATCATAATTAATTATCAATCTTTAACTAGAACAATTCTTAGAGTTCTTTCTAAAACATGAAGTAGCCCTGCTTTCCACAGCCAACAGACCCTGTTGTAATAAGATGTAAAGATAAAAATAAGACTGAAAAGTGTAATCTTCTACCTTAAATTGGACTTCTACCATGACTAGGCTTGCTGTTCTTTTCTAGTTTCTCTGTTATGGTGTCAATCCAGAAATTTCAAAACTGTGCTTTGGTAAATTATTATTGGTATACAGACAGCAATCATACACAGAGGTAACTAATTTGTAATCACTATTCACTAGGAAGCAAACCGCACAGAAGAAGGTTGACAAAAGAAAGTTAAGCATTTGAAGCTTTTGCAAAAATATAAACATGTATCATTTTTTACAAATATAAATCTCATGCTACTGCACTTTTCTGAAATCAGTATAAGAGAAGAAAAATATCATCTAATAAAACAAAAAGGTCAATTACAAGTAAAATGACACATAGTGTTGAATGTTTTTGCAGTGGATTTGTTTGGTTTGACAGCGACTTTGATTGCCAAAAACTTTCCTGAAAATGAATTTTTCAGGAAAATTTTTTTCTCAGCACCCTATGATGCTTTGCAAGGCCAGTGTGACATCACATAGCTGTAGGAAGGCAGCACCACCTCCACACCCTCCACCAAAGTATATAGCACTAATCCAAGTAGTAGCAAGTATGCCGGATTAACCTGTATACCAGGTGAAGTTCTTCTTCCAGTATGGATTTAATAAAAACTGCTTTACCATGAGCTAAAAATGACCAGAAAATGTACAAATACATTTAAAACATACAGTACATGCAAAACAAAACTGGAAATGTGTTGGTGTGTTAAAGACAAAGTCTTTTTGTATGAACTTGTATGTGACCTGTGTGTAATATGTGAGCATACCCATTTATCAGTATAATCCAGAGTGCTATGCAGTTGAAGCAAACAGGAAGAAGTGAAGAATCCACACACTGTGCTTATTTGGTAACAGTGGCAGTTAGCGAGCAAAAAGATCAGGGGAAAAAAAATACTTTTCAGCTTGAGAGGTGAGCACCTGTTACTGAAACTGTTGGGGGCAAGATTTAGTGAACACAAGCCTCCTGCTCCTGTTGTCACTGTTTAGCAGTGCTGCCTCACAGCTAAGGTCATATTTTTGCCAACAATAACCAGTATAGCCTAGTTGATGGATTGCTTTCCTAGCTCTCAGGGTCACTTAAAAGACCATTTCAAAAGTATAATCCATTCGAAATTAGATCAGTTTATCATTCCCCATTGACCTTAATGCATTTCTGTGAAGTTCCCAAACATGTGATTTGCCAAACTTGAGGCAAAGCAAATTCACTGAAGTGTGCCAATCACTACTGACTAACTGATTGAGGGACTGCTAGGAACAAAAACCTACAGCCACAGGGGCCTAAAAGGACCATACTTGAGAACCACTGATTTAAGGGACTTGCTCTATTAACAGCGAGGCAAAGAGAATTAATACTATAAATTGAGAAGAATTTGTTGGACACGGGTGCAAATAGTTAGGACGCCAATGCAGAAAAACCCCATTTACTAATGCTCAAACAAAAAAAAAAATTTAAGTCAACTGAAACAAGTGGTGATGCACTTTTTGGTAAATGTCTTAGGTCTGAGAGCTCAGTCTCCTTCAAACAATTGAAGGTCCAAACCTGACAGCCTCCACCAGGTGGACCACCAGTATATAACGACCTGGGCCCAGAAGGGGCAGAACTTGGACTGTATGCTGGGGACGGGGCTGGCCGTCATCTCCCGGAGAACGTTTGAAGATTTGGGGGAAACAAGAAATACTATTAGCAACAGGACCCCTCTTGCCGCAGAGTGGTATTATAAGCATTATATGAGGCTTCAGGGTTAATCTCTAATCACTCATGTGTGACAATATATTCAATTTCCTTAAATCTTCCTCAAAAGTAAAATTGTTATCTCCATAATGAGAGTCAGTCTTTTCATATCTGTACTTGTTTATATCTTGCTTTGCCAAATGTAATAATACAGTAGACCCCCGCGAAGTCACGGTTCAGAGTTCGCGGCCTCAGTCATTCGTGGATTTTTTCTTAGAACCTAACTAATAATTGTTAGCGGAAACCGCAAACATCCTCCGCAATTTTTATGGCTTTTTTCGTGGCAATACTATACTGTAGAGAGAACAGGAAGCAGCTGTAGAGAAAACCGCGACTTGGGATGATGAAAGTAGCCAATAGAATTTGAAACTGCAACTCCCAGCAGTCCATGTGGTGTCTCTGATTGGTCTTCTGCTGAGGGTGTTGGGGCTGTTGAGGTCAAAGGATGTCAGCGTGGCTTTTAAAAAGCACCAAAAAAAGCAAAAAGCAAAAAAAAAAATAAGTTTTTTTAATTTGTGTTTCAAGTTCCTGCCTGTCTGCCTTCTGTTGGGTTACCTGTACTTATTCATTTTGTCCTGGATTGTTTCATGCGTCTGGATTGTCTGCCTGTGTACATGAGGACTGTAAGTGGATTCATGGCCATCCTGCAAAGAAAGGAGCACTCCTGAACCTGTCTTCACCATTTCAGGAACTACTGGTAGGTCTATCTGTACATTCCCATTCAACCTGTGGATCTCTGGATTATCTATTTTCATCATTACATTTCATCCGTTGCCATTTTTCATGAATTTTTTCATGATTTACTGTGTGTGTTTTGTTTGTGCTTTGTTGTATCTAATGTGTAATCGCCGTAAGGGGAATAGGGGTGGTATTGCTGTTTTCTTATTTAATTTGTTTTCATTACATTCTTTATTTGCTATTTGATTACCAGTTTGCTTTGCTTTTGTCTCTGTTCGTGAGTGCGCACGTCGGGTCAAGGCTGGAATCTCCACCATAAAAATAAATAAATCACCATCTGCTCAATTGCGGCTTCTCGCGCGACACTACGCTTACTTAAAAGCCTGAACCGTACCTGTCCTTTTTGGCCGATTGCTTTGTTTTTCTCTCCTCCCGAAGGAAGGGGGATGTGCTCCCCTATGATGTTTGACTATTGTTTAATTGTTTACTAACTGCATGCTGAGCACCTTTTACTTCTGAAAGAGACATGTTTGTTTGAAGTGTTTGAATAAAGTGTTTGTGTGCAATTCTGTGAACCAAGCTGCACTAGGACTAGCCTGCCAGTGTTAGCGCTTTACCTCTGTGTGCTTGCTTGCAGCCAGTTTAAACGAAGTTGGCTCAGTGATTTACATCCATGGCGTCAGTTGCACTTTGTACATATTGTTCCAGTAGTTTTTAAAATAGTTTTTACAGTTCATTAGCAGTGTGTAAAATGATCAGTGTTGCAGTAATTGTGATGTTCTTTGCATGAAAAAAAATGTTTTTACTTTAAAATTTCACTTTTTCTTTGTTAATTGAGACGTTTACTTAAAGTGCAGCAAAATAGTATTTGGTGTCCAGGGATGCATTAACCCCCAAGTATGTGGTAGTTTAACAGCTAAAGCCCCAAGATGCCCTCGAAATGAGCTGCACCATCTAAGGCTTCTGGCAATGAAAACACGCTTGCATGAATTAAAGTACATATAGCGGTAGTATCCGTATTTTACATTCTAGCACTGCGGGAGACATAGCAGTACAGTATACAGGTTTACCTTTACACTCTTTATTTTTAGGTAATGTATTAAGCTGAGTCTGAAATTAAGTTAAAGTGTTTTGGGGGCACATTTAGGGTTTAAACTATGAAAATAGGCATGTTTTTAACCACATCCAAAATTTGCATTTTTTCACAATTCGCGGGTGCTCTAGGAACGTAACCCCCGCGCATTTTCGGGGTGTACTGTATTTTGTGTCAAACTATTCTCACATAGGTTTCAATTTCAATTTCTCTAGGGATGCAGGAAATCTCTGAAAAAAATTTATGATCTCATTCCTCAGGCAATGTGACAATGAATCCCCATATCTGCAGCATAGAAAGGCTTTTCTAGTATGTTGGATATCTGTCTTAGCAGCTAAATTCTTTATCTATAGCATGATTATATAAATATATAGTGAATAAGGCGCTATATAAGCACCCGACCCGGCACAGATTCACACTGAGGCACGTGTAAATTGAACAGAAATCTTTTTATTTTCTCTTCAGCCGCGGGGCACGTTTTCTCCATGTCCCACAGGCCCAACACAGTCCCAAACACTTACACAGTCCAAACACTCTTCCCCTGTGGGGCACGTCTTCCCCGTGAACCCCTCAGGTATAACACAGTCTCAAAGCACCTTACTTTAAACACAGCAATCCTTCCGCTGGCACCACCACTCCTCTCAGGCAACCTCGTCCTCTTCCTTATGATTCTGGCCCAGAGTGGTGGTTGCTGGCTGCTTTTATGGCCCTCCCGGGAGTGCTCCTGGTGCTTGCTCACCTGTTCCCAAATGCACTCCCGTGTGGGGCCGATGATTAAACCAGCTGGGCTTAACTATCTCTGCCTCACCCCCTGGCGGCCATCCCGGGTCCCCACAGGGTTGAGGGGAACTCCATTTCCCACGAAACCCTGCAGGAAACTGAGGCATCATTAACCAGGGAGGCTGCCACCAAGCATCCCGGGGGAGGTACTGAGGAGCCCATGGCTGCTCCCCCGGACCATATACAGCAGGGTCATCCCGACCGGGCATGGGACCCGGCTGTCCATTACACCACCCCTCTTCCAGATGAGTCTCGTGGGACTCAGCGGCCTGTCCCGCGAGGGCTGGTCTTCTCCATAATGGGGAGTCGGTGTCCTCAGCACTACGGTTCTGCCCTGTGGAAATATAGGCAAATGGTCTGGGGGTGTTGCCCCGACGTCGCTGCCATTTGGATGTCCTCACAGGACAACACCGCCAGATGTGGCCACAGTTGTCGCAGTTGTAGCACACTCGACTCCCTTCAGTTTGACCTTTGCGGGAGTGGAAGCAGGCAGGAAACTCCTGCCCGTTCACCCGCTCAGTTGAGGGTTTCAAGCATCCCGGGGAAATGTACTGCAGAGTCTCTGGTGGCTCCCCCGGAACACGAGCAGAAGGGCCGGGCATGGAACCCGGCCATCCATTAGAATATATATATATATATTTATATACAAATTCCTCTCCCAACTTATAACTTGCTCCAAACGTGTTTTCCAATGTGTTTCATCACAGGAAGGTCAAAACCATTTCTTCTATGTTACGTTTCAATCCAAGATCTTAAGCAGGTTTAAGTGTATTGAAGGCCAATATGTACACAGTCTTCTGGGGCATTAGAACCCATTTCTGATGATATTCTGATCTGAAATTCTAAACCTTAAATATGTGTGTTCTCACCAGCATTTTTTTCAGCTGTATTTCAATTATTGCAGCAGGTCTGGTCTGATGGATGTGACCCAGAACCATGCTCTATTTATACTCTATAAGGTAAGCATAACCACTGTTGGCCAGCCTTTTATCAACACAGTGATTGATCTGGATTATTTTATTATTAACAGATTAATCTAGTGATGGTTGGGTGTATTCTACCATTAACAATTCATTCCAGAATGTCAGATGATTTAGCTACTAGTCAGATATATTGATCTATTTGTAATAACAAATCCTTCATGTTTTTCTGTCTTGCTGAACAGGCAGAATCCTACCAACTACACCACATGTGGCTGAAACATAAGATAAATATATGGTAGGCAATGTAATCATAGTGGAACATGTGCAAAGCAAAAACTAAACCATAAATGGATAGGTGGCCACAAACTCTACAACATGATGTGTTTTTTTTTTCTTTCTTACCTTATGAAAGCCTTTAGTTCCTCACAGGCAATTAGATGTTGGATTCATTCTCACTTTCTCAGCCATGGATGCTTTGGGTTTACCAATTGTAACTTTTCCTTATAAGATGGATGTTGTTATCACCAGTGATAGACTTGAGTTCCAGGTCAAACTAACAGATACAATCTGTATCCCTTGAAGTGTTGTTTTTAATTCTTTCCCCTTGAAGTACACTTACTGTATGGTTGCAACTCTGAAGGATCATGTAATGTTCTGCATTAAAATATGTATACTGGAACTAAAACCAGCTTTCTTTGAGTTATTGAAAACACTGACCTGCACTGATACCTAAGTTACATTAATTTCATTGTTTACAGACTTCATTATATCTGTACACTAGTTGTGTTACTGTCAGGATTTCCTATTCTGAACATTTTTAGTAAATTTCCTAGGGGTTATCTGTGTAGACGTTTATCTCTTTTGTTTTTTTGTTTGTTTCCTTTAGTCTTCAATAATACTTTCGGTTTTGATTTTGATTTAGGCTGTTTCACTACTGCTGTTGTTGTGGGTGCGTGTTCAGATGTCATGAAACTGTCAATCATGAAAAAACAGGATAAAATGCCATTGAAGATTATACCTCCTCATCTGACAATAAGGAATCCAAAACATTTTAAGCTTTTCAAAAACTTTTCTTTGTTTTTTCTTTTGGTTTATGAATTCTCTGCAATCCTGCTTGACTTTGATTTTGTCTCACGATTCTTGGCTTTGTTTACTGATAATTTTTCTCCTGTTTCTTTCTCTTGCTTCAGTGTTTTGACTTTGTCCTTTTCTTCCAGTCACCCTCTGAAATTTCGTGATCACTGGGCATAATAGATACCCAGTTTGCCTGGGAAATTTCGTAAGACAATGGGCCTCAGTTATAGTCCCATCAGTTAGTCGGATGTATCAAAAGTACTTTACTATGTAACTAAGTACTTTTCTGTATTCAATATTTGTAGTTTTTTTACATAGTACTGATATTATTAGGAAGCAGTGTGGTATAGTCATTAAACCTTTGGACATAAGACAAAGACTTGTGCCTTCAAATCCTGGTACTGGCAGTGTCTAACCATAAGCAAGTCACTTCACCTGCTCGTGCTTCAATTGGAAAAAATAAAATAAATGTAACTAATTGCATCTCAGATGTTGTAAGTCCACTTGGATAAAGGTTTCACTGAAATAAGAAATAATATTATTAGGTCACTGATGCTCCTTACTGTTGAACATTCTGTATACAATTGCACAATTGTGAGGGATGGCTGGGAACTTTGCCCATCCTGGACACCCTCAGCCTCGAAGGACAGGGGGAGTCAGCATGCACAAGGCATTGTCTCCCCTGGTTGCAGCAGTGCCCTGGATTCCCACAGAGCATCATGGGTACTAGAGTTCTTTAGCTCTTGGTTCTGAGGGAACTGCCAGGGGGGCACAGAGAGAATTTTCAAGCCCTACTTGTTTGAGCTCCAGCCTCAACCAGAAGTGCTCCCAGAACAGAATTTTGGAACACCGGAAGTACTACCAGGTGTTATATAATGGGAGCGACCTATTTCCATCAGGGAGCTAGAGACGGGAGGAGGAGGACAATCCTTGCTGGGAGGAGTGGAGGTGCTAAGGAAAAACTGAGAGTTACAGTATTGTTGTGCTTTATTACTGTGGCTGTGGTTGTGGTGTGGGATAAACTTGCCAGTAAAGAGTTTCCCACACATAAATCCTCATATTTATTAAACTTATGTCCAAGCCTGCATGTGTTGGGTGTTTGGTAAGCTGGAGCACCCCTTAGTGGCTACATAACATAAAACATTCCTACATTAGATCATTAGATTGTTGATGGTCATTGCAAAACACAATTTTTCAGGAAAGTGTATTCTTTTGAACTGAAACAAGTGATCAGAAACAATAATGTGAAATTACGGTACAGTAAAACCTCAATTATCCATCACTCGATTAACCGTCAAAACCGGGAAAAAAAAATTGCGCACACCAGCACCTACCCATCCCTACTGCTTTGCGGTACACTGAAACAACTCTCCCTTGTGCTAACATGTAGTGTTCTTCGCAAGTACCACATGTTATGCCACATTTCAATATCATAGTATTAGTTATGTACCTTCAGTTTTAATTGTGTTTCGTAGCTTTTCTCTTTTGTTACAATTAATCTACTATAGATTGTTATGGCAGATAAACATATGCACGAGGTGTTGGAATTGTCACAAAAATTCACATTATTTAAAATGTTTGCGAAACAGTGAAAGTACTTCATGTATTACTTCAATTTCTTTCTTTATATGTATACATAGAGTATAAATATTGATTTTTAAGGATCTAATGACAATGAATACAACACAGATACTGTACATATGGCATAAAGTGTTACATCGTTACTCAAACCAGGTTACATACCTGCTCTTCTACTTATCTAAAGGGCAAAGAAATAAAAAAAAATAATAATATGAAGCCATCATATTTCTAAATTTCTGATTCCAAAAAAAAACAAAGGGTTAGAAATCATTCAGCATGCTCAATTACTAAATACCTTCCAAATTCTGAACAATTTCTAAACTGCTCCTCATTAAGTGAATTTAATTTTTTCGAATTTTAAATAAAATAGGACATAATTTTCTTATTATGGTATGATCCTTCCAGTTGAGTAAAGTAAATGGCTTGCTACTAGTGTATTGTAAGTTATCACACAGATTTTTCATTAAGCTGTATTGTCCTATCAGTCGTTATCCCAAAAAGAGCCCTCTTGCAGGATTTGGACTTTCTGCGAATCAAAAGGCTATCTTACAAATAACCTAATATTTTATTCCAATTTGGTCTAAGTCATTGACAGTCTTGAAACAAAAGCTCGTGACTGGAATAGTTTGAATTGAGATAGATAGATAGATAGATAGATAGATAGATAGATAGATAGATAGATAGATAGATAGATAGATAGATAGATAGATAGATAGATAGATAGATAGATAGATAGATACTTTATTGATCCTGAGGGAAATTTAAGTACAAGTGGCCAAATGAGATACAAAGATTTAAGTACACATTATACAAATAACATTAGGTAAGTACACTGGTGTTGTAATCTTATAGTCAGTCCAATACAGGTAAAGTAGATGGTACATTCAATAATGCTAGTCCAATGTGAATTGTGCAAATAATATTACTACCAAAATGATAGGTGGCATAATAAGAGACAATATTAAATAAAAAATAAAAAATAAAGTGACATGGCATTTGCTGATAGGATAACATGACACATTATGAAAAAACGTTGCATAGTAGTGACCAAGTAGTGAGATATCAGATGTAGCTAATATAGCTTATGATCAGAGAAGCAGCATCAGGCCCAGAACTCAACCACCCCCTGCCCCGTTTGGGAAGAGTTAAAGAATCTAATGGTTAAAAATGCAAAATGTACAAATTTCACTTGGGTTAGACCATCCTTGGCAGAAATTGACGTAGCAAGGCCTGACTTCCATTTGTTATCTGTAAACTTTATTGGTAGATCTTTTATCCAATACCACTATCTATCTCTTATTCGCTGGTGGACTGTATAAATTCTACAGTAGGTAGTAAATGTAATGAATGTGGAGTTTAACCTGTTTGATTTTTTTAGACTGTTTATTGTGTGTTTTCAGCAATTTTTGTGGTTGTTTATGTTTTCTAACCAATATACTTGTGATGCCACTTTGTGTTGTATTATTTGTACGGATGCTACCATTTTTAAAAGTTTTCACATGTTGTTCAAATTTGCTATGCCTTTTCCAAGTCAAGTGAAATGAGGGTCATGTGTTGTATTGTATCATTCTTTCTTCTATTTAAACATGGTGGCATTTGAGACCTAGTTGTTTATAGAGTGTAGGTATATTGTCAATATACAACTCTTTAAAAGTCACAATATTTAGTATAAGGTATATGTTAAATATTCTGCACTTTATTACAATTGATGAAAATAAATGATTGTCTTGCTATGGTGCAACAGTAAAATCTCACATCAAGTATCTCCTGTAGTGTTATCATATTCAGATTGAGTTTCAAACCATTAGATTTCAACTTGGCAGTTTGTATTGGTAACTGGTATACAGAGCAGAACATACAGAGAGAAGCTGGTGCAAAATTTCCTTTACATAGCAAAACAAGCTGTTGCAAGTTCGCTTCTTTTGGATATCATAAAAACTCTACAATACCCCACATAGCACAACTTCCTACCAATATGCACATCATAACAGTCCTCAGTATCAATACAAATGTCATGTCCACTTAATTTTAAATGATGTAAATGCTGTATTTTTATATTAATAAAAAACATAAATCACAATGAAGCATAAACATCCTTAATTACAAGGCTGTGCAGTGTTTAAGATAAAGACTTGCTGCAGCACATATACAAGCTCCAAGTATTTTATCACCATTGTCCTACCTAAACACAAGTTCAAGCTACACATAGTCCAGTCCCGTTTAACTAGTATTCATACCCTATTGTCTCCACAAGTCATTTCATATTATGTTGCACAGGACTGTTGATCTCAGATGCCATTTTTTTACAACCTGATCTTATGCACTTGTTTTTCCATTTTTCTTTTTTAAACTTCAGTGGGATTTGTAATGTGAAAATGCCTGTCTAAATGACATCTGCTTGTACATAAATGGTTCCCTGCTTAAAGCATTAATAAAGTACTGTCATTTGGATGACACACTGTGAATGCCAGATCTTAGTGGTGGTGCACTTAAACTCAAATCCTAAAATGCAGAGAAACAACTGTGGAAAAAACAAGATGTCATAACAAAGTCAATGCACAAAATCCAGTGAAGGCAAGCCTTAGTCTTAAAAAAACATGATAGAACAAGAGAAGCATGACATGTGCTATGAAAGTCAGCAAAACAAAACTCCAAAACACAGTCATGATAAACTGGATACTGATCTCTTTAAGAATCACTAAATTATTGATTATATTGCTGGAGAATATTAGAGGCATGAGCCTTTACCTAGTACTAAACGATACTTGCTGAAAAGATGTGTGACTGGTGTAGCTTTACTTAGTGGCACAGAGAAAAGGAATTACAGTACACTCCCACTCTGAACATGCTCTCCACATGCAACTATTCCAAAATTATTAGGGGAACGGGAGTATATAGTCTCCAAATCAGGCAATAAATAAGAAATTTCAATGGCACTTTCACTGTTAAGATATAATTTTTCAGGAGCATACAAATTTTACAGCCATTCTATTTTATTATAAGCATTACATTCAGGGTTTGTTTCTGCCTTGCTTCCGATAAAGCCAGGATCCAACATTCAAATTCTACTTGGATCAGGACTTCATAAAAGTCTGTCCCAAAACATCATTGATAACATATATTAGACAGCTCTCCAATAAGGTGAAGATAAGAATAAAAAGTGAACCTGACATATGAGAATAAATTCCAAATGTCTTTTCGCTCAGGTAATCTTTCACCAAGTCAGCCTGGCTGGATATTTCGACTTAGCATAGTTTATATAGCAATGTACTAATCCTCTTGTTATGCACCATTACCAAAAGTTATCATCTTATGAGAAACACGTGTAGAAGTTAGATTAATAAAAATTAGAAATATGTCACATTTTTATTTTCTTAGATAATTTAAGAAATGTAATCTCAGTTCCAACATTCAGTGCTTACTGCACGTCACATGATTTATTTGTACTCCATTTACCTATAAAGTACTGCTTATTGTAATGAAAATATAATTAAGTTTTTCAGTGCCTTCCTATGGATTCCTGTTTAGAATCTGAGAAAATATTCAATATGTGATGAAGGAAGGAACTTTGACACCAAAACCACATTTTTGGTTCCTGGGTGGAACACTTCTGTGGCTTTTACATGTTCCACCAGTATTCATTTTAGCTACCTTTGAGGACTCCAGTTTTTGTTCACATTCTAAAGATAGTATTATTACTATTATTATTATTTGGTGGACAACTTTATTCAAGGTGCCTTGCAAAGTCAGGATACATTGCAACTGTTTCCATTTTTTTCAATTGTAACATTTTTTATATTAAATAATTAGAATTTTTTAAATAGCTTACTCTTTGTCAACCATTGAGTCAAAGTGTGAATTTAACCAGCAACCAAGAGCCCCACGAACACCAGGAAGATTAAAAGGCCCTTCCTTACCTCAACCTGCTCATCATGCAAAAGCATATGTCAAGAACAGAGACTGAAGTAGAAAAAAGTGCAAAAAACTAGATTGAATTAATTTCATATTACAAAATGTCCTGATAGTGCTGAGATTTCATTGTTCCTTCCATAGACTCCAGGCATTCCCTGCCAGACACAGCAAAGCAGTCCCAAAACATAACCAAGTCTCCTCCATTTTTCACAGTAGGTTTGATGTTTTTTTCCTTTGAAAGTTTCATTTTTTCATCTGTGGACATAGAGCTGAAGTGACTTGCCAAAAAGGTCCAGTTTTGTCTCATCTGCCCAAAGCATATTCTCCCAGAAGCATTGTGGTATATCATTATGTATTTTACCAAATTCTAAGTCTGGCTCTTTATGTTTTTTATTCAATAGTGGAGTCCTTCATGGTCTTCTTCTATTGAGCCCACTGTCATTCAAAAAGCGATGGACGATGCGATCAGATACTGATGGACATTGACCTTGGAGTTTGGCTTGTATCTCTTTGGAAGTTGCCCTTGGATTTTTGTCTACCATTCTCACTATTCTTTAGCCCATTCTGGGGTTGATTTTCCTTTTTTGGCCATGTCCAGTGAGATTGGCTATAGACTCATGGGCCTTAAACTTCTTAATAATATTTGCAACTGTTGTCACAGGAATATCAAGCTACTTGGAGATGTCTTATAGCCTTTGCATTTAACATTCTTGACCATAATCTCAGACAACTCTCGCCTTTGCTTTTTCTGGTCCATGTTCAGTGTGGGACACACAATGATACCAAACAGCAGAGTGACTACTTTTCTCCATTTAAATAGGCTGAATGACTGATTGCATGATTGGAAACATCTGATAGTAATTAAAGAAAACAGATAGTTTAAAAAATCACTCTAATGCAATAATTTATGATCTTTTCTAAATGTGTCCAGGCCATTTAAGAATACCTTTATAGAATAAGGAATACTTTATCTCTTTTCACATTTGCTTTGCTTTTTTCAAGACATATCAAAGGCATGCATTTGGGCCATACATGGGCCAATTGCTTTTCATTTAATCACTCTTCAGGAGACATACAGCACTTTTTCAATTAGATGTAAGGCCACCAACAAATGTGTCTAAATCTGTGAGTATACAAAGTATTTGCATATTACTAAAGGAGGACCCAGAGCAACATGTGGATTTTCTTCCTTCTAGCAAATATTGCATCTCATGTTAACTGCCAAGATGTCCATACTAAAGTAGATACGCTCTTCAATGATTAAAAAATTGTTGATGCAAAGCTTTCTGCATAATGGCCAGCAGAAAAAGATCAATTTTTGACTAAAATGGGACAAAGCCAAAATCCAGGGAGATCATTAAAATAAAAAACCAATAGGTCCAAGAAATGGAGAGATGCTTTGCAATGGAAATTAAATCTTGATGTAGTTCTTCTTTTTGTGCCCTGTTTTGTGTCCCAGTAAATACTACCTTTCATCAATACACCAATAATCTTGTCCTCCACCAATCATTCTGAATATGGAAACAATGTTGGATGAACTTCATACCAGAGAAGCTTTTATCTACACAATAATCACCTTTTTCAACATTCTCAAACTTACTCAGTATATAACCTTTGGCAAATGCTTGGGATTAAGACACTTAGAAAACTGTACATAGATAACGTATTTATATCTTATGAACAATTATGCTTCAAATTTCACCTTCCAGCAACACGATTTTTCACAATTTTCAAATTAGAAATTTTGTTAAAAGAAAACCACCCAATTTTCCAAACTTCCTACCCATTTCTATTCCGGAGGCATTACTTATCAGTCTTTAAGACTCAGACAACATCTCAAAAATATATAAAAATATCTCAAAGAATCCTCACTTCAATAATACTAGCGTACGGTGGAAAAAGGACCCTTCAATTAACATCTCAGAAAAGAAGTCAGCCACACATAGAATCACTCTGGCTTTATATGAGCTACTTTTTGTATGAAAATGTGCTTTATAAATAAATGTTGTTGTTGTTGTTGATGTGCCAAGTGCTCAGTAATTCAATTTAAAATCTTTTATTGACCTCACTTATATTATTCAGGGTAGCATTTTGGCACAGTGGTAGCACTGCTACCTCACAGTAAGATGATCGGGGCTCATGTCCCAGGTCCTCCCTGCATGTTCTCCCTGTGTCTGCATTGATTTCCTCCCACAGTCCAAAGACATATACGTGAGGTGGACTGGCAATACTGAATTGGCTGTAGTGTATGGTTGGGGTGTATTTGTGTTCACCCCGCAATGGACTGGCACCCTATCCAGGGTTTGTTCCTGCCTTGTACCTTCTGCTGGCTAGGATAAGCTCTAGCTCCCTCTGCTATCCTGTTCAGGACTAAGCAAGTTAGAAAATGACAGACTGACTGACTTATCTTATTCAAAATTGTCCAAAATGTATCCAGGGAAAGAACCCACTTGCAAGCATTCCCGTCTAGCTCCATGCATCATTAGGCTACATGTTTTGGGAATGCACCAAATGATCATAATTTTGACAAAAATATTTAATGACTTATCAGACAGCCTTGGCGTCACAATTGTTCTTAACCCATTAATAGCTTTGTTTGGTGTACTCCCAGATGTATTTAAAGTGGATAAGGACAAACTGATAACAATAACCAATACCACACCACTAGCTAGCACATAGACATATCTTGCTTATCTGCAAGAATCCCTGCTCAACTTTTATAAATCAGTGGGGAACTGCCATTCTGTATTATTTGAAATTGGAAAAACTACAATTCTTGCTTAGAGGTTCTGTTCAAACTCTTTTTTAAAATGTGGCATGACTTTCTGCTTGGGTTTGAATTCTTAGTTTGTTTTATAAGGTTTGTTTTTTTTAACTCTCCTGGTTTTCCTAAATTGATTTTGAAGTAATTTGTTGTATAAGATCAGCAAATTATATTTGCTTGATTGTATGTTACTTTCTTGAAATAAAATTAATAAAAAAAACAAACAACCTTCAAAATCACAATCAAGAAATGCACAGATAAAAATATAACTCCTTAAAAATGGTATCTGAATAGCTAAACACCACAAATTTTCATGACAATATCCATATTCTTGGACACTGAGAGTAGCATGCAAATTAAATGTTACATGACCAGCAACATGCATGACGACCATGGATAATATGGCTGTGACACCTGCAATAAACAAAGTGTTGACACAGTAATTTCGTAAACATGATGAAAAAATATGCACAATGTGGAAATGAACAGATGCACAAAACAGGGCAAACTAAAATCTTTAAGTGTTAAAAACACAAGCAATGACAGCATAATGTCCTGTTTTCTCATTTATCAGATTACAGTGGAACAGCTAGGGTGGAAAACCTGCTTTGTTATCATTATGTCACTGGTTTCTAATCTCGTAGATCAGAAAATCACAAAAATATATACAGTACATATTAAATTCAAATTAATTACAATCTTTGCAGTAATGCATGACTAGAAAAGGGAAGTATTTTGTACAATACCAATTAAAAGAGAATCTGTAGTGACTGTGTGAAACAACAGAGAAAATCATGTATCCGTTTCAACTTGTAAATCTATTACATCAGCACAGTTCTCAAGGGAGGCTAATCTTCACACACACACTAGTGTTACACTGCTGCTATCCTGCCCAGCAACATTTTCAAAGCATGGCGTAATATATTACTCCATCTCTGAAGGCAAAAGTATCCATAAAATAACATTTTAATTGTATAATGGTAAACATTTATGCTTTATGTAAAAAATGTAATAACCACTCCCATCCATCCTTCCATTTACAGAACCCACATAATTTAATTTTAGAATATCAGGAAATAAATACATGGTTTTGAGCAAATCTTTATCCTTGAGAAAAGCATTTCTGCAATCAATTACTATTCATAAAAATAAGACTAATAATAAGCAGGCACTCTGGTAATCTGTCTTAATGTGTGTGTGTTTTTTTTTCTATGAGTATGAGAAGGAGAGCTACTGAATGGGTTTATACGTATATCTACTTCTAGTCAAGTGTGAAAACTATGCCATTAAATGGTTAAATTGAATATTAGAATGCATTTCTGAGGGAAAGGCACATTTTGCATGTTTAATAACATTCTGACCTACTTATAAGAAACATGGTGCTTTTATCGCTCCTGTCAAAAATGTCTTTAAACCATGCTAATGTCAAGGACATCACTTCTCTTTTATTATTTATCTGGAGTCCATCAGAGTTATTTCACAGCTGCTTAATTTAGGCAGATATACCCTTCCTGCATTGGTATGTCTGATTTGTTAAGAGTAAAGAGAGGAAAGAAAAAAAATGCTTAATTTAATTAAAAGAGAAGCAGTTGATCATTCCCTTTTATGAGAATGGTTTGACATGGGGTATGCCTGGGTAATAAGCTCCTGTCATGTTACAATTCCACAGCCATCAAGGGTTTGACTTGGTCCCTAGTCTGCCGTTAACTTTTTTATGCCAGAGGTTTAAAATGGGTCAAGTTTATGCCAATCATATTGATTAGGCCAACACTGAATGGCCTGAAAAGGTCACATCTAATAAAGTGGAAGAGGTTTTTATCAGGCAACCTTTCAGAAAACTGGAGCTTGATCACCGGGGCTATTAACCTCTCTAGTCTGTGTTATCTCCCTAAGGAAATAATATAATATTCCACCCCTAAACGGCATTTAAAAGCTGACAATGCATAAAAATAACTTATGACTGGAATAAAACAAATTTATTGCATTTACCTTCCCTCTGAGCAAGTAAATCAGCTGTTGCTAATGACCATAAAGTTAAAGCACATTTATTTTAAATATACCGTTAAGTGGCCTTCTATTTAAAAGATGACAAACCCTTAAAATACTTGCCATTAATGGATGTGTTAAAATCTATCTTTGCATAGTAAATTTCATATCTTAAAATGTCCTTTGTCTTGCAAGTATTAAGTAGCCATTTATTTGCTGTGTTTTTTTTCATTAATTTTCCATACCCACAGAATACCATATGGGATTGTGGGTTAGCAAATGCCAGGAGCAACAATCTGTCACCAGGCACACACATGCATGAAAGTACACAGGAACTCAAGCAATTTAGCTACTCAAATTGACCTGACAGCCTGTGTTTGGATCCTTAGACAACACAAAACCCACTTGAGTACGGGGTGAATACATATGTCTCAGAGAAAAGGCACCTCAGGCCAGATTTGATGTCCCAAGTGATATGAAACTGTGACACTAGCCATCACAGCACTGACTAATAAATTGAAGCCAATGGCCAGTCAGTCAGTGTTAGTTAGTATATTCTGTACTTGGATAAAATACTTGTTCAAGCATAATAAGAAAAGACGATGAAGAAGAACAGAATATAATAACATATAAACCTTTAATAGTGCCAATCAAGTATAAAGAACAAAGTTTTGCTGCAATTTATTTTCCTTACATCCTGAAAAACAGGGGCTGGTAAGGTGGCTCTTGTTGTTTCTAGCTAAACTGTCCTTTGAAAGATCTCTTTCTGTTCTTCTGCCATTACATGTTAGAAGCACAGCATTAGTATATTTATAGATGTTCAAGAACCACAGATATTGTACTACTGTATATGTATACCATTTTATAATTAATAAAAAACATGTTCAGAAAATGGCCAATGGATACTGTACATCTGTTATGACTTTCAAGGCTGCAAGGGGGTACAGCCTTCAACCAAAAACACAATAGCAAATGAAAAGCCGTAAGGCCAGTTTTAGAACAAACTGAAACTGAACAACAGCTCAAATCGTGCAGTACTGATGACTATGTGAATTGGTCATCAGACATTAACACAGACAGTGAAACTGACACCCTGTTCATTACATTACAAACTGCCAAGTGTCAGTGATGTTTGCATTTGATGTTGGCTTCATATTACTGCTGACAATCCTGCACCTCCTTTTTGCCCTTTTACGGGTAACCCTGGTCTAAACACGTCTATTGATCATGATTACCTGGGCTATTTACAATTTGCAGATTATAGTTTTAGTGAGAAAATAGTTGTTGAAATGAACTGCTATGACAAGTAGTGTCAGAAAAGCTACAATAAACCAATTTACTTGTTGCAGACAGTTGCTGGCAGCCTGTTGCTATTTTTCAGTCTCCTGATACTGCAGGGCATAGTTGGTAAATCAGTCCAGAGATGGTACTGGTCCACAAACTTGTTGTTGCAGGCACCCATTTTTGACAAATTTATGAGTGAGTGTCATTTGTCTTCATTATGAAATTATATCTCTAATAACAATGACTATGATGAAGCCAATCAGCTAGCACCAAAACTTTTTTTAAAATCTTTCTATTTATGTTAATTAGAAACAGATAATATTCCATATAGTCAAGTCAAATTTACAAATCTAAGCAAAATTCAAACCCCACCCAAGAGAAAGTGAGAGGAGCCAGCAATCGAAGCTACCCTACAAAAGAAGCAAGAAGGGCATCCTTTTCCCCAGAATGGAAGCTTATTCTAAAATTTTATTGATTAGATCCCGCAATATTTAAAAAAAAATTTGAACAGATCCTCTAAGTGAGAATTTGATTTTTTTCCAGTTTCAAGTAGTATAGAACATCAGTTACCCACTGACTTAAGAGTGGTGGGGTGGGATTCTTCCAGTTGAGCAAGATAAGTCTATGAGCTAGTAATGTAGTAAAGGAAAATACAGTTTGCTTGTCTTTCTCCACTTTAAGGCCATCTAGAAGTACACCAAACAAAGCTGTTAATGGTTTAGGAGTGATTGTGACACCAAGGCTGTCTGACAGGCATGCAAAGAATTTTGTCCAAAATATTCTTAATTTGGTGCACGCCCAGAGCATGTGGCCCAATGAGGCTGGAACTAGATTGCAACATTCACAGGTTGAACCTTGCCCTAGGAATATTTTGGACAATTTTAAATGAAATAAATGCGCTTGATAAAAGATTTTAATTTGAATGACTGAATGCTTTGCACATATGGAGTTTGACTATATTCAGTGCATGGCTGCCTTCCACTGTTTTTCTGAAATATTAAGTGACAGATCCTTTCCCCAATGTACTCAGGGGTCTTTGAAAGGAAGAGACTTTAAAATATTTTTATAAATTGTAGAGATGCTATCTGAGTCTTCAAGACTAATTAATAATTCTTCTGGAATAGAACATGGTGGAAGGTGAGGAAAATTGAGCAGGTTCTGTTTGGTAAAGTTTCTAGCTTGAAAGCAGTGGAAGAATTGTGTTAATGAGAAGTTGTATTTGAAGCTTAATTATTCATAGGATGCAAAGAAATTAGCTATGTACAAGTCTCTAAGTGTTTTCATCCCAGACATATTCCAGACACTGAAAAGTATATATGTTTAAGAGGGTGGAAAAATGTGATTGTTATGAAGAGGTGCAATAGATAAAAGCTTTCCTGTCTTAAAGTGCTTCCTATATTGGTTCTATATTCTGAGAACTGGGGTAACTGGATTTTTAGTGTAGTGACGGTAGTTTGTATTAACTGGGGTAAAGAGCAGGAAATACAAAGGAGTACAGCAAGATTTTATTTCTATTGCAGACCAGGCTTGTGGATATTTATCAATTTATGCCAGGTCTTTATAGTTTTTATATTTGTATATTAATAAAACTGAAAGTTGGGTAGTGCCATTCCCAATTCGGCTATAGGTTGTAGCAGAATCTCACTTTGTATGCATGGATGTTTCGAAATTCCAATGAATAATTATGACTGAGTCTAATTTCTTAAAAAATGATTTGTTAATGTATATGGGGATGCTTTGAAATAGGAAGAGCAGCTTGGGAAGGATGGTCATCTTAGCAATGTTGATTCTCCTTGCAAATGTAAGGTGGAGGGTAGACCATCTAGTCACGCCTTGTTTAATTTTTTAAATACAGATAGCAAAATGTTGTTGGAAAAGAGCTTTATAAATTGGAAGATGTCCACTCCAATATTTTGTGCTACAGAATTCAATGGAAAAAGCATGCTTTTATTCAAATTGATTTTAAGCACAGATATCTTTTGAAAATCTGATAATGCTGTTAGGACTGCTGGCACAGAATTTTGTGGGTCCGATATATACAGTACCAAATCAGGTGATAAGGGACATCCTTGTTGAAGTACCATGTTCTAGTTTGAAGTTATCTGAAATGTTGTTAATACAAACTGAGGCTTCTGGACTAGTATAAAGTACTTTGATCCATGCACATATGTTTGGGCCGAACCCAAATTTGCGCAATGTGGTAAAAATGTAGTCACATTCAACCATATGAAATGCTTTTTCTGCATCTAAAGATGATAGGATATGTGGGGTGTTAGATATAATTATATTAAACAAACATGAAAGGTTAGAAGTGTCTGCCTTTAATAGATCTTGTGATATTACAGAAGAGAAGGAAGCACTTTTTTAATCCTTCTGCCTACTTGTTTAGAGAGTATCTTAACATTGTTATTCAGAAAAGAGATTGGTCTGTAGGATGCACATTATAGTGGATCCTTGTTATTCTTAGGAAAGGTGGTAATTAATGCTTAGCGAAAAGCTTGAGGTAGAATTTTTTGTCTTTAGCTTCTATAAATGTTGCTAATAATAGTGGAGGTAATTTATTTATGAATTTTTAATAAAATATCACTGGGTAGCCATCACAGCTGGCTGCTTTCCCACTTTAAAGTGAGTTTATAGCATCTAGTAATTTTGAATGTGTCAGAGGTTTATCCAGTTCCACAGCACTGAGTATCTAGCTTTGGTATCTCTAATGAATCAAGATACTCATTAAATTGTGTCTTATCTTATTTAAAGTGTAGAATATAAGGACTTATAGTACTCTCTAAACGTGTAAGTTTTATTGTTATGGTCAATAATTTTATTTACGTCTGTGTTGCTAATTACTGTTATTGCATTACGGACTTCCTGCTTGTGGATTTGTTGGGCTAATATCTTATTGGCCTTTTCTCTGTGTTCATAATAAAGATGTCACATCTTAAAAATAAGCTGTTCCGTTTCTTTAATAGTCAAGATGCTAAATTGTGATTACAAATCCTGTCTTTCTTATAGAGTGCGTATTCTAGCAACTTTGCTGATTAACACAGATGCCTTCTTGGTTTCCAGTTTATTATTGTGAGAAATATATGAAATAATCTATTCTCTTAAAAAAGCCTTCAGAGTTTCCCAGAGTACACCTGCTGAGATCTCAGAGGATGCATTTGTCTCAAGAAAATAATCAATTTGCTTGGATATGAATTCCTTATAGTTCTCATCAGCTAATGATAGGGGGTTAAGATGCCAGCTACAAGATGAGTGTGCAGGACTCAGTAATTTAAGCTCCATGATCAGAGGGGCATGATCAGAGATAACAATAGCGTCATACTTACAATATTTGATAGTGGTCAAAAATTATTGTCTATGTGGAAATAATCAATTCTTGAGTAGCAATGGCACACAGGTAAGAAGAAGTATGCTCTTAGGTTAGGATTTAAGAACCTCCATGGGTCAGAATAGTTATGATCTGTTACAAACTGTATAATTATCTTTGCAGTATTATAAATTATCGTTGTTGTATCTGAGGATCTATCCAGGTCTGGATTTAAAACACAATTAAAGTCTCCTGTAATCATAATTTTCACATTAGGGATAGATGCAAATACATTTTGGAAAAAGATGTATCATCCATGTTAGGTGCATAGATATTAATCAAAATCATTTTAGTATCAGATAAATTGGCCGTTACCATGAAATATTGCCCCTTCAGAAATCAGATATTGCATCTGACACTAGAAATGGGATAGTTCTGTGTATTCTTCTTCTTCTTCTTTTGGCTGCTCCCGTTAGGGGTTGCCACAGCGGATCATCTACGTTGTCCACATTTTAAGATTCCCAAACCCCTGGTTTTCTTTGTATAGCTACACTGAAAAATTTGGCCAGACCATTCTCTTTGCAATCGAAAGCCTACAAAGTTCATTATTTGGTCATGGAAATATTTCTTCTGAACTTTGGCTGACATTTTGTATTCTTAGGTTAAGGTAGTACATATGATAGCTTTGACATAGATTTCATATTATTGCCAAATGATACAGTTATTGAGCATAGCATTGTTATGTTGTCACTAATGGTTGTTGGGGTGTAAGGGATAAAACAGAAATAGCATTGCTCTCTCTCTCTCCCCCAATGTGCCTCTGCAAGTGAGGCAAGCCACACTTCACAAAGTCCCAGTCCCCTGACATGTCAAGAGAAGCAGCACATCTAGAGCAAAATTACCTCCCCCCCAGCAGTGGTGTGAAGAAGGTTAAAACTGAGATATCTTGTGAAGATACAGTCCAAATACAATAGACTAATAATATAATCATAAACAGTCCAAATATAATAGACCACGGGTGAGATGTTAAAGGAAAAAAAATTATGTAGAATTCCAAGCCCAAATAAAAAACTGTAAATAACACTGTAAAAGGCTGGTTACTTAAATAAAGTTTAACAAAAACACAATAGTTTGTTACTTTGTGGTAACCAAAGTGTATATATAATTAACAAAAGAAATTTTAATGTAATACATGAAGCTTAAACAAAAACTGTTTACTTTTTGGTAACCAATTAGTGAAAATGTAGTCATAAGTGGTGCAAATTTGCATATAATTAATGAAAGAAATATCAATATAATAATTGCAGCCAGGGGAAAGGAGTGGCCAAAAAACTTTGGGATGTGTATCAGACAATCATCAAAAATATTCGGAATATGTATGTTCCTGATCATAAGTATTGAAGAAAGTTTCATTGGTTAAAAGGGAAAGTTGTCACGGATTCAGTAAATCACATCCAAACAGTCACAATTTGATATGAAGTTATACATGCTGAATAAAGCAAGCTCTTGGTACATCTGGAAAAATACTGAAAAATCATTCAACATAGGCTCAAACAGTGCCCATGTGCTTTGGTTACTGTTTCAAAACATATCACACAAAGCACATATGATAAATTTGGATCAGCATAGCAGTGGTCACTAAACATATTACATTGACATTTTTATATTTACATTTTCCAGTTGCACATAAAAACATTTTTTGTTATTGAAAAAATGGAATGCTTTTGGATCATTATTCCAGGGGTAAACATAACCCTAAGGAGGTTAAAGAGATTAAATCAAGGTCACTATTAAGAAATTACATTACTACAGTTAGTGCCTGACAGTATTATTATTACTACACTAAGTAGTGTAATTTATATGGCACTGCAATATACTGGGTAACACTGCCACATCCCAGATCTGGCATTCTAGATCTGAAACGTAAACCTGGACATCTGTGTTGAGTTTGTACTTTCATAACTGCATTTCCAAAGGCATGTTGGTTATGAGAACTGTGCTCCTAGGAGAGGCTCCAACCCCATGCAACTGAACTGGATTAAGAAGGTTTCAGAATGTTGTTGCACCTTGCTATTTACAGTATATACTACTAGCAAAATACCCGCGCTTCGTCAGTTCACGTGAGCCACTCGGAGTACATGCATCGAAGGTTCTCAGCTGTGCTTGTGCTATCTCGTGCAATCTTGCGATGTCCATGGCTTTATTTAATGTTAGCTCAGACCCGGCACTTAAAAGTTTCTCTCGTACTTTTGCTGAGTTTGTGCCAAACACTAGTCTATCCCTGACCATCTCATCTTCGTTTGCATAAGCACAGTCCTTCACCCGCGAATATTTAGTGGCAGCGTGTCTATTGGATTGCTGCTGATGGACAGCCTTATATGGGCAGGCACTCAATTACGTGGGAGGCGTGATGATGGGGGACGCAACTCCACCTCACATGGCGACCGAGCTGCAGGCTATGGCCGTATATTTGTACGTAAGTAGGTTCCAGTTATGACCGTTACGTGTAGAATTTTGAAATGAAACCTGCTTAACTTTTGTAAGTAAGCTGTAAGGAATGAGCCTGCCAAATTTAAGCCTTCTACCTACACGGGAAGTTGGAGAATTAGTGATGAGTGAGTGAGTGAGTGAGTGAGTGAGTCAGTCAGTCAGTCAGTCAGTCAGTCAGTCAGTCAGTCAGTCAGTCAGTGAGGGCTTTGCCTTTTATTAGTATAGATAAACTGTGGAAAAAATTACATTTTGATAGTGTGAAGCATTTAACTATTTTAAAAGTGTTCATTTTACATGTTTTAGTGTGCACTGATATGTATACTGGAAAAATTTGATATTTTTCATATACAGTGTTGATTTAACAGTAATCGATTTGGTGTGTTGACGGCTTCCAGCTTTGTCATATACATAAATGTCAAGCTGTTTGTCTGTAATACTGCAGGTGTTGTGAATTCCTCTGCACAGAATTTCTTTGACATTTTATTTTGTAATGTTAAATTTTAAGTACCAGTATCTTTACTTAATTCTGTTTTTAGGAGTGTTTATAATTTTATTAAATTAGCTTCTTAGATTCTTCTATTTCTGTGCAAAAGAGAAGCTTACTTTGTTTTGTCAATATGGTGTTAATTTACTTAATCACTTTAGGCACAATAGATAATTGGGTTCAATAAATGTACTTTAAATAGTTAAACCAATTTGTTCAAGTTGTGTGGAGAGCATGGTTTTTTCTTCCCCATATAGTGGCAAATCATAACAAAAACTCCCTGAGTTGGCATATCATAGCACATTGCAGTGTGGTTTTGGAAACGTGTGTGCATATGATAAAGTTAAACTAAAACATATAATCAAAGCAGCAAGTGGAGTCATTGGGGTTGACCAAACATCTGGGGCACAGATTTCTGCAGAAATTGTCCTAAAAGAACTTTAATCAAACCCATAATGATCTGGCTCATCCCCTGCACTATAAATTCTAATTTAGTGTTTTAACAGGCAATAGAAACCATCAATCCAGAATAATAAACCTCACCAATTACTGTAAAAGAATAGCCTAGCAATAACTGAAATAGACTCCACACATATTGTAGATACTGTAATTTTCTTTTACTTTACTTTAAATCTTCTCTAGTTATTTTCTAAAATTTTGGTTATACAATCTTGGATAATTTAGAATTCCATGTCTATTACAGTCTTATAAACTGGCTTTGTTTTTTTTTTTCTTCAAATTTTTCTGAGGCCATTTTATAAAATGTTTACATCCTACTATGGGTTCTTTGACGCATAGAACACATTTATTTCTATGCAGGAATGTTTTCAAATACTCGTTTGACATCTTTTCTGCTGCCATTTTCCTAATGATACCAATATTTTATGAGATGGTTCCTACACTATTGGTGTGAAATTCAACTGGAAGTTCAGGGTGCTGAACTTTATACTGTCACGTCACACCTTGATATCCAAGTTTGCAGATAAAAACAAAACCTTTGAATGAGTGTGTAATTAACATTTCTATTGTGGATTCACAGTTAAAGGCTTGGAATGCAACTACGATTAAAGGTTGCTGTTTCTGGCTTGACAAAAGATAGGACAATTCTTTGATTACTTAATCAGAGTGAATTTAGCTGATCTTATTCATGAATTAATTCATGCTTTATTCCTTCTTAAAGCACAACAATTACAATAGTACACATTTCAGGTTTGATAAACCTAGAAGTGTAAAACAGCATAAAAACTAGGAAAGCACTAATTGAATAAGCAGAGAAAGAAAATGTTAAAATAAGTCAAGCTTTGGACCATTATCTGACCAACACAGTTCTAAGAGGTAATCTTTATCCAAAGGTTAAAGGTCTGATTTGCCGACATCTATTTTTGTAATACACCATAAGCTGTTCAGTTTAGAGAGTTTTAAAGCACTGTTGTGGAAATGAGTAAAACCTGGGGGTGTTACCGTCAACTAAGCATGTTAATAAATTAAAAGTGGCTGCCTGTGGTAATGTATGAAGAATGAAAATCAAACATGATTGAGTGTTGTGTCAAGAGGCCATAATGAGCATCAGAACTGCATTTACAATTTCAAGAAAGGGATGTCTGAGTTTACCTTAATCCACTATTGCAGAGATTAGAGGAGATGGATCCTGAAATATAAGTACCTCTTTAAACCAATTCATCAGTGATTGTTCAATTTCTCTAATTAAGGAATTTTTTTCTGTATGGTGTTCAATAATTCATTAAACAGGTCGGTGCTCCATTGAGCAGTTTGACTGAGAAAAGTGGCTCATACTTAGACTTCTTCTTTTGGCTGCTCTCATTTGGGGTTGCCACAGCGGATCATCTTTTTCCACATCTTCCTGTCCTCTGCATCTTGCTCTGTTACACCCATCACCTGCATGTCCTCTCTCACCACATCCATAAACATTCTCTTAGGCCTTCCACTTTCCCTCTTGCCTGGCAGCTCTATCCTTAGCATCCTTTTCCCAATATACCCAGCATCTCTAAACACCGTTTTGTTCTGCCTTCAGAAGAAATACACACTTCTGAATAAAACTTCTGACAAAAAAATGCACAGAGGCCTTATTTGTATGTGGTCACTTGATGTTCGCAGCAAAGTCAGCATGAGTGAAATTTTGGAGAATGCTCTGGAACGATACCAATGTATTGTCAATCAGGTGAGGATAGTCACTAACTGGTATAAAAAATCATGGACTAAACAAGAATCATTACTAAAGAAATTAGGGATTAATAAAAAGGTTACAAAGCCAAGCTCAAGTCAAAAGTATATAGAGTAGATCATTAAAATGAAGACTGATGCACTTCCGTCTGTTGAATGCCAGCAGAGATGTAAAACACATCCTTCTGAATAGTTAAATTTAATCATATGAGAAAACTCCTTTTGGTTCTTAAAACTATATCTAACCACTTTACCTTCAGTCCCTAAACAACCAATAACAAAGATGCCATACTTTACAAAGCTTTACAGGTAGGTGGTCTTAAGTGGGATCACAACAGGCACTCAAGGAATGATTTAGCAAGATCATCATGTGGCACACATTCAACTTTCAAGTATGTATAGTAATCCAGAAGGTCCATACTGAATGAGAAAAATATAGCAGAGTGGTGATGATACAGCATTGTATCCACACTTTTTGAAAGCACATCCTAAGGAATAAAGAGCTTGCTCTGCCCTTTCTTACAGAGTTCTTCTGTGTTCCAAGACCAGTCCAACAAGTCATTAATGTAGACCTCCAAGTACTTGTAGGAATGGACCACCTCAATATCCACTTTTTGAATAGTGACTGGACATTGACTCTCTCTGGTGTAGCAAAAGTAAATAATCATTCCCTTGGTTTTGCTAATGTTAAGATGCAGACAACTATCTTTGCACCAATAAACAAAGCTGTCCACCTAATTCCTATACTCTGTCTCATCCATTTTATCAATACACCCCATGTTTAGTCAAACAATAACTAAATCTCTTAACCATGTCCATATGCAGTATATATTGAACTTCAGCCACATGATTGACCATTTGTAGGAGCATGTAATTTACGCTATTAGGGCAGGTTTGCCTAATGAACTGTGTAGCATAATGTTAATAGTGCATTCCATATTTTGTTTTGCCTTATTAATACTCCCAACAGATGCAAAACTAAACTCTCATAGTTGTCGATGTGACACAAACAATGCAGCTATAGTGTCTGACTGATTCAGTCCTGCACACACAATATTTAATCCATATTTGTTTACATAATATATATATGCATGGTTGGGGGTAAGCAAACTTTCACACATTTTTACACCCATTGTTAGCTTCACAAATTTCACCATTTGTCTTGAAGAGCATTCAGATATGAAATACATAAGCTCTTATGTGTCTGTACCAATAATAAATCAGTGTCCACATTGTTGTTATATCCACAGGGCTACAACCCATCTCTATATAAAGAAAGATTTGTTTTAATGTATCACTTTAAATCATACTTTTTGCTCACCCAAATAGTAAGTACAAAGGGTGTTAACTTAGACAAGACAGTCAGATATATTTTTAAAAAGTTAACTAAATACTGTACTCTTGTGCTGGATGGCCACAGTGGCTACAGGTTTACATTCTAACCATTTTCTCAATTAGTGACCATTTGTTACTGCTAATCAATTTTAAAAACATTTAAATGTTTTTCTACTTATGACGCAGACACTTTAAATTGGGGTGAGTGGTGTTGGTCCTGGAGGGCCACAATGGCTGCAGGTTCTTGGTCTAACCCAATTGTTTCAGGAGAAGTCATTTATTTCTGATGAAGAACTTATTGCTCAAGTGAATTTTTTTTGTTTCATTTTAGTTGTCTCACTTGTTAAAATTTTCAGCCCTTAATTGCTTATTTTAGTCTTAAACAGTTGCATTCACTATTTTAATTGTTCCTTATTAGCAATAAGATGAAAATGACAAAGGACCAACAGTTCTCCATCTACCTTGTTTCTGTTTACAATTGTGTGTATTCATCATGAACTATCTGGTTTAATAAAATAACACTGAAGAAAAAGTGAAGAACTGAAAATTACTCATTCATTTTAGGCTTCAAATGATTTCGATTATATCATTAGAAAAAAAATCTAAGATTTAAGAATGACCTGACATTGCAGAGTTAAAACACTAACAAGCTATGATATTAAATAAGATCAAAAGGATTATTTTCCAATTAAGCAAATGGCTTGGAACAAAACAATGCAGCTACTATGGCCCTCCAGGACTGGTGTTGAACACCCTTGTTATACTATATATTATAAGCTCAGTGAAGTACTGTAAACTCTGGAGCCCGGCCGGGACGCCCAGGAGGACGAGAGGAGGGCTTGTGCCTCCTCCAGACCGCGAGGGGGCGTCCGTCCTGGTTATGTTGGGGGCCTCGGGTAGAGGGCTTGGAAGCCCAGCCCTGTAGGGACCCGTGGCCACCGCCAGGCGGCGCCCCAGTGCCTTATCATCCCGGGAGCCCGGCACTTCCGCCACACCAGGAAGTGCCGGGGGGAAAACAACAGGGGACACCCGGACGGCTTCCGGGTGCGCAGCCGGCACTTCCGCCACACAGGGGTGTGGCCAAGACTAATTGCCGGGAAGCAGCTGGAGCCCATCCGGGTTCCTATAAGAGGGGCCGCCTCCCTCCAGTCATTGGTGGATGTCGGGTGGAAGAGGACAGAGCTGGAGAGAGGACGGGAGGCGGCCGAGAGAGAGAGAGAGAGAGAGAGAGAGAGAGAGAGAGAGAGAGAGAG
>JANRMT010062836.1:9541873-9684376 GCA_026402145.1 Polypterus bichir lapradei
ATTACCTACAGTATATAACATTAATTCAAATGTATTCAAGACTAATATCCACACAGAACACATTACATTGAATTCAGTTGGTCTGATAATGCAGATTTGTCATATTAATCAACTAACTAGCCAAGAGAACAATATAATAGTAGAATCTGGGGAGTTAACCTGCTTGGACTATTTGCTCCCCCGATACACTAGATGGCAACAACTCTCGGTTAGGATTCCCAAGGGGCAGTCCTGTTGGGTTCTGTGGGGGCCACCAGGGGGAGCTGCCGGGATTAGTAATTACTACTTTAAAGGACTTCTATTTGACCAGAAAGTACCTCCAGAGGGCTACACATTTGCACTGGAAGAGTTCCTAAGTCAGAGATAATAGAAGGCACTTGAGCCACTATTACAAAGAAGCCTTCATAAGGTATTATAATTGTAATAAACCTTGAATTTGCACCTGGTACTTGTGTCTGTAAGGTTGTGTCTAGGGTTAGGGGTGCTACAGTGCCCTCTACTGGCCACAATATATATATTTATAACTAGAGATCTACAAAGGAGAAAATGAGTCACGTATTTTAAAATACTTTTTTATTCCTAAGCTTTCAATGACCTGCCAGGTGCCATCATCAGAGGAAAATGATTAGACATACAGGAAGCAAAGGCAGTATATAGCTGATGAAGAGTGGGAATGGAGGGGGAGGTTGTAAGGGGTTTAGGGATGAATTAGTAAGGTGGGGTTCGGAAGGTGTTGGTCATAAAGTCTTTTTTATTATTATTATTATTATTATTATTATTATTATTATTATTATTATTATTATTATTATTATTGTAGCCTGCATATGCTTGCTTCAAGTCCAAGTGTCTGTTAATGGTGTTTTCATTAGAGAGCCACAATTCAGCCAGCTCTCTGGCACTCTTAGTGTTGGCCCTGAATTTTACTTTCACAGTGTCCCAGTTAAACTTGTGTCCACTGGAAATTATATGTGTCCAAATATGTTGCAAGTCTTTTAGATGTTTGTTCCATGTATACTGCTGGGCATGCATTGCAAGGAATGCTATAAACTGCGTTTCTTGTCTCCATAGTTGAAATTTTGCTTTTAGCATTGAAAAGCACAGTCCGTAAAGTGTTTGCCGGTTTGAATGCTATCTTGATCCGGACGGGACATGTGCTGTACTTTCTGACACACCACAAGGATAAGGGAGGGTGTGGTACATGCAATGGGGACCGAGTTGGATTTAGCTGTTTGCTGAGGTCTGCGACGTCTCCTATGTAGGCATTGTTTAATAAATGCCTTGGGGTAGCCATTTGATGTGAATATCAAAGGCCCCCCTGCTCAAGAAGGCACAGGCCCAAACAGGCCAGTCTTAAGTTTATCAGTGAACATCCGGGCCTGTACATGTGCCTTCTTGAGCAGGGGGACCTTGCGGGCACGCCAGAGCGTATGACATGTTACTACAGAATATGGTGGTGGCTCCTTTGATTCATGATTCCGGCCATTCTTTACAGGTCACCAACTACAGATCCAATAAAACACCCCTACACCATACAGTAACACACTATGCTGAACTGTTACTTTTATTCACTGTGAATTCATTCTCTCACCAGCTCAACAATGTGTAGGCATTTTGTGCAGAAAACCAATAATCTTAAACTTGGATTCATCAGTCCACAATATTTTTTTGTATTCAGCAGCAATGTTCTGGTTTTTAGGCAAAGCAAACCTTTTTACCCAGCTTTGTTACCTTAGTATATGTCGCTCAGCTGCTACACAACCCATTAGTCCTGATACACAAAGTGTTACCTGGAGCATTGAAGTGGACACTTTTTTATAACGAGTTTCATTTAACTGTGCCTTGATGTATGATGGAGTCAGCCTTCTGGTATATAAGCTAGAGACCCTTATGTTCTTGCTGTGTGATTCAGTTGTTGATCTAGGTCTGCCAGATAATTTTAATTCAGGGTCCTACTTATTATTTAGCATAATGCACACAGGTGGACTGACCCAGCTACCGGGATGGAAGGTCCAGCTAGAAGAATGCTATGCTGAAGGGTGCAACCAGATGGATGGGTGTCCCAGCCAAGAAGGGTGTGAGGTAGTGGAAGACAGTCGAAAAACAAAGGGACACTGCTCATTAGGGGTAAAATGGTTCCCCAGTGGACTTAGTGGACTAGGTGGGTGTGCTCCTCTGGCATGCCCCCAGTTTGGGCTTCCACAAAGGTTCATGGAAGCTGTACTCTGGGAGGAAAGCCGTTTTGGAAGTCCCAGAGGCACCAAGTTGAGGGGCTGCTGGGGAAGGTCTTCTGCAATTTATGGCTGCTCCTCCTGATCCAGAAGTTATTCCATTGTGCAATACTATAGCACCGGATTACTCCTGGGTCTGGCATAAAAGGGGTCAGTCTGCCCCACCCGGGAGTTGGAGTCAGGAGGAGGTGGACAAGGCTTAAATGGAAAGAGAGGAAAAATTAAAGATTGAATTGGATTATATTATGTTGTACTGTGCTGATTAAAAGAAGACTGTTGAAATACACTTACAAAAAAAATGGATAAGTTCTTAAACTACTTAGTAAGCATCTATTGACTGAAATGTGGCATTCATTTGCTCAAAGCTAATCTACACTGGCATACCTTCCCCAATACAATTTATGTGTGTACATGGATGCAAGTGGCTGCTCTGCACTTTCTTACTGGATTTGTGAAGAAACTTTGTAACAGTTTGAACTTATCCTTCACAACTTTTGTTACAGTTTACCAATGCCGTAATACATTAGCTGACTTTGTCCTAACAACTAAGTTACAATTAATAAATCTGGTAATCAAAGTAGGTGCACTTATGGTCTGATGTAAGCGATTCTTTGTCCCTTTCCTGGTCGGGTTTATCCTGAGATGTGGCAGAATCGTCAGCAAGCTTTCTTTCTTTGTTTTAGGTGCTCATCTCCTTCTTCACCATGGTTGTACCTTCTGGGATGTGGGCAGTACTGCAGCTTTTTTGAGGTTCTTACACATACAGTGTTGTCGGTTGCTAGCAAAATTACACCTGCATGGTCACCAGCAAGCTTTACACAGCGCAGCTTTACGTATACAGTCCTTCTCTGCTCAGTCATTTTCTGTCTTTAGCAAGGTTTTGATTAACAAATGCTTTGTCCAGCTCCTGCTTCATCAGTCTTCCTTTTTTCTAGTCCAAACCCTGTTAACCTCTGGAGCAGAAGGGATTGCTACAACTTTATTGCAGCCACACCCTATAAACACTGGGGTCTCTGCTGTACAGTAGAAGGCATGGCCATGTTGAGTAGTGAGCTGATAAAAAAAAGCAATGCATTAGGGTGTATTTGAGGTTTTTAAAGGAAAAATCAGATGTCTTGTCATTTGTTAACTGGTTGCCATAAGCCCATTCTTTTAGTTGATATTTGGCACAAAGTTCTGTCCATCAATGTTAATCATCCTTGAGTTATGCTCCTTTGCTCAAATTGGTACCTCTAAGACAATGGTTCCCAATCTTTTCTATGTTCCACACCCCTAGAAAATGATTGACTTATGTTCACACCCCCTACAAAAGTAATATCATATTTGAAGATGAAGAAGTCGAATTTTTCATTTTTGAACTACATACAGTTCAAAATGCAGGTGAACAAATTGAACTCCAAAAAATAAGCTTTTAACTTGGTGCATAAAATTTAAATATAAATTAAGGAATTTACCCTTACAAATGTCAGTGATCTTGTAAATGAGTCTCCCGTGAAGGTTAGACACTCAATTGATGATCTGGGGTTTGGAGTATCCTGTGAAGCATTAAGCGCTATGAGTAAATGATACATGATCAACGATCGAGGCGTCTGGGGAATTTTAGGACCCTGTAAGGCAACAGGTGCCGGCGTGCCAATTAGCAATAACACAACAGTCGACGAGCTTTGTCCCTTGACAAGACCAGTAATGCAGAAGCAGATGTGCCACACAGTTAAAATTGCTTCACTACTTTCAGGACCTACAGCAGGAAAGATGGGATGAGTATAAGCAACAGATGTTGCAGCCAATCCAGTCCACCTTGCTCCCCAGCCAACAGCAAAAATGTCAATCAAACATCAGAATCAGTAATGTTTTACAATCAAGGCTTGCAAAGAAATCAACACTAGACCTCACATTTCTCTACAGATCATTTCAAGGTCCAAATTCCCTTCTCTTCAAAAAAGTTATTTATCTTTAAGACCGCTCCGCCCGCAACAAGTAACACACAAGAATGCGCATTTCTGTAGCTAATTCACAGATGACAATTGCACACACCATGTTTGACTGCTTTCATATCATAGAATAGGAACACTAGATAATGCTGTTAGATAGATAGAACTAGATAGTTCTGCTTCAGCCTCACTACAAACCAAGAGTGAGGGAGCTACCTACAACCACACGCTCATACAGGAATTGGTCCCCTGAGGCAGAGCAGGCTCTGAGAGACTGCTTTGGAACTACAGACTGGTATATCCTGCAGGGGTCACATAGTGAGAACATTGAGGAGGTTGTTGACTGCACTACTGACTACATCAACTTCTGTATGGACATTGTAGTTCCAGTAAGAACATTAAGCTGCTATGCTAACAATAAGCCATGGATTACAAGTGACATCAAGGGCTTTTTGAACCAGAAGAAAAGGGCTTTGGTGATCAGCATGCGCTCAAGCGCATGCAGAAGGAACTCTGAGTCCAGCTCAGGGTGGCGAAGGAGCAGTACAGGAGAAAACTGGAGCAGAATTGCAGAATAACAGCATGAAGGAAGTGTGGGATGGGATGAAGATCATCACTGGCTGTAGCTCGTAGCAGGGTGTCTCCATCGAGAGAGAAAGGGAGAAAGCAAACCTAATGAACAACTTCTTTAACAGGTTTGACCACCCTAACTCACTTTCACTCTTACCTCAGAGTACTTCATCCTCCACCCATCCTTCTGCTGATACCAGCATAGGAGAGAGTTTCCCCCCACCCACAATTACAGCAGCCCAGGTTAGCAGAGAGCTGAGGAGACTTCATGCCAGCAAAGCAGTAGGTCCAGATGGAGTATCACCAAGATTGTTGAAGGCCTGTGTGTTGAGCTGGGGAATCCTCTACAGCGTATCTTCAACCTATGCCTGAAACAGGGGAGAGTCCCGAGGCTTTGGAAAACATCTTACATCACCCCAGTCCCAAAGGTATCACGTCCTGATGAGCTGAATGACTTTCGGCCTTTCGCTCTGACATAACATGTGATGAAGACCATGGAGCGGCTGCTGCTTCACCACTTGAGGCCACAGGTCCGCCACGCCCTCGACCCTCTGCAGTTCGCATACCAGGAGAAGTTGGGAGCGGCCATCATCTACATGCTATACCGATCCCTCTCCCACTTGGACAGAGGCAGTGGTGCAGTAAGAATTATGTTTTTAGCGCTTTCAACACCATCCAACCTCTGCTCCTTAGGGACAAGCTGACAGAGATGGGAGTAGCTTCATACCTGGTGGCATGGATCATGAACTATCTTACAGACGGACCTCAGTATGTGTGTCTCGGGAACTACAGGTCTGACATTGTGGTCAGCAGCACAGGAGAGCCGCAGGGGACTGAGCTTTCTCTGGTCCTATTCAGCCTATATACATCGGACTTCCAATAAAATTCAGAGTCCTGCCACGTGCAAAAGTTCGCTGACGACACTGCTATCGTGGGCTGCATCAGGAGTGGCCAGGAGGAGGAGTATATGAACCTAATCAAGGACTTTGTTAAATGGTGCGACTCAAACCACCTACAACTGAACACCAGCAAAACCAAGGAGCTGGTGGTGGATTTTAGGAGGCCCAGGCCCCTCATGGACCCCATGATCATCAGAGGTGACTGTGTGCAGAGAGTGCAGACCTACAAATACCTGGGAGAGCAGATGGAAGATAAATTGGACTGGACTGCTAATACTGATACTCTGTGCAAGAGAGGACAGAGCCGACTATACTTCCTTAGAAGGTTGGTGTCCTTCAACATCTGCAATAAGATGCTGCAGATGTTCTATCAGACGGTTGTGGCGAGTGCCCTCTTCTACGCGGTGGTGTGCTGGGGAGGCAGCATAAAGAAGAGGGATGCCTCACGCCTGGACAAACTGGTGAGGAAGGCAGGCTCTATTGTAGGCACGGAGCTGGACAGTTTGACATCTGTGGCAGAGCAATGGGTGCTGAGCAGGCTCCTGTCAATCATGGAGAATCCACTTCATCCACTGAACATTATCATCTCCAGATAGAGGATCAGTTTCAGCAACAGACTGCTGTCACTGTCCTGTTCCACTGACTGACTGAGGAGATCGTTCCTCTCCCACACTATGCGACTCTTCAATTCCACCCAGGGGGTAAACGTTAACATTATACAATGTTATTGACTGCTATACCTGCCTTGCACTCTCCACTTTGCATTTTTTAACTTGCACTGCATTTTTATTACTCTTTAATTAATATTGCTCTTATCAGTATGCTGCTGCTGGAGTATGTGAATTTCCCCTTGGGGATTAATAAAGTATCTATCTATCTAATAAATGACCTACAAATGGCGACACAAAAAAGTTGGAAAATGTACCTCACTCAATTTTGGCAAATTGCTACACAGCCTTCCTATTTGTCGAACACCCTGTAGGTGCAGGCATCACATGTAGGGAACACCTGCTCAAGGAGATGACTTTGCAATGTTACTTGGTCTGAAATCGATCATCTTATCAGATGAAACACAGAGCCTATATTGTGAAGTGGGGCCTCATCATGAAAAATGAGACTTTTACTGTAACTGGCATTAAGAGTTTATGGTCCTGGCTTTTAAGCCAGGACTTGTATTCTAGGCATAGCAAAATTGGATAATGTCAGTCTGTCCCACACTAAATTGAATTGTGTGCTTCTGTTTGCACTTTTTATAAACTGCACTTTACAAATTGAAACTGAATAGATCTGTTTTCAAAATTAATTTTATTTGTCACATACAAATTATACACACAATACAATATTGTATGCAGTGCTCAGTAATGACTGTTCCTTTAAGAAGAATATACAAGGACGATAACTAATACATGTCTTTTAAAAAATCAAAAATTGTCAATAGAATTTTAAATATGTAATAAATAAGTAAATAACTTGATAACCTAAAACAACTTAATGTAAAAGAATTAACAACAGGACATTATGTAGTTGTAACCTGAATGTACATCATCCATGTATTTTAGTTTCTGTACCTGCTTATTGAAATGCAGGGTGAGTACATGCCCCATCAAAAAAGTACTTAGAATGTGTGAAGATCTCAACACTCATTAATTAAACGCAAGACAACAACTGCAAATCAAAGCACTGGTCTCAAACCAAAGATATAAAGAGTGTTTCTAAATAATAAATAATAAAAGCTGAACGTCTTCAATCTACCAGACTGCATGTTGGAATATTAAAATAATTATTAAAACAAAATACAATCAGTTCAAGTGTTGTTCTACATAGTGGGCAGCAGGCATTTACTTATCTTGAAATAATCACAATAAATTTTAATAATACATTTCATATATTTACAGGGCCTTTCCCATGTCTAAAGCACTTCACCAATACTGGCAAAGGTGCAAGAGGAAGGGAAGCACAGAAAAGGCTTCCAGATATAAAGCAGTATTCAAACAGAAAATAAAAAATATTTTTCATTACTTGTAACAAATAGATGTATGTATTTATGGCCGAATTTTACTTAATTGTACTTTATATCTAGCCTTGTTTATCCAGCTCAATCTCTTTTTGTTAATTTCAAAATTTGCAACTAATCAATTCAGCCTTATTCAAATATATTTTGCAAAATTAAAACAAATACATAAAAAGAATACCATAGTTAAACAATACTTAGAAGAAGGATTACATTTTCTTCATTTCTACACTATAAATTCCATTTTTTAAATTAACTGGATCAAGAAATGCACCTCTAATGACAGTGACCCTTGGTTTTGAATTAAGTGCAGCAAATTACCTATCCAGTTATCCAATTTTCACAAACAACTTTGACTCTTGACTCTTGGAAAACTGCTTAAAAACCTAATTTCTCACCTCACTCAGCTCTTTCTTGTATTTTCATACAAGAATAGTATGATACAGGGATATGCTTTGCATCTGACCTTTTTAAAATGAAATGTGTTTAATATTCTAACCAAGAATTTACAGAATAGCATAATATTGTAGTTAAATTTAATGAATTTTTCAAGGTTATTTATTCAAATTCCAGTAATTTCTAAATTACTGATAAAATCATACTTCTTATACTGGGTCGCGCAGGGAAACCGGAAATTTTCAAATGAAGTTCAATACACGAAAAAACAAATTACAAAATACTTTTAATGATGAAATGTATTGTACAGGATATTCAATTAATGATGGTAATCCATATTCATTCAATGTTTTGAAGAAAACATTGTGAAGGTGTTGTCCATTTCTCCGTACACATTCTGACAGTCTGTTGTGGAAATTCTGCATTGCTCAATGTAACATGTCAAGAGGAATGCCAGCGATTTTCTCACCAATCCTCCTTTTCAGTACAGCAATAGTTGAAGGACGTGTGTGGTACACTTGGCTTTTAAGATATCCTCACAGAAAAAAATCACAAACAGTGAGATCTGGGAATATCACCATTGCATGAAATGACGCGCCTTCCAAACAATCGTTAAATAGCTGCCATCGATTGCGAAGTGGCTCCACCTGGGGACTTCTTTTTTAAGGCTAAACCCTTTTCTTCGAAATTACGCACCCATGTTGTAATCACATGAGCTGATGGTACACGATCATGATGTCATAACTGGTAATGACGCCAAAATTCCCTTTGCGCAGCAGTTACACTATCACCACTCTTATAAAAGGCTTTCACAGCGAACACTTGTTGCGCAAAACTCCACTGCTCCATTATAACTAAAGGCAAGGGATTCTAAACAAGGTTGCATTGGTCCCAAACAAATGCCGACACTCCAGGGTCGCCAACACCTAGTTGCAATATTTCCTGTTTGCCTGCACCAGCCTGTATTATCAAATTGAGAGAAAGGTCTCAATTCTTTTAATAAATGGGATCTTAATTTTAAACCACAAATGTAAGAACTCTCACATCAGGCCTGCCACTCTGAGTTTGGATAACTCCATTGTCACACACGTGCGAGTAGGAGGCAGCTAAAGGTTATGAGTAAGTGTAATAAAATATCCGACCAGAGGGCGGCGGAGTGCGCTGACTGTCTTTCGCAGTTCCCTACAGACCTTTCCCGGGAAATCCTGCAAGGTTCCGGCGCCTCAGAAGACGTCACTTCCGAAACAGGCCCCTTTGCTGACGTCACTTCCGAATCTCGCCCCTTTGCTGACGTCATTTCCAAAGGCGGCCCCTTTGCTGACGTCACTTCCAAAACCGGCCCCTTTGCTGACCTCACTTCCAAAACCGGCCCCTTTGCTGACCTCACTTCTGAAGCCAGCCTCTCTGCTGAAGTCACTTCTGGTTCTGGCCATTCTGATGACATCAGTTCCTCTCCAGACCTTTAAAGCCTCCATCTTAGGCTACTATAGCCAGTTCTGTTTTAGATTCTGTGATATGCACATCGTGGTTTTGACACAAAAAAACCCTTTTGCAGGTGGGAAAAACAATATACGGGTGGCTGCCCCAAACCTTTATAATGTCTTGGACTCTTAATTATCACACCATCTATAATGTTTCCATTAGATGGAGTTCCACGCTTGGGTACATAAACTGGAATATGGCCCGGGGCCTCATTTATAAAACTTGGTGTGGATTCAAGTGTGAAAATATTTGTACACATAAAAAAAATCAGATTTATAAAACCTGGCATATATACATTTCTATACAACTTACCCTTTATAAACCCCAAACACGTTGCAAACATGCATGTGTGAACACAACGTAATGCTAATGCAGTCACAATGCTGCATACGTTCATTGGCTGGTAGCAGCCTTCCTCCTGACATGTTTAAACACTCCCCCAATATACGCTTTCAAGAATATCTGACTGTGCTCCACGACTAGACACGCTAGACCATATGGGGCATCATAGCACTTCTTCTCTGTGTTCTTGGGGTAAAAGAAGGTATATGGTGCTAGTGTCTGAGCCTACTACATGTAATAACGCAATTGCTCATACAACAAATAGTATAGAACATATGAAAAACTGAGGTCCACAAAAAATAAGTGAATCATGGGTTGACGCAAAGATGTGATGTTTGTTGGTCTCATCTTTGCATTATATATAACTTATGCGCTAATGAAATTTGACAGTTTGTAGATAATAAAAACAGCTCCATTCTCACTAGATGTCCTTACTGAAATATCAGTGCAGTAATGTTATTCGATTGCTTATTATGTTATCAAACACTGCCACAAATTGCCCTTTTACGCTGGCAAAAATATATGTTTTAAGTATGTACACCCAACCCAAACAAAAACTGGATGTAGGGCTTCCTCAGTCAGCTAATTGCTTTCAGCACAGCGGGCATGATGGAGTGAAGTTTGGCTGAGATATTCCTGACCTGTTAGCTGTTGTCACTTAGAGGGATAACAGGTAGCCGATATAAACTGATGAAAAACCAATAAAACTTCTTCAATAAGAATGTCCAGCATTGGCCATCTTAAAAAGGATCTCAAATACAGTATGTACATCAAATTCAACAATTTTGATGTTTTCTATATTTGTCACGTTAACACAATATATTAAACTGCTCGGTGATATGAATTATTATAATGTGCAATAATTCATATCATATGAATATGTATTATGACTTATTATGAGTCATATCACTGAGCTGTGGTTACAATATAATTATAATAACATAATAAGGCATATGAGGTGTCATTTAGTGAATTTGGCTGCATTCCCCATCTTGATCAAGGGTGCTGTCATTTCCCAGTTTCTCCAAAATGGTACATACACATGGGTCAGAGGTGCCAAAAATATATGCATGTTCCCCATCAATTGTTCTTTTATAATTCCCTGCGTTTGCATAGGAAGTTGCATATGCACATATTGAACTTCTTTTTGTGCATATGCAAGATTTAAAAATGAGGCCCCAGGTCTGCCCCATACAAATTTTATCTACCAAACAAAGCTAAAGAATTCCACTTGAAAACAATAAATAAATTTTACCCAACTAATCAATTAATTCATAAATATAAAAAGTCTAAATTCGTATAGACCACCCTAATTTGGGATGTTCATAAGAAATGTAATGATTTACTTCATGAGGTTAGAAGTACATAATAAACAAGAATAGTTGTGTCAGATATTTGAAATACTATAATGTGTGCTTCAATTTAAATATTTAAAGCTTAAATATTCTCAATTGCAATGGATATTTGTCATTTTTCACCCTTGTATAGAGGTCCATAGAGTGCTAGATCCCCAGTAAAAGATCAAAAATTAAAAATAACACCACATTCATAATCACTGACCTTGAAATAGTCTAAAACAATGCCCCACATGTTTATCTTTGACATCTGTTATTTTTAACCTTCTGAGAAGGCTGTAACAACTAGTAAAGAAGCAAATATCAAACACTTCATATTCCTGATCAAGAGCCTATATTACAAATCCCCATTTTGAAAGCTTTGTGCAAAGGGGCAAATCTGACCCATTGTATATCATTAAGGGAGGAACCCTTGGGGTTAGTTGATGTGGCATGTAAAACTTCAAGTCCTTCCTTCTGCCTAATTTTATTTTTTATATTTTGTCTTTTTTCTCTTTCTTCATAATGTAAAGCACTTAGAGCCACATCATTTGTATGAAAATGTGCTATATAAATAAATATTGCTGTTGTTGATCATTTTTGCTGAAGGCACCTACTGGTTTACTCAGCATCATAAGGATATAATTTACTGCACAAAATATGGTCCAAAACTGGCATAAAAAGGAAGGGATTTTTGAATCTAGATGGTCAAAAATAGGGTCCAAAAAATAGATGGGAACCCCGAAAAGCTCAACATGCTGCATAACTAGACATCAAGACAATCTGAACAGCATATCATACATGGAGGTTCTCTTGTACTGGTGAGTCAGTAGGTGCCGGACAAAATAAAATTTTGTGAAAAAGAGTAACTTTGAAACCTTGTAACTCATTAACAGGTGAACCCCTGGAGTCAGTTGATGTGACGTGCAAAACTTCAAGTCCTTTTGATCTTTTCTTGTTGAAGACACCTATTGGTTTACTCTTTGTCATTGTAGGAGTTGGTGAAATTCTGGGGTGTTAAAATCTTGAAAGATGAATGCTACTGGTTAAATTCTTTTTCAAACCATGCAGCGGTCTTGATTTACATTTTATTTGGGCCCATATATAGGGCTTCCAACCGTCCTCATTTTCCTGGACATGTCCTCATTTTAACGTGCCATGGACTGTCCGAGAGGAATTTATAAAATTTAAAAAATGTCCCAGAATTTTGGCTCCTGAAATTTGAAAATCTCCTTATTCTTATCATTGGTAACAATTGAAAGCCATACACCAATCAGCATTTGCGGAAGTAGTGCACACACTTTTTTCCCAGAATCATCACTTCTATTCTGGTAGTAAATGCAGATATTGACGAGAATTGTAGATATCTGTCCAACTTGGCTTTTTCACTTCATCTTTTGAATTCAGCTTTATCTTCTTGGCGAGTAGACAGTTCATTATAAATGTTGTTCCTTTCCTTAATTATTTGTAATCCTAATTCGCCATAACTAAGTGAATTTATTCAAAATCGAAATTACAATTTCATGTTGACTATGTGAGATCTTATTTTCAATTCTTCTTTCAGCAGCTTGGTTAAACAAGAAATTTCATATATCCAGCTAAAGGCTTTTCTATTTAGGAAAGCATATTAACAAAAATGCTAAAATTATTGTTGTTTTATCTCTGTTTTTATCTTGCTTTGTCTTTGATCAAACTTTTTATGTAGCACTTTGAGATTTACTGCTAATGTAAAGTGCCCTATAAATAAAATTTATTATTATTATTATTATCCAGGTACAGTCTGTCATTTTTAAGTGTAAGTACTGCCTTGTAATATCTTAATGGAAAATATTGTTATTACCACCGATTGTTCCACAATGGATTTATAATTGTAAACGAATGAGTCAACTATTAAAGTTTCAGTTAATTAAAAAAAAATCACATATTTATTCTGTCATATAAATGCAATATCTTTTTAGTTATCAGTTGATCAAGTAATAAGTCACTTTTTCAAGTAATGTAATTATATTTTCATAATTCTTTCATTTACATAAATTCAGGAATACCCACTAGGCCAAAAAAAACTGCAACTTCATAAACTACTTGAACAACAAATATCCTTGTTTTCGAAAGGGCAGTACAGATTCAGTTGAGGTTGAGCTTTCTATTTATATTTATCCAAGAACCCAGATTTACAGAGAAAAATAACTTCAGTCAAAAATGTATTTTACTAGAAGTTAATTTACTATGTGTATCATTCTTTACAGGCTTACGACAGTTAAGTTATCCAAATAAGATTGGAAGGAATGAAGTCTGTTAATTTAAGAGGTTTGACATATTCAAAATATTTAATAAGGTTATTATATTGCCAGTGACTGTGATAAACTGCTACTAAATGATTATATAATTAAAAAAAAATAAGACAGTATAAAGGGCATATTATGACATCATAGGGAAAGGTGTCCTCAAAAGTCCTCATTTTTCGACCTAAATGTCCTCATTTCCAGAGAAAGAGAGTTGGCAGCCCTACCCATATAGCTCATAACTTCTTTAACCCATGTTTGCTCATTTCTAACTATTACCTTAGCCTTAACTTATACATTAAGTTATGAAAATAACATAGCAGCAACGTTAAGACTCTTAAGTTTCTTTCTGTGGTTTGTAATAGTAAAGTTGTCTCTGAAGCTTATTTCAAAATTAGCCTTCCTGTTGGTTTTTAAGATTTTTTTTCTTCCAGAGAAATGACACTTGTTAAGAGATACATGATAACATGTGTGAACTTATATAAGCAGCCTGCTCAATGCAACAAGCACAAACATCTTAGGAGCAGTAGCAGGGCCTTAGCATGGCGTAGGGCAATTGTGTGTGTCTAGTAATAAACCCTTGCTTCAGCCTGATCAATGCTTAAAGTGTTTCATTTATTTTATTTAGGTAAATTCTTACTGAACTCCTTCATCATAAAGGTGTAATTTCCTGCAGAAAATATGTTCCAAAAGTAGCTTAAAAATGATATTGTTTTCGTGTCCAAAGGGCCAGAAATAGATGGGAACCCCAAAAAGCTCAACATGTTGCATAACTACAGATCAGAATGAGTCGGACAGCATATCAGATATGAAGGCATCCTCGTACTGGTGAGTCAAGAGGATATTTCAAAGTGTTCATAAGTAATTCTAATGAACACCAGTCAGGTCAGGTCGGATTGGGGAGCATGCACTGGTAGAGCGCATTGCCACACCCAGGACATGACGAAACAGCTTGGGATTCCAGTTGGTAACCCCCCCAGGCAGACACGCCTGAGCACAATATTAATATATCCCCAAAGTGTAGTTTCTGGAGAGGAGAGGATGAATCTCTCACACACTTTTTTTTTTTTTTTTTGCACCTATATGTTGTACCATGTTAGCCATTACGGATGTAGTGAGAAGTCAAGCAAAATGACACCTTTAACCAGCTAACTAAAAAGATTACAATAAGCAAGCTTTCAAGGCGACTCTTCAGGCAAGATGTCATCTTGCTTGATTTTTCACTGCACCTATTCTAAATATTTTGGAATGATAGATTTGTATTACTCTCAAGAATGACCAAAAAATCAATCCCAGTCTGATTAAATGGTGTTCATTTTTCTATGTATGTGACTGAAAATATAATAAAATGTGCTTTCCATATCTGGTAAATATATAGTAGCAAAGCGTGGATTGGAGCTCCTTTTCACGGTTGTCTTATTGGTTAACTATCCTGTAATGGACTCGCTGACCCAGCCCTCAGTGTAGATTGAAGACAGACGGCTGCGTAGATGCTCCCCTTTTATAGGGTGTTTCTCCGCAGGCTTTTCTTCATTTGCATAACGGTCGCCCATTACCGCTATGAGTTTTCCCGATCGGGTGGTACAGCATTTGTCCTTTGCCAATGCCCCTACAGTTGCCGGTACCGTCGTTACAATCTGTATACATTTTATAATCTTACACCTTCTATTGCATTTCATTAAAGGCACAAAGGTAATAAAACAGAAAAAGATGCTCAGTTCTTTAAACAGTTTGTAATGTGAACCACTGAATCCGTCTTGGCTCAGCTGTTGAGATTCATCCATCCATCCATTTTCCAACCCGCTGAATCCGAACACAGGGTCACGGGGGTCTGCTGGAGCCAATCCCAGCCAACACAGGGCACAAGGCAGGAATCCAATCCCGGGCAGAGTGCCAACCCACTGCAGGACACACACAAACACACCCACACACCAAGCACACACTAGGGCCAATCCACCTAACCTGCATGTCTTTGGACTGTGGGAGGAAACCGGAGCGCCTGGAGGAAACCCACGCTGACACGGGGAGAACATGCAAACTCTACGCAGGGAGGAAAAAACCCGGGTCTCCTAACTGTGAGGCAGCAGCGCTACCACTGCGCCACCGTGCCACCCGCTGTTGAGATTCTTGTTATGTAAATGATTCTTATTTTTTAATGTTTGTGTATTATTAAAGGATACATTATATTTCTAATGTATTTTAATATTGATACAACAGACAATTGTGAGAATTAAACACCAAATTAAAGATGATTATGCGAAACACTAAATTTGAGGCAAGTACAAGAAACAATCAAATGGAATAAATACAAGACGACAAAACACAGATGATGTAAGCGCCACAAGAACCTGGATAGAGTGCACCGTATCTAATTTTAATGCTTAACTCTTAAAAAATTACTCATAAGCACAATTTATCATCTCGCTCAGCTGTCATCTAGAATCATAAATGTATTCTATCTGGGGAAAATCTGTTCTCATTCAAGAATGGTATGATTTGGAAATATGCTTTGTGTCTGTACATTTTGATAAAGAGTGTGCATTATACTCTTACCAAGAGTTTATAGAACAGCATAGCGGACAATACACATAGGGCATCATTTACGATCCACAGCAGCGTCGTCAGAGGCTGCACAGACGGGCTGAACTGATCAGCGGCGTCAGGTTGGCAGTTCGAGTGAAACGCCTCCCCACGCACAGGTTTGCCTTTAAAAAAAATGAACCGCTTGATCAGATCTAATTACTTTAAGGGTATTATTTCAAAAGCTAGGGCAAAAGAGGTGTGTCGAAATCACTACCGGATTTTAACAGCCAAGTGATACACATTCAAAAATGTTTATTACAAAAAAAGAGTTCAGTACTTTAGAATCGCTCTGCTTCCGTAGGGGTTTTTATTAAAGTGACACAACTTTCCGTCCTCGGGACGCTTAATGATGTTGTCTTGTTTATAATAGCTAGGGTAACAGAGGTGTGTCGAAATCACTACCGGATTTTAACAGCCAAGTGATACACATTCAAAAATGTTTATTACAAAAAATAGTTCAGTACTTTGGAATCGCTCTGCTTCTGTTTCCGTAGGGGTTTTTATTCAAGTGACACAACTTTCCGTCCTCGGGACGCTTAATGATGGTGTCTTGTTTATAATAAGCAGGAACGCCCTCCTATAATAAAGAGAAAAAAAATCATCCACTACGCGGATTTGAAATTATAATATATAATACAAAAGCGGATTCAGAAATCTAGAACGATGTTTTTCTTTCCTACAAATCTCGATGCGTCGTTAGCCGATCAAAGAAGTTTCCGGACTGTACAATATTCGAGTCGGAATGAGCCATTTTAGCTGTTCTCGGATTCCAACTATGTGTTTTCATCTTTTTTTTCTCCACTCAGTCAGATGTCCCCTACAGCCACGAGGTGGCAGTGTTCTACTTCTCATCGTCTCCGTTCCCCGCAGAAGCGCCCCTCTTACCTGCACCTCGAACACGTGGGCCTCCTCTCTGTGATCTCTACTGGCAGCTCCGAGAGGTCAGCGAATCCCTTCGCGTTCTCCCCATCTTCACTTTCTCTTCGCTGTTTTGATGTTTGTTCGTCTTGGCCGCTCTTGGTATCGTCCAGATTTAAAGTCGCTAGAGCCCACGCCTGGCCTTCCATGTTTGTGCAGCTGAACCTTCTGAAGAAAATACTGCCGGTTGCAAAACGAGGCTGCACCACAAGGGGCCGCCAGAGTTGCTTATGCTGTTAAGTTTCACACACGTTGAATGTTGGCCTTACTCTTTTAATCAAGTAGACATATGCTTAAAACCTATTAGACATACTTATCCATCCATCCATCCATCCTCTTCCGCTTATCCGAGGTCGGGTCGCGGGGGTAGCAGCTTAAGGAGAGAAGCCCAGACTTCCCTCTCCCCGGCCACTTCTTCCAGCTCTTCCGGGAGAATCCCAAGGCGTTCCCAGGCCAGCCGGGAGACATAGTCCCTCCAGCGTGTCCTGGGTCTTCCCCGGGGCCTCCTCCCGGTTGGACGTGCCCGGAACACCTCACCAGGGAGGCGTCCAGGAGGCATCCTGATCAGATGCCCGAGCCACCTCATCTGACTCCTTTCGATGCGGAGGAGCAGTGGCTCTACTCTGAGCCCCTCCCGGATGACTGAGCTCCTCACCCTATCTTTAAGGGAAAGCCCAGACACCCTGCGGAGGAAACTCATTTCAGCCGCTTGTATTCGCGATCTCGTTCTTTCGGTCACTACCCATAGCTCATGACCATAGGTGAGGGTAGGAACGTAGATCGACTGGTAAATTGAGAGCCTTGCCTTACGGCTCAGCTCTTTTTTCACCACGACAGACCGATGCAGAGCCCGCATCACTGCGGATGCCGCACCGATCCGCCTGTCGATCTCACGATCCATTCTTCCCTCACTCGTGAACAAGACCCCGAGATACTTAAACTCCTCCACTTGTGGCAGGATCTCGCCCCCAACCCTGAGAGGGCACTCCACCCTTTTCCGGCTGAGGACCATGGTCTCGGATTTGGAGGTGCTGATTCTCATCCCAGCCGCTTCACACTCAGCTGCGAACCGCTCCAGAGAGAGCTGAAGATCACGGCCTGATGAAGCAAACAGGACAACATCATCTGCAAAAAGCAGTGACCCAATCCTGAGTCCACCAAACCGGACCCCTTCAACACCCTGGCTGCGTCTAGAAATTCTGTCCATAAAAGTTATGAACAGAATCGGTGACAAAGGGCAGCCCTGGCGGAGTCCAACTCTCACTGGAAACGGGCTCGACTTACTGCCGGCAATGCGGACCAAGCTCTGACACCGGTTGTACAGGGACTGAACAGCTCTTATCAGGGGGTCCAGTACCCCATACTCCCGGAGCACCCCCCACAGGACTCCCCGAGGGACACGGTCGAACGCCTTTTCCAAGTCCACAAAGCACATGTAGACTGGTTGTGCAAACTCCCATGCACCCTCCAGGACCCTGCTAAGGGTGTAGAGCTGGTCCACTGTTCCGCGACCAGGACGAAAACCACACTGTTCCTCCTGAATCCGAGGTTCGACTATCCGACGGACCCTCCTCTCCAGAACCCCCGAATAGACTTTTCCAGGGAGGCTGAGGAGTGTGATCCCTCTATAGTTGGAACACACCCTCCGGTCCCCCTTTTTAAAGAGGGGGACCACCACCCCAGTCTGCCAATCCAGAGGCACTGTCCCCGATGTCCATGCGATGTTGCAGAGACGTGTCAACCAAGACAGTCCTACAACATCCAGAGCCTTAAGGAACTCCGGGCGTATCTCATCCACCCCCGGGGCCCTGCCACCAAGGAGTTTTTTGACCACCTCGGTGACTTCAGTCCCAGAGATGGGAGAGCCCACCTCAGAGTCCCCAGGCTCTGCTTCCTCATTGGAAGGCATGTTAGTCGGATTGAGGAGGTCTTCGAAGTACTCCCCCCACCGACCCACAACGTCCTGAGTCGAGGTCAGCAGCGCACCATCCCCACCATATACGGTGTTGACACTGTACTGCTTCCCCTTCCTGAGACGCCGGACGGTGGACCAGAATCTCCTCGAAGCCGTCCGAAAGTCGTTCTCCATGGCCTCTCCAAACTCCTCCCATGCTCGAGTTTTTGCCTCAGCAACAACCGAAGCCGCATTCCGCTTGGCCTGTCGGTACCTATCAGCTGCCTCCAGAGACCCACAGGACAAAAAGGTCCTATAGGACTCCTTCTTCAGCTTGACGGCATCCCTCACCGCCGGTGTCCACCAACGGGTTTGGGGATTGCCGCCGCGACAGGCACCGACCACCTTACGGCCACAGCTCCGGTCAGCCGCCTCAACAATAGAGGCACGGAACATGGCCCATTCGGACTCAATGTCCCCCACCTCCCTCGGGACGTGGTCGAAGTTCTGCCGAAGGTGGGAGTTGAAGCTACTTCTGACAGGGGACTCTGCCAGCCGTTCCCAGCAGACCCTCACAACACGTTTGGGCCTACCAGGTCTGACCGGCATCTTCCCCCACCATCGAAGCCAACTCACCACCAGGTGGTGATCAGTTGACAGCTCCGCCCCTCTCTTCACCCGAGTGTCCAAGACATATGGCCGCAAGTCCGACGACACAACCACAAAGTCGATCATCGAACTGAGGCCTAGGGTGTCCTGGTGCCAAGTGCACATATGAACACCCTTATGCTTGAACATGGTGTTCGTTATGGACAATCCGTGGCGAGCACAGAAGTCCAATAACAGAACACCGCTCGGGTTCAGATCGGGGGGGCCATTCCTCCCAATCACGCCCTTCCAGGTCTCACTGTCATTGCCCACGTGGGCATTGAAGTCTCCCAGCAAAACGAGGGAATCCCCAGAAGGTATGCCCTCTAGCACCACCTCTAGAGACTCCAAAAAGGGTGGATACTCCAAACTGCTGTTCGGCGCATACGCACAAACAACAGTCAGGACCCTTCCCCCCACCCGAAGGCGGAGAGAGGCCACCCTCTCGTCCACCGGGGTAAACCCCAACGCACAGGCTCCAAGTCGGGGGGCAGTAAGTATGCCCACACCTGCTCGGCGCCTCTCACCGGAGGCAACTCCAGAGTGGTAGAGAGTCCAGCCCCTCTCAAGGAGATTGGTTCCAGAGTCCAAGCTGTGCGTCGAGGTGAGTCCGACTATATCTAGCCGGAACCTCTCAACCTCGCGCACTAGCTCAGGCTCCTTCCCCTTCAGAGAGGTGACATTCCACGTCCCAAGAGCCAGTTTCTGTAGCCGAGGATCAGAACGCCAAGGTCCCCGCCGCCGGCCACTACCCAACTCACATTGCACCTGACCTCCTTGGCTCCTCCCATAGGTGGTGAGCCCATGGGAAGTGGTGAGCCATACTTTTAGACATACTTATTTACGTATAAATCACACAGCTTTATATCTAACTTGACATTTATATATTTAGGATGGAGAAGGAAGCCCCCTAAGACATTAACTAAACATTGGTAGTAATCTGGTGGGAATCATGCTTTGGCCTCTAGATGTACAGTAGGTGAAGAAGCAGTACTAATTACTGTACCACCATGCACTCTAATGTACATCAGTCAGCTACAACATTAAAAGCACTTATAGGTGAAGTGAATAATGTACCAATTCTTGCTTAGTGGAAAAGGCTCACCAAAATCCTTGTACAATAAATAAACAGCTTTAGAAATCAAAAGAATACTGCTTACCTCGAGGGAAGTTTAACCTTTCAAACTCCATCAAATAAACAGTGTTATGACTATTTTATAATACACTGATCAGCCACAACATTAAAACTAGAGACAGGTGAAGTGAGTAACGCTGATTATCTTGTTATAATGGTATTTGTCAAGAGGTTGGATATATTGGGCAGCAAGTGAGCAGTCAGTTCTTGAAGGTCTGAGCAACTTTGACAAGGACAAAATTGTGATGGCAAAATGAGTGGGTCAGAAAGTCTCCCAAAGAGCATGTCTTGTGGGGTGTTTCCAGTATGCAGCGGTTAGTACCTACCAAAAGGGTCCAAGTAAGCGCAGCCAGTGAATAGGTGACAGGGTATGGACTCCCAAGGCTCACTGATGCCTTTCAGGAATGAAGGCTAGCCAGTCTGGTCCAGTCCTACAGAAGATCTACAGTAGCACAAAGTGCTGAAAAAATTAATGCTAAACGTGAGAGAAAGCTGTCAGAACACAGAGTACATTGTGACTTCCTGCATAGTCGCAGGCTGATCAGAATGCCCTTGCTGACCCTGTCCATCACCAAAGGTGCCTACAATGGATACGTAAGTGTCAGAACATGGAGCAATGGAAGCATCATGTTTTCTTTTAAATCATGTGGAAGACCGGGTGTGTGTGTGTGTCATTCACCTGGGGATGAGATGGCAGCAGGATGCACTATGGGAAGAAGGAAAGTCAGCAGAGGCAATGTGATGCCCTGGGAAATATTTTGGTTGGAAACCTTTGGTTCTGGCATTCTTGTAGATGTTATTTTGACATATGCCACATTCATGGCAATGGTATTCATTGATGGCAGTGGCCTATTTCAACAGGATAATGTGCCCTGCCACGCTGCAAAAGCTGTTGTGGGATGGTTTTTGAAGAACATTACAAAGAGTTCATGGTGTTGACTTGGGCTCCAAATTCCCCAGATTTCAATCCAATCAAACATCTATGGAATGTGCAGGAAAAACCAATCTGATCCATGGTGGCACCATCTCATAACTTACAGGGCATAAAGGGTCTGCTGCTAATGTCTTGGTGCCAGATACCACAGGACACCTTCAGAGGTCTTGTGAAGTCCATGCCTCGACAGGTGTGAGCTGTTTTGGTGCCACAAGGGGGGCCAACACGGTATTGGTAGTTTAAATGTTGTGGTTCATTGGTGTATATTTTCATCATTTTATAAAATAAATGTTAAGTAAAAATTATATTGAAAATTAGTAGTTTGCTTACTTTGATCTCAGTTATCATTTTAAGTCAATGCTGGTGGTGGATTTCTGTCCCAAACTAATCATTCCATCTGTTACCCCAAACACTAAATTGGATTTAGATCTGTGGGGTTCTCTGTCAGCAGTTCATTGGTGCATTTGCCAAAAGGCTCGTAAAGCTAAGTACATCATTTTCTCATACTTAAGATCAATTGTTAAGTAAAGTGTGCTTCCAGAATCCCTTCATAAATAAAGTAGTAAGTAATCTCATTTGTTAATTAACAAGTGATATGACTCGCTCGTTATTTTTAACATTGCTCTTTATTTGGTCTTTTACATAGAGGATGTCCTTAGTGTAACACAAAAAACACACTGATGCTCTTATTTGGACAGCATAATAATAATAATATTAATAATATAATAATAATACACTTAACAACTATAATAACAAGGCAATAATTTAATATAAATAATTATAATGTGAAATATAAGTAGCACAAAAGGGTCTCTTTTTAACTTCAGTTCATATAGAGAACTAATATGTTAAACAATGAATTTCGCCATGTCATCAGTCACATCCTTTAAAGTCAGAAGCTAAATCTCCCCTTAGTACCGTCAACTACAATGTCAGCCATCCAGAGAACAGTGCAACTCAAATGGAGGCGCCATTTGAGACAGTATCACCCAAGCAAGAGTGGCATTTGTGAATGACAAGTGGGGCGACCGCCCCAGGCCCTGTGCCTAACTGGGCTCCACTTTTGAGGTCCACGTGACCTGTTTGAGCCGATTTGTCAAGTTATATTCTTCAGTTATATTTTGATAAAATGTAACTGAATACTGTAATAAGAAAATTCAGTGTATGTTAACATTATATTTATTAAATTTGCGTGCAAGTTTATACAGTCCACACATACCGTTAACAGCATTTGACATAACTGGCCCCGCATGGAGTTGGTCAGCCCTAGGCCACGCACACCCCTAAGGCCACCTCTGCACCCAAGAAGCCAACTTGCTGCTCTGAATGCTGTTTTAAACTGTCTTGGCAACCAACAATTAATAGAAAAATACAGGCTGCCCAGGGGTGAAATTATGATGCTCCTTTGTCTGGTGCAGGACAATCTGGAAAGAGGAATACACCAGAATTTTGCCCTGAGTGCAGCTTCTCACAGCCCGCCATTTTTACACCACTGGTAGGTTCCTGAAGACTGTCATAGACTACTTTGTTCAAATCTGTGCAAGCAGTGACTAGATTACTGTTGCTCCATGCATGCAACTACATGCAATTTCCAGCAGGAGGGGCTGCCTTGCACAAAGACTGGTTTTCATGGTATTGTAGGTGCAATGGATGGAACACCCATCCCTATTCGCAATCCTTGCTTCTTGAATCTCATCTACACCTGTCAGAAAGGGTTCTTAGCACTAAATGTCCCGGTGATATGCTGCCATAAAGGACCTTTTACAGACATTGTGGCCAGGTGGCCTGTTGGCCTGTGAGTTGACATGATACACATGTCTGGTCTGGAGAGTGTCAGACGGCAAGGAATGATGTGTTTGCTGGTGGCTGGTAGACAGTGGATATCCTCTTCGGAAATAGCTGCTAACTCCATGTGTTGAATCCCCAAACTATGGTTGAGGAGAGCTACAACACCACACACCAAAGCACACACAGTGTTGTAGAGCACACTCTGGGCATGTGGAAGATGCAATGCTTGTACAGTCTTCGGTGGGTGTAATTTTTTCACCTGAACGCTACTGTTGTTGTGTATAGTATGCTGCACAACACTACAGTACATCCTGAAGATGAAGTGAAAGATGGCATTGAGGAGGCAGAGGAAAACAACCTTGAAGTGGTGGGAGGGAGAAGGGAGGGACACCAGGCTGGATTGGAAGCCAGAGGACATATCAAAAGAAATGTGTTTGCCTGATTTTTTAATTCAAATGAAATTTGAAATATTTACAGTGTTTATTTGAAACTGTGCGTTTTTTGTTCTAAAACATAAAATACATATACAGTATTCTTACCCTTTAAACTGTGTCTTTATATTTAATTTGCAGAAAATACAACCAAAAGTGTCTGTGGGTGCAAAACACGAAATAAAGGACAGGCATAAATGTACAAGGAAAAAAATCCTTCGACACCCTGGGCCTGGTTGGTTTTGTGCATGTGTATCTGCAAAGAGAGGACATATTATCATTGACACTAGTGCAACACACACTTGTTTGATGAATGTAGACTTTTATGTATCACCTTCATATTTAGTTTCTTTCAATTGGAATACATAGCTCTCCTTCTCAGAGTAACATAATGGAAACTGAGATGAAGAGCCTACAGAATTGTGCTTCTGCCAGTGAAAGCTGTTTGGTCACAAGGTTCAGCTTTGATTTCTTCTGCAGGAGCAGCTCCTGATGCCGCCTCTCCTTCTGTTGCAGCTCTTCCTTCTTCTGTTCCCTCTCCAGCTGAAGCTTTTCTTTTTCAAGAGCAATTAACTCCTAACTACACCCACATGTATTGAATGGAATGCTTGCAGGAGCAGCCCTCTAACTTGGCCTGATGCAAGAGGGCCCAGGAGATGGGCCAGCACTGCAGCTGGGATCATAGGCAGCCTTAGGGGTGTGTGGGGCCTAGGGCTGACCAACCCACGCTGGGCCGGTTACGTCAAATGCTGTTACCGGTATGTGTGGAATGTATAAACTTACGCACGAATTTAATAAAAATAATGTTAACATACACCGGATTTTCTCATTACAGTATTCAGCTAAATTTTTTGCAAGATAACATGCGGACTTTATGAAAATATAACTGGAGAATATAACTTGACAAATCCGCTCGAACAGGACGCATGGACCTCAAAAGCGGGGGCCCCTTAGGTGCGGGGCTTGGGGTAGTCGCTCCACTTGCCACCCCCAAACACCGCTCTTAGCTGAGAGAAGTACACACACTTGAGAGCAATTTAGGGGTAAGATGGGTGGAAACTCATTTGAACACATATCCACATCGCCATATATTTCCTCAATTACAGTTGATCCCAGTATGCCTAGGATCAGCTCCTTCTCTGGGGTGAGAGGAACTGCCTGTGACTGCCCACCACGAGTTTTGGATTGCTGTCTTCTAACCTCAGCACCCTTCCTTTTTGTGACACTAGCATAGTTATGCCATTTGTTTCCTGTTTTCAATGCCAATCCTTCTTTGAGGACCACAGGCACTTATCCTCTCTTAAATTTCTTCCTATTTTTTTTTCTTCTCAGTGCTGGTAAGGCTTCCACGAGCCTTGGAATACAACACTTCTTTATTTTTTCCCTCCTCTTCCATTAAATATTTTAATTCCTCTTTGGTGAAATGTTGCATCCTCTTTCTATTGCTGCTTGCTATGTTTGTTTTTTTTTGCATGTAAGCTAGGTCACATTTTGAGCCCATTTATAGATCTTGGACTATAGAGGATAAGCTGATTCATTACATTAATTTGGTTTTATTGTTATTTTTTTTCTTTTTCTATGTGCTTTAATTTGTCTTAATTGATTTTTATTATGTATACAGTGAAATGAAAAAGTTTGGGAACCCCTCTTAATTCTTTGGATTTTTGTTTATCATTGGCTGAGCTTTCAAAGTAGCAACTTCCTTTTAATATATGACATGCCTTATGGAAACAGTAGTATCTCAGCAGAGACATTAAGTTGATTGAATTAACAGAAAATATGTAATATGCATCATAACAAAATTAGACAGGTGCATAAATTTGGACACCCAAACAGAGATATTACATCAATACTTAGTTGAGCCTTCTTTTTCAAATATAACAGCCTCTACATGTCTCCTATAGCCTTTGATGAGTGTCTGGATTCTAGATTGAGGTATTTTTGACCATTCTTCCATACAAAATCTCTCTAGTTCAGTTAAATTTGATGGCTGCCAAGCATGGACAGTCTGCTTCAAATCATCCCATAGATTTTCGATGATATTCAAGTCAGGGGACTGTGACGGCCATTCCAGAACATTGTACTTCTCCCTCTGCATGAATGCCTTTGTAGATTTCGAACTGTGTTTTGGGTCATTGTCTTGTTGGAATATCCAACCCCTGCGTAACTTCAACTTTGTGACTGATGCTTGAACATTATCCTCATGAATTTGTTGATATTGGGTGGAATTCATCCGACCCTTGACTTCAACAAGGGCCCCAGTCCCTGAACTAGCCACACCGCCCCACAGCATGATGGAACCTCCACCAAATTTGACGGTAGGCAGCAGGAGTTTTTCTTAGAATGCGGTGTTCTTCTTCCGCCATGCAAAGTGCTTTTTGTTATGATCAAATAACTAAATTTTTGTCTCATCAGTCCAAAGCACTTTGTTCCACAATGAATCTGGCTTGTCTAAATGACCATTTGCATACAACAAGCAACTCTGTTTGTGGCGCGAGTGCAGAAAGGGCTTCTTTCTCATCACCCTGCCATACAGATTTTCTTTGTGCAAATTGAGCTGAATTGTAGAACGATGTACAGATACACCATCTGCAGCAAAATGTCCTAGCAGGTCTTTGGAATTGATTTGTGGGTTGCCTGTAACCATTCTCACAATCCTGCGCATATGCTGCTCCTGTATTTTACTTGGCCTGCCAGACTGTGCCTGTGGCCTTCCATTTCCTGATTCCATTCCTTACAGTTGAAACTGACAGTTTAAACCTCTGAGATAGTTTTTTGTAGCCTTCCCCTAAACCATGATACTGAACAATCTTTGTTTTCAGATCTTTTGAGAGTTGCTTTGAGGATCCCATGCTGTTGCTCTTCAGAGGAGAGTCAAAGGGAAGCACAACTTGCAATTGACCACCTTAAATACCTTTTCTCATGATTGAACACACCTGTCTATGAAGTTCAAGGCTTAACGAGCTAATCCAACCAATTTGGTGTTGCAAGTAATCAGTATTGAGCAGTCACATGCATTCAAATCAGCAAAATTACAAGGGTACCCAAATTTTTGCATAGCCAGCTTTTCACATTCGATTTAATTTCATACTACTAAATAGTGCTTCACTAAAAATCTTTGTTCGGAAAACACCCCAGTTCTCAGATGTTCCTAGGAAATGGAAGACATACCACTGTTATCTTTTTTATTGAAAGTAGAGTAAATTATTATGTAGGCTGAGAGGGGTTCCCAAACTTTTTCATATGACTTTATATATTTTGTTTTTAATTTGCACATACCCGATGTGACAGTGTTACATATATTTGACCATTGAAAGATGAGCAATCAGTGTTAGGCAGATCGGAGTTTGTTTGGTTCAAGGACTGTGCCTCTAATATGGATGTGAGCATCAATGGAGCACCATAAGGAACATTCCTGTCTCCTTTTCTCTTTGCCCTGGATACCTCAGACTATAAATATAACACCAGGTCATGTCACTTGCAAAAATTCTCTGATGACTCAGCACTTATGGGATGTACTGATAAGGGGTATAAGACAGAGTATAGGAGTCAGGTGGAGAACTTTGTTCCTTGGTATAAGGAGAATTGTCTGCATCTTAACATCATCAAAATCAAGGAACTCGTCATCTGCAACAGCGAGCTTCTACATCTGGTTGCTATTCAGGAAGTGAATGTAGTCCTTGGGGGTCCACATCATGGACAGTGTGGAGTTGTCTCGTAATACATACTATATAAGAAGGGGCAGAGCAGGCTCTTTTCTTAGGAGACTGCGTTCCTTTAATGTGGGAAGTGATATCCTTTACATCTTCTGCAACTCTGTGATGGCCAGCTTGATTTTCTACTCCATGGTATGATGGACCTGTGACAGCCCACTGAATCAACAGACTAATTTAAAGGGCATGCTCAGATTTGGGACACACTCTGAACCCCCTGAAGGTAGTAGCAAAGAAGAGAATTAAAACAAACTAAGTGCCATTATGAACAATGCTGCACATCCTCGCTCTGACACCTTAACACTGAGGACTTTCAGCCAACGTATTATTCAGTGGAATTGTCTAAAGAAACATTATGGGGGCTCCTTTTTACAAACAGCAATATACTTGGATAATTCTTGACTGTGCATGTAACTGCCAAAGTAATAAGTTTTCTTTCTTTTTTTTCTCTCCTTTCAGTCATTCTGATACCTATTTGAGAGGGGTTTGTTGCTTGTCATAATATAATAATTTCATTTATTGAACTTCTGTAAAAAGCCATATTTTTCTTTGGGGACAAATAAAGTGATTATCTAAGCTGTGATGTTTTGGGTCAGTAACATCACATCAAGAGAGGCCTACAAGTTGATTAAGAGGGGTAATTCAGTTATGAGACACACTTTTTTAATGGAAGTAGAGGAGAAGAAAATGAAGAGAAGGCAGAAGGCCATTATGAACAATGCCTAATATCTTCTCTTTGACACAATATCATTAAGCACTTTCAGCCAAGAAATTATTCAGCAAAAGTGTGCCAAGAAATGTTACCGGGGCTGCCTCATACCTATGTGAATACTGCTTTATATTGTCTCACTGTTTATGCCCTATTATCATTAGCCAAGTCAGAGATTTTCTTATTTTTTTGTAATTCCTTCTGTGTATTTGTTGTTGTTAGTTTGTTATAATATACCATGAGCTTCTGTATATAGCTAAATTTTCCACTCTTGACAAATATAAGTCTATCTACCTTTCTTTCTTTCTTTCTTTCTTGGAGGCCAAGATATCATTCCAGGACTCTGACAGTATTATGGCATAGAACATTATGCTATTGAAAAAAGCCATCCTTGGGTACAATGTTGTCATGGCTGGACAAACCCTCTAAAAACTGAAGCTTTTACTTTTTTGCATTTCTTTTTCTTTCATTTTCTCTGTATTGATTTTGAAGTAAATTGTTGATTTGTTATCTTAGTATTATTATTTAACTGAGAAGTATGCTATTGTAATGTTCTGTTTTTGTGGATGCTCTGATATCCTATGGCTTCCTTTCATATCTTAACTGTATTTACTAACAGCATGCTGGGTGGATCCATGTATTATCCCTATGTCATGGTACTCTTATCAGTGTCAAACAGCAACAGCCTGAGGGTCATTAGAACATTACATTTTTTTTGCAGTCCTCTGGTATGTTTGTGCTACTTACTCCGATTACAACCCCACCTTCTTGTGTTTTGCTTAAAGGAGTGGGACTTGTTTGGGGTGTTTTGATAAAGTATGACTTATGCATTCTGATATGCCACATACAACACCACTTTTCACCGTCTGTTATGTGGGTTGCAGTCTTCAGTGTACATTTTATTTTGAGTTATGACTGGGATGTCTAAAGAGCATTGAAAAGTGCAGCCCTGCTATACTGAAACTTACACAGACATCTAACTCTGAACAAGGATGCAAGACTTCCAGCTGGAATTTTAAAAAGTTAATAAGAAAATGTTATAAACAAGTCTCTTGATGCTGATCCACCTACGTTTTAGTATTTCTAGTAAAGTAATTCCCAGTTTGTTTATGTTTTTGGCTGTTAGCATTTTCATTGTTGGTAAGAAGCCATAATATATTTCAGTTTTAAGTTATCAACAAACATTTTTCAATGCTTAACAATTTATTAGGTCGTATATATTCAGATCTGTGGTGGGCTGGCACCCTGCCTGGGCTTTGTTTCCTGCCTTGCGCCCTGTGTTGGCTAGAATTGGCTCCAGCAGACCCTCGTGACCCTGTAGTTAGGATATAGCGGGATGGATAATAGATGGATGGAGAATATATTCAGATTGTTATAAATGTCATTAAATGACAATTCATTAGGTCATGTGTTTTATAACATTTAAAAATGCTTTAATAAATGGCTAAAAATGTATTTTTTACTATTCAATAATTTTTGAAGCCCAGTTACACCTGTTTTATTAACCACCAACACGTTTGAGGTGGCATAGTGGCACAGTGGTAGCTTTGCCACCTCACATCAAGGAGACTGTGGTTCGGTTCCTTGGTGCTTCCTTCATGGAGTTTGCATGTTCTCCCCATGACCACATGAATTTCCTCCTGATGTTCAGATTTCCTCACAGACTCCAAAAACATGCAGGTTAGATGGATTGGTGATGCTAAATTGGCCCTAGTGGGTGTCTGAACGGGACTGATGCCCCGTTTAGGAATTGTTCCTGAGTTGCCTGCTGGGATAGGCTCTAGCTTGTACACTGCCCTGCCCTGGATAAGCCAATTTGGAAGATGGATGGATTCTGTCAGGTAGGCACACTAGAGGATTGCCTTCCAGCCTCACCTAAGAAATGCAGTACAGCTCTGGGATGAGAGGAGGTGCTATTGCCAATGGTCTTGTCTCCTTTAAAAACTAAAACAATCCAGCATTTCACATACCCACTTTACCAAGTATAAGATAAAGTTCTGATCAATCTATGCCTAATCCCATTCTCAATATAAAGCATACTGACATTTACTGAAAGCAAGTCTTCCTGTATCTGAATCATTTGGGAAAACAAAATGCCCTCCTTCTAGCTTGTCAAGATTATCTACAGATACTTTTCTTAAGCCCTGATTGTCTATTCCTCTACCTCAAGCTAAAGAATCTTCCCTTTAATGTTGTCCTGCTGGTCTTACAGTTTACAAATCATGAATCCAACTCACCTGTCCATTATGCAAGCCTCTCTTTTTTAAGTAATTCATTCTTTTCATGTAGCATGTGGCATTAAGTCAACAATGGCCTGGCCATGTGAACTGATATGTCTTTGTCTGTCTCTACAGCCCTAGTTCCCCTCATGAGCCACTGTCTGGAAACCAAACCTCCTTCCACAGAAAGGAGAGCTTCCTGAAAAAGCTGTCCACACCTCATCTACTGTATGCCTTGACCCAGAGACCATCACAAATTGAGACCCATGCCCAATGAATGTATACTCCATGACACCATTTTGATTGTTTGCTTTTCTTAGCGAGCGCTCTCTCTGAAACGCAACCCCCGCAATCGAGGAGGGATTACTGTAATTGAAATTCCACTCTATATCTGTTAGCCTATACTTTTGCCTGAAGACATTGTAAGTGGCAGAGATGAAGGACAAGCATCCTAGGCAGATAAAGGAAGGATTCATGTCCAGCCAGGAGGCCGTAATTGAAGAAGCAAGCAAATGGGCTCACCAAGAGTAGATCATTTCCCCACACCACAGATGGCAGTGTCCCTCCAAACTAAACCCAATCAGGACACCTGCAGGGTGGTATGGAAGTTAAAGTCCAGAAATGCAGCCCTTTCGGAACCACCAGAGGGAGCTGCTGGGGGAGGACTGCCCTGATCTTCACACAACCTGGAAATGCTTTGGGCGACCTGGACAGGAGACCTACTCCCAAGGGAGCCCACTGTCTCACTTGAATTAAGTCAGAGTTGGGAGGGAGTAGGATAAACTCTTGGGAGAGGAGGAAGGTGGAATTGTGATTGGTTTGTGTATTTTGACATGTCTTTGGAAGGGTGATCATCAGAAAGGTGCTGTGTTTGAATAAATATCATTTCAACTGGGAATAGTGTAAGGTAATATTGTGTCTGTGGTTTGGGTCTCTCTGGTGTCCCGTTGTGGTTGCAACATATTAATTTAATACAGACAGAGTAACAACCAGTGAAGATGATACTAATATTACTATGACGATCAAAAAATGGTTGGATTGATTGACATTTCCTTCAAGTATACATGTATACATATATACATGTATATATTTGTATCAATTTGCCAACATTATAGGAGTTACTGTTAATGTTCCCTGTGAAGTACATTTTGTCATGTTGTTATATTTAATATATATTTAATGTTTGCACACCGTTTTTATTTCACTGAGTCAAGTATAGTTTCTACTGGTGCTGTGATTAGTGCTGCTGTCTCATAGAGCTACCAATCTGTATTATGTGTAATATGCATGTTCTCCCCATGTCTGTGTGTTTTTCCCACACTCCCCAAAGATCTGCTGGTTAGGCCGAATGGTGACTCCAAATTGGCTGATGCTATGTCCTTCTCATTAAAGTAGTGCTTTCTTGGTGGTGACTTGCTAATGTGATTTTGTCTGTGGTTCTTCACTATTTTCACAAGGTTTCTGGAAAACGTTGGAAGACCTGGGTGAGAAACGACAGAAAAGATGTTACATTATCTCTTATCACGCATTACATCCACACCAATATGTCAGGAGACATGAATGCAATATGCAGTTCTGCACTATATTAGCCCATGTCTAACAAGAATTAAAATAGCAAAACATTTTTGTTTGTAGCAGTGTATTTCAGAACAGGTAATCCACTTGAAGCTAAACATGTCTGGGCTTGGTCAGTACTTGGGTGGGAAACCATCTAATAAAAACATGGGTTGCTGCTGGAGGAGGTGTTAGTGACACCAGCATGGGACACTTACCCTGTGGTCTGACAGGCAGCATGACATAGTTGTTAAGGTACTGGACGTCAGGTCATGAGCTTCTGGGTTCAAATCCTTCTACTGACACTGTGTGAAAACACTGAAGAAAACAAAAGAATTGTAATCAATTTTATCTTTGATGTTTTAAGGTACCTTGGATAAAGGCAACAGCCAAATAATTAAATGTAAATGTAATGTATATGTCTGAGTGTGGATCCCAATGCCCCAGTGCAGTGATGGGAACATTGTACTGTACAAATTGGTGTCATCCTTAAGATGAAACACAAAACCAAGACCCTGATTCCTGTGGTCATTAAATTAAAAGAGTAGAGTGTTTCTCAATGTCCTAGCTAAATTGCCCACCACGGCCTAGTCATTCTGACCCCCTAATCATCCCGTCTCTAAATTGGTTACTATCTCTCTCACCTCTTCACCACCTAATAGCTAATGTGTCATGAGTATACAGTGTGACAGAACCACTATGTGAAAATGTGAATTTCCCCATGGGATTAATAAAGTATCTATCTATTGTCAGGGATGCCAGGGGCAACGACCCGGCCGGGACACCGTGAAGGACCGGAAGAGGGTCTGCGCCCACCCTGGATCACGTGGGGGCCGCCTTCCTGGTTGCTTTGGGGGCCACGGGTCGAGGGCATGGAAGCCCTACCCTGTAGGGGCCCGTGGTCACCGCCAGGAGGTGTCCCAATGCCTTGGGGACCTGTTACCTCAGCACTTCCGCCACACCAGGAAGTGCTGGGGGGAAGAGTTAAAAGGGCGCCCGGAGAGCTGCCAGGAGAACAGCCGGCACTTCCGCCATGCTGGGGCGTGGCCAACGAGGGAATGCCGGGAGCCACCTGGAGCTCATCTGGGAGAGGATAAAAGGGGCCGTCTCCCTTCATTTGAGGCTAGAGTCGGGTGGAAGAAGGACAAGGCAAGAAAGGAGAGTGGAGGCGGCCCGAGAAGAAGGCATTTGTGGCCAGGACTGTGTTTTGGGGATTGTGCACTGAATTGGGTCTGTGTGACCATTGTAAATAGTGTAAATAATAAACGTGTGGTGGTGAGTAACAACATGTCCGCCTGTCTGTGTCCGGGTCGGCTCCACACTATCTATCTATCTATCTATCTAGGGGGCGCGCCAGCCACCCAACCCGACACGGACAGACACTGGAGGCACACATAGAAAATACACATATTTTATTTCTCTTTCTTCACTTGTGGACAACAATTTCTCCATTCCCACAAGTACAAGACACAGTCCCCAAGCACAAACACAAGCACAACATTCCTCCTTCCTTCTCCCTTCTCTTTCTCGCTTTTTTCCTCCACTCCTCCTCATCAAGCTTCATCCACCTTCCACCTGACTCTGGCCCACCGATCACTGTTTGCTGGCCCCTTATATAAGGCACCCAGAAGTGCTTCAGGTGCTCGTTGCCCCACTTCCGACAGCACATCTGGGTGTGATGGAAGAGCCACCCACACGGGCTCAGGAACAGCTGCAGCGCCCCCTGGAAGAACCTCCAGATCCCAATAGGGCTGTTGACCACTCCATTTCCCATGAAGCCCTGTGGCAGGTAACACCCTGACCAGGCTTTCTCCCCCAGTCCTTCCCAGGCAGAGGTGTCCCGGCCGGGCAAGGGCCCCAGCCATCCATGACAACTATAAATTTGTTGCTGTTAAATCACCCATGTGGATGCTACACATTGATGGTGGTTAAAGTGGTCCCCTTACAGTCTATGCTTCTACTGCTGTATACATGAAACTAATTAAATTAAGGCTTATCTGACCCTAACCCCTGCCTCTCAGTTAGGAGACCTGGGTTTGCTTTCCGGGTCCTCCCTGCAAGGAGTTTGCATGTTCTCCCCGTGTCTACATGGGTTTCCTCCGGGTGCTCCAGTTTCCTCCCACAGTCCAAAGACATGCAGGTTAGGTGCACTGGCAATCCCAAATTGTCTCTAATTTGTGCTTGGTGTGTGTGTGTGTGTGCCTGGGACATGTTCCTGCCTTGCGCCCTGTGCTAGCTGGGATTGGCTCCAGCAGACCCCTGTGACCCTGTGTTAAGATATAGTGGGTTGGTAAATGATTGACTGACTGACCTTAATCCTAAATCTTGTATTATTTCAGTGTCACTAGTATCCTCTATGTCACTTTATCACTGAAATCTGTGTAGATTTTGCAGATAACATAGAGTATTGTAAATGACACTATGTAAAAACCCCTTTAACTGACCATTTGGATGCACCGAAGGCCTAATTATGAAGTTGGAGAAGAAAATATATTTTAAAAAGATATTGGTTTATAAATCATTCAGCGACCATTACTGGGTTTGTGAGAAAGTATTGACCACAGGCTTAGTGGGTCTAGATGTTTGAGTGGCAGCAAGGCAGTACAGTAAGGAAGAAAGGAAGGCAAATACATTAACAAGTTTCAAGATGATCTGAGTAGAATGACCCAACATAAAAATGTGAATAGTTAAGAAAGAGAAGGAGGAGGAGGAGGAGGAGGAGTAAAGACTTTAACAGAAAACAAAGACATAGAAGCCCTCAGATTGAGTGCGATGGTGGATGACAGAATGTAATGGAGACTGCTTACACTGCTCTAGTGAGGGCGTTCATGTTGCAGGAGAACATTGCTTTACCCCTGAAATGACAAACCTCTGCCTTCCATGTTCTGAAATAACTAAAGCTGCAGAGCTGGGTGGTGTCAGGGTGGTGAATTGCTTGACAGCATGCAAGTAACTTAATCCATATGATGAAATAGTCATTGTAGCAGTGCCTCAGTATGTCTAATCAGAAGTACAAGGGTGTGTTTCTTTTGTTTGCTGAATGCATATTTGTGTGCAATGTGATTTGTTAAGTGAAGGTACTGATAGTATCCTGCATTTAGCAAATTTATTACATATTTCATTATTCCAGAGTATGATTTCCGTGTTTAGCCAACAATGAAGCATAAATGGAACTCCCAGATTACCACGGGGCATTTTGCATTTATATAGGAGGTATGGTGGGCCTGAATGTTAGCAGGTAGTACTCTCCAGTCTGTGTAGGTTTATTTCCACAGTCTGAAGATATTGTTTTAAATAGAATGGTAGCACAAAACTGAGCCAGCATGTGTGTGCTTGATTTGTGCTCTGTAATGGATGAGCATCTTGTCCACACTTGGCTTTTCTCTTGCAGGTACTGTTGCTGCAATGGGCTCTGTCTAATTGTCTTCCTGTTATAAAAAACGGCACTTAAGTTAGGGAAACTATCCACCCATCAATGAAACTGACTTAATCCAGTTTTAGGGTCATTGAGAGCCAGAGCTGATTACCAACACCCTAAGGCTAGAACAACCTCTGAACAGAACTAATATTTATAATGAAGCTCACAGGGTCCCATTAACACATAATATTCTTAAAACTTAATGAAATTCTGAATCATAGAAGGGCCTGAGCCTCTCCTGGCAGCATCAAGTATAAAACAAGAACCTTCCCTGGCCAGGTCCCCAGTCTATGACAGGGCCCATTCATACATGCACTGGGTAAATTTGAAATCAGCAGTTAATGCAGAGAATGTGACAATTCCACATAACCAGTGCCCATTTTAAAGATCAGAATGTTTAGGTCAAAAGGCAGCATTAACTACTTGCCACTTTGCCACCCACAAAAGACATTACTGTAATTTTTATGAAAAGTATTTTTCAAAGTGATGTGACAAAAATTTGACAAGTGAGTTTAGAATCTTTAGGTACCCCACCATATAGTCATACAATAATAAAAACATACGTGAGCAACATAACTTTATGGAAAACAGACCAAAACAAAATAAGCACAAAAAATAGTTCATTGGTGGCAATGTGTACTGTAAACCGGTATTTAAGTTAGGCTTTGATTTATATGACAACTTCCACAGTGAGCTGTTCCTAGAATCCTGTGTTTAACAATTTCCAAAAATTAAAACTATCAATATATCCAATTTAAAATAATATGTTATCCCTCACAAATACTATTATATAGAACTACTAGCAAAATACCCACGCTTCGCAGTGGCGAAATACTGCCTGAATATTTTTATTAAGAAAAAAGTAAACATTTTTAAACTGAGGGAAAATATATAAAAAATTATTTGTTAAGGATCTCTCTGTATACCACGTTGTCAGTTCGGCTCTCCGGTTGTAATATGACCAAGCTGTGTGCTGAGCTTACTCTTGAGCATGCAACATACAGTTGGCCATGTGAAAAGCAATCCTGCCTCAAATCAATGCCAACCTTTTGTAGTGTTTGTCCCTGAGACTTATTAATTGTCATTGCGAAGCAGAGTCTTACTGGAAATTGAACGCGTTTGAATTGAAATGGGAGATTAGATAGTACAACGGGGATGCGAGGAATAAAAACTGTGTCACCTGAGCCACTGCCAGTAAAAATAGTTGCTTCAATTAGGTTGTTTTGTAGAGATGTGACCTGAAGTCTCGTGCCGTTACAAAGTTTCGGTGGTTGTAAGTTTCTCAGTAAAATTATTGGTGCCCCAACCTTCAAAATGAGATTATGCTCAGGAGTGCCTGGAGGATTTAGAGTGTTGAGAAACTCTACCGGATAATGTACCGCGTCTTCTACTTCTACAACTAAATCAACAGATTGATATGTTTTTGTTTGTGAAGGTAGTTCTTGAAGTAAAATGTGGTTTATAGTCGTAGTCATGTCATTTTTTGTTGTCAGGATAGCTCTCTTTCTTAACCATGAGACGTCATTTTGGTGGAGATTTCGTAGATCGGGGTAAACATGTTGAAGAAGGCTTTGTAAGGTATTCACAATGAGACAGAGATTTGTAGGAATATTTATTTTGCGATTTTCTTGTATTAAGGTGCCATCACCTATACTCATCAGAAGAGCAGAGAACTCCTTGACTTTTTTGTCACCTTTCAAATGAACTCTCATGTTTATTTTTAAAGTAACAACATGGATTTGTGGCCATATGTAGGTATGAAGATTTCAGAGATGCTTTAACTTCATCAGCACGTGTTCCTCTGGGCACGACTGGTAGGGTTTGGTGGAAGTCTCCAGCCAGCAACACTGTCAAGCCTCCCATAAATTTGTTGGTGTTTCGGATGTCTTGTAGGGTCCTGTCTAAAGCCTCAATACCTGCTCTGTGTATCATAGTGCATTCATCCCAGACAATAAGTTGACAATGTCGCAGCACTTCAGCCATGTTGCGCTGCTTTGATATGTTACACATGGGGGATTCAGTATGGTTAAGGTTCAGAGGCAGCTTGAAAGCTGAATGAGCAGTTCTGCCACCCTCTAGAAGAGTTGCAGCAATGCCAGAAGAAGCCACAGCTATGGCAATGTTACGTTTTGCTCGGATTTTTGCAAGGAGAAAGTTTATTAGGAATGTCTTACCAGTTCCTTCTGGAGCATCAAGGAAAAACACCGTGCCAGTGGCTGATGCAACGCTGCTCATGATTTGCTCATAAACTGACTTTTGGTCACTATTTAGCAACCGCTCGTTATTTGTGACTATATTGGCCAATTGCGAAGTGTTGTAAGATGTCCCTTTCAAGTACTCGGGATTTAACGTAAGTTGTGCCAGTTCTGTTAAAGGTGAAGGCAAACCGTAATGATGAAGAGATTGACCTCCAATAGCAATTACGTAGTTTTCAAGCAACTGTAGACACATGTTATAAATCAAATTTAACCACTGGTGGACTTCTGTTCGTATATGATCTCTTTCAGTCTGTCTCCTAACATCATCTGCTATGCTGTCTTTATGTTTTTCCCATAGGTTTAAGGGGTTTTCCATTTGGCAGAACACCAACATGACAGCAAACAGTTCACGGATCTTTTGAGGTGAGCGAGATAGGGAAGCTTCCTGTAGAGTCTCGTCCCAGTTGATATTGTCATGTAATAAACCGAGTGTCCTTCAGGCTGACTTATAGGTCGGATGTAGGACACCATCAACTGTTCTGAGAGATTTGAAAGATGTGGGACCTGTGATTTTGTTGAGCAGCAGTCGAAGATGGTAGCATTCATAGTTATTCGGGTGTACAGTGTAGACCCGTCCCAGTACATTATCCTTTTTTACTCCCAAATATCCTGGTACAGGGTTGCCCACACATAATATGATGGAATTTTATTATAATGAAGTTGTTTAGCAAAATCATCGTGTTTACAAAGGTCAAAGAACGCTAAAAGGGTTGTTTGTGGTGGATTGTGTACTTTATCGGCAACATTGCCTTCTGTGAAATAAACTCTTTGTGTGTTCTCAAGATGCACAGCAAGATGAACGACCGGAGGGAAACGTTCATGAATGGGAAAACAGAAAATGCGCCAGGCTGCTTCAGAGCTACTAATGTAACGACCAGCTTCGTATCGAGATACTTCGTCATTTTGATTTTGTATTGTAAATACTGCCTGGTCACTTTCCTTGTTAACATACTTGCAGATGTATTTGACTGAATTGCAAAATTCGACATTGATGTGAGCATTGAAGAAGCGGGACAGCACAGGACTATAAGGGACCACCCATCTGTTGTCAATATCTACTCCTTTGATGTTAATTGTATGACCTCCATCAGCAGGTGCGCGCCGGCGGTACTGAGGGTAACCATCTTCTCCGGTCTGAGTTTCTGAGATGAACGGACGCGGGTACTTCTTAGTGCATATTCTGTTGATCATGCAGGGTGAGTTGATATTATGAGGTCCACATGGGCCATGAATCATGGTGGATTTTACTATTTTGTGTAGGGCAGGGTCAGTCTGTGGATCAGGAATTTCCGCACGGATGAGTTGATCGATGAGAGCTGGTTTAATCCTATCCTTTAGCCACAATAGAATGTGTGCATGGGTAAATACCTCGCTTTTGCCACTCTGTGGTGTACATGTAGCAATTTGTACAGCCGAAAATGTTACTCTTCGTGAGCAAGTCTATCATTTTGCAAATCTTGAGATGAAATACACGACTGTTAAGGTCGTGGCGATCGTGAGGTTTTTGACGTTGAAGGAGAATTTCAGTGATGTCAGGCCATTTAGGATTGCAAGTAAATGTGATGAATAAGTCAGGGCGGCCATATTGACATACATATGTCATTGCGTCTTGTGTACGCTCATGCATATAGCGAGGTCCTCCAGTGAAGGAAGATGGTAATATCACAGCTTGACCAAGTTCTGTTAAATCAGTGTCATTTTTGTCAATAGCATCTTTCAATAGTGAGTATTTAGTGACAGCGTCCCTATTAACTTGTGAATTTGCTTGCGAGTATTTAGCGACAGCGTCCCTATTAACTTGTGGATGTGCTTGTGAGTATTTAGCGACAGCGTCCCTATTAACTTGTGGATGTGCTTGCGAGTATTTAGCGACAGCGTCCCTATGAACTTGTGGATTTGCTTGTGAGTATTTAGCCACAGCATGTTTATTAACTTGTGGATTTTTCTGCGAGTATTTGGCGGCAGCTGCACGAAGTTGATTCCGCCTAGCTGCATCAGAAAATCTACCACGACGTCTGATATGCCTCCTTTTTACTGTGTTCTCACAGCTTGGATTGCTGCTGTCATAATCAGCTGGATTTGTGTTGAACTGACATTCGGTATGTGTCAATTGATGTAAGCATACAACCGGCTTCATAAATAACTTCGCATCCAGCTTTTGAGAGTTGAAATATTCATAAACATCAAAGTGTCCACTACTCAAATCGTCACCTGTGAATCTAAGATGTTTAAGAGGCATTGACGGTTCTCCAAAGGTGTAAAATATTTGGCCATTTCGGTACACTTGAAAGCGACAACCAAACAATTCAGCGGCAGCCATCAACTCACATGCAGAACCATAGGTGAAGGGCTTAAGCATTTCAGTCTTATAGTGCTCCTGTGTACTATATTATCTCCTGTACCATCATCAGTCCACACTTTGAAACTGTCCCAGTCATTTAATACATAAGACACAATGTCCCTGCGGATATCAAAAGTGAGCCTGATATGTCCGTGCAATATGTAACACAGAGAATGGAAAAGGCAGGCACCATCTCTGGGCATGGACACCACTCGGTAACTGATAGTTCTTTGATTGATGGTGATCACCTCGATAGACATGTTAATCGGGGTACAGTTGGAAGAATAAAGGGAATGGGTACTTGATCAGTAAACAAAGTATAAAATACCTACACAATAACTATAACAATCGTAATAAACAAACAATAAAACAGCAGAGAACCCGTGGATTAAATAAAAAGGCTGCTTCCTTGGCGAAGCAAGGAAAGGAATGAACACACCGCAGCGAAGAATGGCCTTATATGGGCAGGCAGTCAATTACATGGGAGGCGTGCTGATTTGCACAGCAGCCTTACTTATGAATATGCTAAGCACAGTCCTTCACCCGTGAATATTTACCTTATATGGGCAGGCACTCAATTACGTGGCAACACGGCGACCGAGCTGCCCGCTATGGCTGTATACAGTATACGAAAGTAGGTTCCAGTTATGACCGTTACGTGCAGAATTTCGAAATGAAACCTGTCCAACTTTTGTAAGTAAGCTGTAAGGAATGAGCCTGCCAAATTTCAGCCTTCCACCCACACGGGAAGTTGGAGAATTAGTGATGAGTGAGTGAGTGAGTGAGTGAGTGAGTCAGTGAGGGCTTTGCCTTTTATTAGTATAGATTATTCCCACTATATTCCTGGGAATGTTTTTGTTGTTGGAATACCCTTTGGTTTGCCATCACTAACTTTCTAGCTTCTCTACTCTCTTTTAACCTTAATCTTCTAATTTATATATTTCTGCATCTGGACCTTCTCTGCTCTTCATGTTCTGCAGAGGTTACTTTTTCTGGCCACTAAAACTGTTAAATTAGCTTCATCCTCACGCTGAAAATCTCCAGATGCTTTGTTATTTAACCTTTAGAAAGCACCTCATTTAATGTGCTCCTTAAACTCTCACTAGTTAAGATGGGCTACTCATTTGGTTGCAGTATTGAAAAATGGCAAGAAATGATGCTGTTGATCAGGGCTGAGGTAGTTGATGGTGGGTGTTACTCTTCTGACTGTTCACTTTTAGGTGTGGGGTTGGTGGATGGGATGGTGTGCCCCTTTCCCAGAGTTCCATGCAGACATCCTCAATTTCCTATGAGATTCATTAATTTCCGCAGTACTGGGTTTGGGTGGGTTGGGTGGAAGAGGGGAGTCCTCGTTGTTTCTTTGTTACAGTTGGTGGTTATTGTTAATGATTAAGGTTTCATACAAACTAATCATGATGCTGGGAAGTGTCAACATATTGCATGTTGTTTAACACATACAAGCAAGAATTCCATGGTAACAATCATGACCCTATATACTTATTATACTATTGAAACAGATCAATTATTGTTTTTCTCTTTTCTGCTTCTTTATTGAGAATACTATTGTCATTTAATGCTCTTTTGTGACTGATTCATGTTCTTTCATTTCTTTTAAAACACTGTCCATTAACCCACTCATCCATGCATTTTCTACATTACTACATCCATTCCAGGAAATTGATATGCCTATTCTAGGAGCCACAGATATAAGGAAAGAACTAGACTTGGACAAGACGCCAGTCACAAATCACTTTACAAAGGAAGTAAAACACCTTTTGCAAACAGACAACTATGTTTCTAATGAGCACGCCCCATGAAATAAGAGAAACTATAAACAGAAATAAGAAAGCACAAGATGAAGGTCATTTTCATATACGGGTATGATCCAGACACTTCTCCTTGATCTGATATATTTTTTTTTGCATCGAGGTCATGTTTCAGAGGTAAACCAAATTTCAATGTGTGCGGTCTGAATATTTATGTAAGCACCCTACTGCATATAAGTCTCTGAATTTAAGAAACTTACTAACAAGAAAGCTATTTTCACATTAAAGTATTTATTTTCGAGCATGTTTGTTTGCAAAACAAATATCTACTCAAACAAGATGTGCAAGGAACATTTAAAATCATTCGAAGGGTCTGAACACAAGAATAATTAAGGGTTAGTGGATGGTGAAAACATAATTAGCTAGGTATGTAGACGACTCTGCCACAGTCTGCTCCACAAAGCAGCATAGCCCCTTTCTAATATGGCAGACACATTCTGTTTTGTCTGATGTTTAATTGTCCTGTGTTTCCAAACACTACACCATTGTACTAATGCCACCCTCAGCCCACACCTCTCAACTCTCACAGTGCAACTTTTCTGGGCCATTTTAATTCACTAGTGAAACATCATATAGAAGTTGTTTTGTTCAATCCAACAAAAGAATAATCTTCCAGATGCCGAACAGGCAGGCCTGCCTTCTGTCTTTTGTACTACTCTCTGCTGTGGCTACCACAGCACGTTGTCACTAGTACTTGTGACCTGCTATCATTTGCGTACTATGACAGCACCTTTGAGTTTAACATTATCCTGCAGTGACTTTGCTTATGAATTGCTTCCTGAGATATCATTTATACATTATGTTACACACGTGCGCATGGGAGGCAGCTAAAGGGCTTCAATGAGGGTAATTTCGAGCCAGACCGGGATGTAGCAGAGTGCACTGACTCTTTTTCTCTCTTATCTACACACCGTTTACGGGAAATCCTGACTGATCCTGATAACGTCAAGCCTGCTTCCTACCCCTTTGACGTCACTTTCGGGCCCAAGTCTATGGACGAAGACCCTTCCAGGTCTGGCCCTGCTGATGTCATTTCCAGTCTCGAGTCTATGGAGGAACACCCTTCCGGCTCCGACCCCCCTGATGTCATTTCCTTTATTGGCCTTTAAAAGGCTTTTAAACACTTTTCCCCTATCCCTTCAGTTCTATTTTGGACTCTGAATCGTGCACTTCAGTGCTATCATTTTTGCAATTTTGCAGCCAGGAATACGGGTGGCTGCCCCAAACCTTGCTATGGTTCTTGGTCAAGTTTGTGACAACTATTAACATCTGCAATGGACTGGCATCTTGTCCAGGGTTTGTTCCTGCCTTGCTCTCTATGCTAGCTAACCCCCGTGACCCTGTTTAGGACAAAGCTGGTTAGAGGATGTCTGACTGACATTATTAACATTTGCATAAAAATCAGAATGAGCTTTAGGCAAAACCTGAAAAAGTCAAGAATGTAGGCAAATACTTTTTAAAATTAATTGTGTGGAAAGGATAAAAAGCATACAAGCAAATAAGCAGTGGTTTGAACTTCAATTCAGTTCGATTTACTCTCGTTGTGTGCACTTTCATTTATAAGCAACATTTACAACTGAAATACAGCATATTGTAAATATGAAACACAGTGTTGAAACATAAACATTGAAACATTATGCAATATATAGAAAAATATAAACAGAGTATAGAGTTGCATAGTAGGGGAACTCTTGAGTCATCCTCAAGCCTACATAATGGCCTAAGAAATAGAAAGTACAAAGCAGAGGTTTTTCTATTGTAAAGGACGGGATAACAGAAGAGTCAGAACAAAAAGTACAGGAAAATTGTAAAATAACAAACAACTTAAAACTGCTTATTCAAATCTAGTCATAGCCATCACACAGGATGTCTGGTCCACTTTACCCACAATGCTACACAAAATTCTCTGTGCTCACCTCGCTCCACATACAACACCAAACATCTGTTTTGTTCCTGCCACATGAAGCCTCCTTACTTCAAGGTCAATAGACCTATGGCTGACAGGGACTTTAAAGCTCTGGCAAATAACACTTTCCAGATATTCCCTAGCAATCACTTTCAGTCACTGTACTGATTTTCAGACCAACATAAATGCTGGCATTTGGAATCCAGACAGGTTGCCCTCACTACAGCTTAGATCTTAACTCCTAAACAATCCACAGTGGAAGGAACACAGTAGGTGCAAGTTTTTAAACTGAAGACAGCATTTCTGACCAATGAATGAGGAGAAGAAGCAGATCTATACTTTAAACGAACAGAATTACAGGAATGCATCTTTTCTGTTTATCTTGTACACGGGGTTTTCTGGATATTATCATTCATGGCATTTTAGCAAACAATACGTGCATTTGTCAGTTTTGAGCTTACATCTGGATAGCTTACATCTTAAACTTGACACAAGTTATGTGAGAATTTTGTTTCTTTTTATCATCAATGTTTTTGCATTGTTTGCCATTGTTCTCTGTCATGTATTTTCTCCACAAAAACATGAAATTGAAAAGTATTTTTCAGCCATCACTACAAACTACATGGAGTAGGTAACATATAAAAAATCATTTTTGGATTAAGTATTCCTTCAATGTTTGTAGACCTCAGTGAGGTTTTAAGGCCTAGTTTATGAGATGAAGCTTTTTTCTTTTTTATTTTCATAGAGGTTAGTAATCACAACACCAGCATCTCAGTTCCATTCTCAATATAGTGCTAGGAGGAATTCTGCCCTCTATAAAATGTAGATTATGGATAAAATGATTTCTGCATAACAAGGGAGCTTACAGAGATACTGAGTTTAAAGGGTTAAAGAATAGCCTACCAGGCACAGGAAGGACTTGCATACAAAGTATTGTTAGAAAGGTGCAAGAGAGGAATATTAAAACTAATACAATCTGAGCACTGTATACCAAGGTGAAAAATGTCAAATACACCTTCTTGTTTTTGTAAAAACATGGAATATTAGTGACGTGACTTCTCTTCATGGTTATCTTAGAACCTGCCAGAGGTCACAATCCATAAACAACGTTTCGCAGCTAAGCTACATGTTATTGGCTTATGTTTATTTTAAAGTATTATTTTCAGGTGTCTAGTGTAATAATGTTGCAAATATTGTCCAGTTCATTTATTATTTAGTATCTGTCGTGAACTAGGAGTCCCAAAGCACATAATCCCAAAAACACTTCCAAAAATGCCTACTACAGAGGGAACTCAGTGTCAAACCCCAGCTAGTAATAAGGGCAAACAAAGATTCTTTAAAAATTAAAATGATTTATTCCTCACAAAACTGAAGACTGAAGCTCCAAAAAAACAGGCAAAAAGGAGTTAGTTTCCTATAACACCAAAGGCAATCCAAAACAAGCAGGTCCTAATACAGATATTTAAAAAATCGTCAAAAAAACAGAGCAGAAAGTCAAAAAATTGGAGATACAATAAATTCACAATATCACAATAAACACAAGTACACTCACCAACTCTCTAACATATTCACAATGAACTGCCAGGAACTTTGGGAGACTCAACGGATTTATAGGGCAGAGGGCAGTTCCTGGTGGTGATTGGCAGGTGGCCCCGCCTCTTGGGGGGACTACCCACAAAACACGTGAAACATAACACAGGCAGCTTAAATACAAAGACAAAATCAAACACAATGAATAATGCACATAATCAAAACAAGTAACAGTAACATTGTGAACATAATCAAAGAATCAAAAATGAACAAAAGAGATATAAATCATGCATTTGAACCATAGACATGGGAGGAACCCTAAGTGAGATATGACAATATTCATGTATTGTGTTTCTGTGTTCTCTTATATTCCTTGTGCTTTGCGAGTGGAAACCCCAAGAGGCGGGACCAGCCTGATGTCACTGCTGAAGGACCGCCCTTAGCCTTTATATTCTAAAGCTGGGAGTGGATATTTTAGTGGTTGATTGAAGTTTAGAGAGTTCTGTTCTATTGTGAATATTGCTTTTTGGACTCAGGTTTTTACTTATTTTTCTGTGGTTTCTGCTTAGAATTTTTTACTGGAACTTGTTCACCTTGGATTCATTTTTTAGACAAGTTCTTTTGCCTTAGTTTGCCCTTCTTTGCCATTTTTGTTCTTTCATTTGTATTAATACATTCTAAACATTTCTCAAATCAAAAGTTTAAAGGCAGCTTAAAGACCAGATTGAAAACAAAGTGTCACGTTTCAACCAGGTCAAATTTGTGTTTTTGTCTGTTTTTTTTTTTCAATTTTGTGCTGTTTATTTTGTTTCTTTTGTTTATTATGTTCATTAATTTTGGCATCTATTTGTAATTGGAAAACACCTTGGTTATGTCCCATGCGTTTTGTTGGTTGTCCACCAAGAGATGGGGCCACCTGCCAATCACCAGCCAGTATATTGGAGGGCCTTCCATAATTCCTGGCAGTTCTTTTCAAACATGCTAGGGAATGGAGAGTTACTTATGTTTTGCTGTGCCTTTTGCTTTTGAATTTCTTGGGTTTTTTGAGCCTGTGCTCTGTTTTCAATTTTGCCTTAGGATTCTGTATTGGGACTTTCTTTGCTGTGGATTGCCTTGCCTTCTCATGCAATTCCTTTTGTGCTTTTAGGAGTTTCTTTGGACCCTTTGTTAAAATAAATTGTTTATTTTATAAAGATTCTTCTAGGCTTTTTTCATATTTTATTGGGGCTTGGAAAGTAATTGCTCCCCAAAGGTCATATTTTGAAAGTATTTTTGGGACGTCTGTGCTTTTGGCACTCCCGAGTCACAACACAAAGAGCAATTCACATAATTAACAAATACAACATTAACATACATAAATGACACAAAAACGAACAAAGACTTGAAACAAGACTTTGAACCCCAGCTAGAGGAGGAACCATAGCCAAAACATGACGTACGAGTGTGTCCTTTAATTGGATTGATGCCTCATCAAGTGTTCGTTCTATCCTGATGGCTGGTGCTGCTGAGAAAATCTATAGCACTTTTTGATAAAGTGGTTTAAAAACTGAATAGACTGGTTGATGTACGTGCAAATGAATGATTAAACCTTTGCAAATGAATGATTAAACATTATTACAATCTGCGGTGGGCTGGCGCCCTGCCCGGGGATTTGTTCCTGCCTTGCACCCTGTGCTGCCTGGGATTGGCTCCAGCAGACCCCCATGACCCTGTGTTAGGATATAGCAGGTTGGATAATGACTGACTGACTGACATTATTACAATACTCTGACAGAATTTTGGGAATCTCTGACTTAAACCAGCTCATGTGTGTGTAGTTGTGAACTACAACTGATTGGGCACCCATCACAGGTTGGTTCCTGTCTTGCTCCCAAGACAGGATTCAGACCTGCTATAAAACTTGAATTATCTAGGTCAGAAAAATCGCAAATAACAATATCAATTAATCACAACATTTTACATTACCATAAAGTGAAAAATAGATAAAATCATCCATCACTGTCATCTATGTATATTGGCCAAAATATTATTCTGAGTTTTTAATAGAGTTGTGAGCTACATGCCAGGATAATGATAATGCGCCATGGATATGTTTGATTACATTTCTGAGACTGCATCTGTATCTCCCTATTTTGCTATTGTTGCCCTTTCTCTCTTTTTATTTCTTTTATGGATTTTTTTGTCCTTAAGTCCTCAGCTCAATTCACAGACTAACATACAGCAATATAACATAATCAAACCTGCTTGATACAATTCAGAGTCATGTTGGGACCAGAGCCTATCCCAGTAGCAACATAAACAAAGTAGGAACCTATCCTGGATAGAGCATCAGTCCACAGCCCCAGGGTTAATTTAGAGTCACCTATTGACATAGCAAATGATTTTGTAGATGTGAAAAGAAATATGAATAACCTGTATGAATGGGAAGAACATGCAAGCTCCATATAGGCATGGGATTTAAAGCCAGATGCTGGATCTGTAATGCAGCAGCACATCTTACTGTGTGACCATCCAGCCATAATCAACAACTATTAATCTTTTTACTCTGTCAGCATCACCGAATTGAGCTGTCTGTCATCTACTGAGTTGTCTCCAGGTAGCTCCATACAAGATGCTTGGTCACACTTCATAGTCTGTTAGAGTGAATTGCCTGGCTTCGGTAAAAACTGATTTAGCTGTCTTCTTTTTATCTGTGATGCATTTCATTGCAAAAAATTGTTGAATGTTTATTTAGCTCTCCTTTTATCAGTATGTCACATCACTATTGCTGCAATTTCTGTCCTCTGAATTGCTTCAGGTTCACTGTCACTATCTACCACCTGACAGAAGGCAATATAATAACAGAGAGAGAGACAAGGAAAAATGGTGGGTGTCACAGGAATGTTTTAAAGCTCAAACTCTCAAAACGGGCAAGTGCTGGAACTGAAAGGATCATTCACACTGGTCACTTTTAATATGTGTTGTTACTTACTGAGTGGCACATACATTGCTGTGAAAAGGTATATGTCCCTTGGGTGATTTCTTCCATTTTTGTATCTTTTTGATGCTAAATGTTTTCAGGTCTTCAACCAAAATTTAAAAATAGATAAAAGGCACTTAAATGAGGAAGTAACATACTGTATGTTTCAACGTATACCATTTATGGAATTAACATAGTTATCCCACAACAATTGGCATTGTGTGGACAAACTATTTGACCCCTTGCACATCTCCATTGAGTTTAGGTCTGAATTTTAATTTGGCCAGTCCAAACCTTTAACTTTGCTTGTTGTCTGTCATTCTGATGTGGACATGTTTTTGTTGTTGACTTGTTGCATGACTCCACTATACTTTAGCTTTCGGATGGATGATTAGACATTATCATTAGCAATTTTTTGATACAGAGTAGAAATGGTTCCTTCAATTATGGTAAGTCATCTAGGTCCTGAGGTGGCAACACCATCACACTACCATCACTATGTTTGACTGCAGGTATGATGCTGCTGTGTTTCTTTAACAGCCAACGTAATGGGACTCATGTCATTCAAAATGTTCCTCTTTTCTTTCATTATGTCATATAATGTTCTCTTAAAGGGCTTGGGGATCATCTAGGGTCCTTCCTAAAAATTAAGAGCATTTATGTTTATTTTAGTTAGCAGCAGTTTCTGCCTTGCTGCTCACCAATGAAACATTTTTATCCAGCATCTTTCTGATTATGTAGTCATGAACAATGACCTTAGCTGAGGCATGGAAATCCTGCCATTCTTTGGATTTATTTACAATCCTTTGTGACCTCCTGAATGATTTTACACTGCAACCTTGGAGTAATTTTGACAGATTGGGTACTCCAGGAAATATTTAATACTGTTCCAAGCAGATATTTGAAGTCAGAGTCGTGGAGTTGAAGTCGCTGTCAGAAGCAATTATTGGGTTACTGGAGTTGGAGTTGGTAAAAGTGTACCGATTCTAACTCCATCTAAATATAAATTGTAATATAATGTGTTAAAATTTCAAATTTCACATGTACTAATTAGATTAAGCAATTTTTTTCTTTATAGCATGCATTTAAATCTACATTGAAGACTGATGTCTATCACGTTATCTCTCTATTATAAAAGGAAATCCTGAGGCGAGTCTTTTTCAAAGAGATAATTTCAAGTCCTGCAAGACGAGACTTTAGCCATGAGATTTTTTCAAGTCACGCTCTCCTTTCAACCATATTCAACCACACACATGGCCCTCTCATCGTTCATTTATATGAATGCTTTTGACAGACACAGTTCCTGCTTTCTTAGCTGTTATAAATTTTTACATTTTCCTTACTTTAAGTTCCCAATAAAAGAAGATGTATTATGTCCAAATCTTATTGAAGAATTTCATCCCGAAGAGTTATCAATAGAAGAAAGGAGTACACGAGCAATCCTAGCACTGAGAAACGATGGACTCAAACGACTTAACGTGAAAATTGCCGATTGATTACACGGCAAATTGGTTAAATGCGTATCAATACACTATGCTGAAACAGTTGGTGGTGATCGTGTGGAAGATGAAAACATCAACTTACAATATCCCGAAGAATATTGACAACCATTAACATTGTACGGTCTTCCACTGCCCAAATTACTGTAGAAAGAAGGATTTATCCAAGAAAGGTACTACATCTTCAGGGAATAACATTAGACAACAAAGGAGATCTTGATATACCATTTGTATTAAAACGTTTACAGTTTCCCATTAGAAAAGCTTTTGCAATGACAATTGACAAATCACAGAGACAAACATTCGAAAAAGTCACTTTATTTATTAGAGAGAAACAAACGAAATTCATTCACGGGCAGTAATACGTTGCATTGTCACGATGTAAGTCCAAAGTGTAAAGTCCAGAATCAAAATTCAATGCGATATTAACGAAAATTTAATTAAAAAAAAATTTTACTGAAGTTTTACAGTAACAGTGTGTGTTTAAAAAGTATTTCCATGTTAATTTCAAATCCAAACAGAACAAAATTGTACAACGCAACAAATACCTCTAATGCAACATGAAACATAATTTACTTTCAAATTATTATGTTTTACTATTTTTTAATACGATTAATTACTCTCTGCAATGTAAAATAGTTAGTTCTATTATACATATGTAACAATTCCCATGAAAATAGCAATCTGTTTAAATTGTACATCCGCATCCCCATATGCGAGCGGCTGAACCGCAAAGTGGCTGGCGCATAGTGCCTGCCTGGGGACTGGCGAGCTAGTAGCTGAGCTTTATCAATATCTCATCCAGAAATTTCTTAAAGGTCATCAAGGTTTGTGCTTCAGTTACATAACCCCATGATAATTAACATTCTATGGCTAACCATCCTATGGAACACCAATCCATAGTGTCATCTGAAGGAGCTACATATAGTGGATTCAGAAACTATTCAGATTCCTTCATTTTCAGCACACTTGATTGTGTTATAGATTTAATTTTAAGCAGACACATTTGGCATTTTGCCTATTAATCTACACTCCTTGGCTCACAATGACAAGGTAAAAACATGTTTTTAGAAAGGTTTACAGATTAAAAAACAGAAACTGAAATCTCTCATGGATATACCTTATGTATTCAGACTTTTTGCTGTGGCACTTCAAATTGTGGTCAGGCTCATCCTGTGTGCTTAAATTATCCTTGACATATGTGTAGAATTTGATTGAATTCTACCTGTGGAAAATTGTATTGATTGGACAGTTTAGAAAGGCAGGCATCTGTGTGTATGAGGTCCCACAATTCACACTGCATGTCAGGACAAAAACCAAGCCATGAAGTCCAAGGAACTCTCTATAGACCTGGTGAGGCATACAGTAGATCAGGGCAAGGGTATAAAGCCATTTCTAAAGCTCTGGGCATTACCAGGAGCGCTGTGGTCTCACTAATTGTGAAATGGAAGAAGTTTGGAACCACCAGGGCTCTTCCTAGAGTTGGCTATCCAGGTAAACTTATTAACCATGCAACAAGGGCTGTGGATAGGAAGGTGACCACTCTAACAGAATTTCAGAACTCTTCTGCTGGGACGGGAGATGAGAAAACCATCAAAATTATGACCATCTCTGCAGCATTTGGTGAATTGAACGTTCATGGTAGATTGACTAGATGGAAGCCACTCTTTTGTAAAAGACATATGAGAGTTTAAGGGATTCTGAGAGCATGAGGAAAATATTGTATAATTTGATGAGACCAAAACTTTGGGTGAATTCCAAATACTATGTCTGGTGAAGACCAGGTATTGCTAATCACTTGCCTAATACTGTCTCTATAGTGAAACATGTTGGTGGCAGCATCATGCTAAAGGGGATGCGTCTCCGTGGCAGTGGTCAGAATTGAGGAAAAGAAGAATGCAGCCAAATACAGAGAGGACCTTGAAGAAAACTTGCTTCATATTCCATCAAACTTCAGACTGGGGCAATGGTTCACTTTTTCAGCATGACAATGACTCTTAAGAGTACAGCCAAGACAATGCTGGAGTGGCTTTGGGACAAGTGTCAGATTATGCTTGAGTGGCTCAGACATAAACCCTATAAATCATCAATGGAGAAAGGTCGCAACTCACAGATGCTTCCCATCCAATCTAGTAGAGCTTGAAAGGATCTGCTAGGAAGAATGAAGTAAACTCTCCAAATCCAGATGTGCAAGAAATTTACATAAGATGAGCTATAGCTGTAATTGCTGCCAAAGGGGCTTCTACAAAGTATTGAATTAAGGTTGTGAATGCTTGTATAGATAGACTTTAGTTTTTTAAATTTTTAATATATCTGCCATCTTTTCTGAAAACAGGTTTTCAGAAAAGTCATTAAGGGTTACTAAATACAGATGTAAAATTGGCAAATTTATTTATTTAAAATTAAATACACCACAAAATAAAGTGTGCAGAAAGTGAAGGGGTCTGAATACTTCCTGAATCCACTGTACCTATATCTTTCATTGGATACAGGGAGATGGAACCATTCCACTTTATTTTAAGTTACAAGTGTGTATGAGCAAGTCACAAAAGAATGAACATCAAACAAATTTAAAAAAAGCACTCTACATGTAAAACAAGACACACAAGTCTCCTGTTGGGTATGCCTCCTGTCCTTTAACAACCAGGGGGTACTACAGATGGCTTCATCCAGCATACGTAAGTGAAAAATGTGCCATGTTCTCTTGTGGGAAGCTAATGAATTTTGTTTCTGGGAACTCTCCACGTTGCTGCATGACCAGACTGGCATACAGTACAGTTCCACTGGTCTCTGTTCATCTTTTTCCTTGCCTTCTGCTTTATCAATGATAGTCTCTTGCCAGCCACATTGTGTTGCATTAGATGCTTTCCGATTGTAAGGTTTTATGGTACATGCTGCATTCATATCCTTGCTGTGAGCTACACATAATCTTTTGTATTTTGATTTTATACATTCTGTCTGAGAGTACCTGGTTGTTTGGATTACGTAATTATCTTACACTATCTCCACACTCAACTTTTAAAATCATCCCATTGTGTCTTCTCCTGCACCTCCCTCAGATGATTGTACCTCATCACTCAGCCATTCTGAACCAATCCGATCATTTATATTGTCACACACGTGAAGGTAATTCCACTCCAGGCCATGAGGTGGCGGGGTGCGCTAACCTTTTCTCTGTTATCCCTGCAGACCAAACACGGGAAATTCTGCCTGATTCCGGCTACAATGACTTCACTTCCGGGTCTGGATACGAAGATATCATTTCTGGTTCTGGCCACCCTGACACCACTTCTGGGTCTGGCTACAAAGGCATTATTATCAGTTCCAACCACCCTGACGTCACTTCCATGTCCAGCCATGATGACATCACTTCCAGTTCCCTGCCTTAAAACCCAGACCATTTCCTATGCTTCCTCAGTTCAATGGAGAACTCGAATCTGTACACATCAGTGCAACTAAAGTACACAGGTGGCTGCCGCAAACCTTCTTCTGTGTTTCAAGGCTATTTATTTCACAATATCTTAGTTCTTTTCAGCCCTGCTTCATGTTCTGTATTAATGTTTCATTCTCTTATGCAGCCAAGCTTCTTTTACAGCTTGGATAATCATTTTCTCATCAATGTAAGAGAGTCTGATTTAAAATTTAGAAAGGGAGACAGCTCCTGGGACTTCTTCCATGCACATTTCCTCTTTACTAATAGCAGTATATCCCTGCATTGTCCAAACCAACTACATTGCCAAAACCTGTTCACAACTAATGAATTAACGCCTGGTGCCACTCATACACATTTGACATTTTGACCACACTACTAACTTTCAGATGACTACATCATATATGAACATACTACCAAAAAAATTTTAAAAAACATACAAATCATTTACATAAGATTTCATTTCTTCTGGTAAGGAATGATCAGAGCTGATTTACAGTTCTAAGAGATGATGCTTGAATTCCACTTCAGCCATCAACAGTGTGCAATTTGCACTCTATCCCAGTGTCTGAGTCCTTAAAGAAATGTGTTAGGTTAATTTTTGATTCTAAATTGGTCCAGTATCCTTGTGTGAATGTGTGTAGTCATAGTATGTCATTGCTGTAGTTTAGAAAATGAACATTTTGAGATGTTCAATGGTTTCGGCTTCAAGAGGTTCTAACTTGGGCCGTTACAGTTAAACAATATAACTACCATGGCTACTAATGTCACTATGACCCATAATTATACAAAAAAGGCCTGGTAGTAGGGGCAGAGGAGAAGAGATGTAGACATGTATTGATAAGGGATGGATAACTTTGTTTCTTGATGCAAAGGAAATTGTCTGTAGGTTACCATCAGCAAAAACCAAGCAACTGGTTACTGACTTTCGCTGCACCAAACAGCCTCTATGTCTGGTCACTATTTGGATGTTGAGGTGGTGAACTGCTACAAATACTTGAGGGTCCACATCTATGACATAATGGATTGGTCTCATAACTCGGGGGAACTACATAAGTAAGGGTCTTTTTATCTTAGGAGGCTGTGTTCCTTTAATGTGGGTAATTGATATCCTTCACATCTTGTATAACTCTGTGATGGCCAGTGCAAATTTCTATACTGCGGTGTGTCCGGCTGGTAACATCTCTTCAAGAAAGGCCCACCAAATCAACACATTTAAAGGGCAGTTTATTGCACTTGTATGTAAATGAATATTATTAAATTCATGTTAATTGCCTAACTCTTCAATTATTTTGTCAGCTCTGCTATTTATAGGCGTACCGTATACATCATTGTTGTGACCACAAAGCAAAACTATTCTGAAAACAGAGGACCGTATAAAGTGTAATCATAACAGCATTCCTATCCTTTTCTGTCTTTTAGTACAAAGCATGACATTCAGGACAAGTAAACAGTTGAAAGAATGCAGAATTGTGGTGGCCTAAACATTGTGGTATCTCTAAGCTGTAGAAGTTACTGATTACTCAACATGCAAATTTTCCCAAAGCACTTAAAAGTATATTCCTGAACAGCCACATGCTCTTTGGATAGCACGTTTGCATGTAAAGTTACCTAACCTGCCTTTTAACATTAAGTTATAAAAATTCCTCCTGAGGACAGATGATTCATCCAAACAGACTGCCACTTCCTATTCACTTAATGTTTCCAAAGTAAAGTCACTTTTGGGCATCCGAGTTGTGATTTTCAGCCAACATACTAAGTAATTTGTTCCATGTAAGTTCTGGGTTTAAAGAAGTGTCACCATTTGTGCAGTCATCTTCCAAAGTTACTGTTTTTTTCTTATTAAAAGTCTTATTATGAAGTAATAGCAGGCAGCTTTTTATAATTTTAAGGATAGTGTATCTGCTGATTTAATTAATCTTCAAATTGAACCAGTTTGTTACATTTTCTCACACTTCATTTATTTAATCTTACAAGAGTTGCAGACCCTTCTGCACCCCATTTACTTAATACAGAAAAAGATCCTCTTAATGCAGTCCATAGTGTTCTACGTTTATGACAATTCTGTGCTTGTCTTTTCACTGTTGCCAGGATTCTTGTTAGTTGTATTGTTAATTATATTTCTTTCTTTGATAGCGTCTTAAAAGTGAAAGAAAATAATATACATTGTAGTGCAATAAAATAAATTTGTTGCTTCTTTGTAAAAGCCCAACATTTCATTTAGAGAAAACCTTTCCTATTTAAATCAGTTTTAATACACCCTTTCTGGATATTTTTTGTTTATTTTACATCTAGGTGGTTCGCCCCCTGCTTACTTCGCTTGCTAACCACATACTCTATCAGCCGGCGCTATACGCCTGCCACTTTGCGTCTCTGCCCCTCACATTGTGAAGAGGGGGGATGAACACATCACAAGGAGACGTGGTCGCTCCTCCGAAACCCCCTCTTAAACGGTGATAGAATGGGAAACAAATACAGTTTTTTTTTACTTCCTCTTTGCTTAAACAGCCGCTGGCTTGCTGCTGCGCCACGTAATCCGCATCTCGTGCTGCGCTTCAAACGTTTAAAAGCCTGTACAGCAGCTGTCCTACTGCTTGTGTTTTATTTCTGGCCCTGGGCGTTGTTAAATCTCTTGGCACAAAGTCTTGTCTCACAGGACGTGAGTTCTTGATATTTTTTAGTTTATAATTTAAAAATGGAATAAGAATCTGAAAATCTAACAACATCACATTAAAATTCGATAAATCCTGAATAGAATGATACCAAACATACTGTACATATGTAGGTTTTAAAATAAGCCCGATTTAAAGCGTGACAAAAAACATGACATAAAAACATCACATACCATCGTTGCACAAAATCATTGCACTTTTAGGCTTAGGATTTTATTTATATATAAATATATATAGAATAGATTTACTTGTTGTATAAGTAAGGTCATCTGCCATACAATTTACTTAATCCCCTTATAAATAATGAAAAAACTTTTCTTCTTCTTTGGTTTTATGGCAGTTGGCTCATAGCTATCAAGTGATTTACCACCACTTTCTGAACTGGAGTGCAACTCTGGATATTGATTTTAACATACACAATTTCCCACCCCCCATAATTAGAGAAGTATCATATTCCATAAAAGAGACCAGTGTTCTTGGGAAACGGTATTAGATATTTAAAGTCATATTCCTGAAAATCACTCTGAAGAATATTACCAGTGTAAAATTGTAATTTGTCCCTTTCCATCTGTAAAGACTACCATTCTCTCTCATCAATATATCTTGGACACTCTGCATGTACATGCTTGATTGTTTCTAGATGAGAAAAATACCCACACCTCCCATTAACTTATGTTTTCATTAAATACAAACTATTATTCAGCCATCAGTGCTCAAACCTTAATCTTGATAATGCCACCTCCTCCCTTTTGTTCTTCTCTGCAGTTCTCAACCATCCCACTTCTTTCTAAATGTTTTCTCTTCATCCCATTGCCTCTTCCATATTCTTCTAATTTCAGTTTTTATTATTACCAGTTTGCAATAAGCATTTAATAACACACGTTAAGGGATAGTGTAATATGACAGGGTGCCACTGTTGGAATAATTCCATGAAGTTAAAGAATTAAACATGTTGAGTTTATTTAGTTATTTTGTTAAATGGTGCAACTCAAACCACCTACAACTGAACACCAGCAAAACCAAGGAGCTGGTGGTGGATTTTAGGAGACCCAGGACCCTCCTGGACCCCGTGATCATCACAGGCAATTTTGTGCAGAGGGTTCAGACCTATAAATACCTGGGAGTGCAGCTGGATGATAAATTGGATTGGACTGCCAATACTGATGCTCTCTGCAAGAGAGGACAGAGCCGACTATACTTCCTTAGAAGGCTGGCGTCCTTCAACATCTGCAATAAGACACTGCAGATGTTCTATCAGACGGTTGTGGCGAGCGCCCTCTTCTACGCGGTGGTGTGCTGGGGAGGCAGCATAAAGAAGAGGGACGCCTCACACCTGGACAAACTTGTGAGGAAGGCAGGCTCTATTGTAGGCACGGAGCTGGACAGTTTGACATCCGTGGCAGAGCGATGGGTGATGAGCAGGTTCCTGTCAATAATGGAGAATCCACTGCATCCACTGAACAGTATCGTCTCCAGACAGAGGAGTAGCTTCAGCAACAGACTGCTGTCACTGTCCTGCTCCACTGACAGACTGAGGAGATCATTCCTCCCTCACACTATGCGACTCTTCAATTCCACCCGGGGATAAACGTTAACACTATACAAGATTATAACCTGTTATACCTGCCTTGCACTCTTCACCTTGCATTTTTTACCTTGCACTGCTTTTTTTTGCTCTTTAATTAATATTGTTTTTATCAGTATGCTGCTGCTGGAGTATGTGAATTTCTCCTTGGGGATTAATAAAGTATCTATCTATCTATGTATTTGAAATAATAAGGCACATATGACTCTGATCTGTGGGGAAAACACAAGGTGCAAAAGAACCAGAAAAAATAAACAAAAACCTTGCTCCCTCACTTAGCCTACCTATAGAAATTACTAAAATTCAATTTGTCTGGTCCCACATGCCCACCTTTCAAGCACTCTTACAGTTCACCTCCTGTCTCTCCACCATGAGCTCTGGCCTCTCTTCCTCAGGCAATTAACCCTTCATTCTGATTCTTTTTTTAGTTCCTTGCTTTCTGATGTGAGCTTTCTATTCAGGTTACTTCTGACCAGGTCCTGAAGCATTACACCTGTAGTAATGTATCACATTCATTCAACCTTTTGATACAATGTGGGATGCAATCTACATACTGTGATTTCAAAAACTTTGAAGGCACTGTAGTTTTATTTTTTGGGTGAGGTGTTGAACCTGATATAAAAATAAAGAATAAGAGCTTCTATATAAAAAAAAAATCAAGTATTTATTTGTTATTATAAAAATACAGCTGTTTTCCCTAAAACTAACACTTCATATCATTTTATATTTACCAAAAATTCCTGGTTGCTCAGTGCCTTCAAGTCATGGAGTGGGAGGAAACCGGAGCGCCCGGAGGAAACCCACGCAGACACGGGGAGAACATGCAAACTCCACGCAGGGAGGACCCAGGAAGCGAACCCGGGTCTCCTAACTGCGAGGCAGCAGCACTACCACTGCACCACCCTCATAGAAGACAACTGAATGCAATTTATCTTTCAGTCAACTGATCGTACCCTGTAAGAAAGAAAGTGCATACTGTAAGTAGCAGCCATCACATATATTTCAGGAGATTTCTGAACAAATCATGTTGTGATATTAAATGTGTTTGAAAATAAATGATTATAAACTGTTATTTTTTCTTCATGTTTAGAGTAACTCGTAAAAACCTGCACGTATCACACAATTCAGGATCATCTTGTTTGACGACTATTTGAGGCATGTTTATCTCAGTTCAATCTTTTTTTTCAGAATTGCAGTGGCTTATACTTTGGAAAGCATGGAAATTAATTAAACACCAGAGGCTCAAACAAAGGTATGTGTTATTGTTATTTTCACTGGAAGACGAACATGTGCCTAGAGGTGTCAGGAATAAAATGCACTTAAAAAAGAAATGTCATAGCGCTTTAGTACATTTTTTTCAACAAGACCTAGATTATTTCTGGTAGATTTTATGCACAGCTACATCTTACCTACAATACAAAAAAGTGGAATAATCTCAAGAAATACATAAGATTATGTCTACTATGCATTAAAACACACATGGAGAGGATAAACCCAAGGTAAACACAAAAGTAAAAAAAGCAAAATGATACTTAGAGACTCAACGCCCTACAGTAGCTGCCTCACTAAGCCTAAGCAAAATTTGCATCTTTGTCCTTGCTTCCCTATTTTCAGTGACTTGTATATTACAAAATTAGCAATTGCAGTCATCAAGTTTGATGGGGTTAACTTTTACCCATCTATAGAAATGCAGCAACTGCCATAAAAGTGCTATGTACCCAGACAATGGTATTGTATTTTGATGTTGTTCCATAAAGGCAACATGGCTGAAATCTAAAAGGATGTTAGCAATCTGATCTTCTCTGTTCATGTTACTCCAATGCATCACTATATTAGCATACTAAGGTAAAATTATGAGATGCAGTGTTTTCTTGCTGCACTACTTTACCAGACTTCTATATACCTTCTAGAACATATAATCCTTGTATTGTACCTGTTGTAGTGGTAACTCAGTAAAATACAGGACTGGCAGTATTGTAGATTAGATTAGATTAGATTAGATTGGATTAGATTAGATAGCCGTTATTATTCCCAAGAGGAATCTGTTGCATACAACAACAGAAACATAAAAAACAAAGATACAGACTGACAGGAAAAATAATTAAGATGGCCTGAGCTGGATTAAGGGTTGTCTGTGCCTGCTGGTGGACATCTCCTTGTGCTGAGGAATCTGAAAAGGGTAACCAGGAGATATGTCTGATTTTTATAGAAGGAAGCACCAATGCTTGTGGTTTAAAAACAGTATATTTGCCCTTGTGTTTTAACCTCATTTTAATGGATTATTTTTCATTGCCTTTTAACCTCCATATTCACTTTTATTGGATTATTGATTGAAAAAGAATTTTGCACTAATAATAATAGTAATGCATTTTATTTATATAGCACCTTTCCCTTGCTCAAGGCACTTCACAGAGTGTCAGAAAGAAACAACAGATATATAACCTTGGATGCAAATGTTTCCTAAATAGAATGCTAAAACAGATAGAAACATGATAGAATGCTACAACAGATAGAAACAGGATACACAAATCATTAAATAGAATAAAAGAGATTAAAATATGAAATTTAATACTAAAAGAAAAGCCTAGCAGATAACATCATTTGAGATATCACACACACAAATAATCCTGAGCATCTGGACACAAAGGAAGACTAAAAAAGGGGGCAGAATCTCAGGTTAAGTTAAACGCCTTCCTGAACAGATGACTTCTAAGTCATTTTTCAAAAAAATGAATGGAGTCAGCAGATGTAACTAAATTTAGGAGGTCATTCCAAAGCCTGACCGCTATACAGCTAAAGGCCTTGTCACCCATAAAGTGCAGGTTAGTGTGGGGCACAACAATATTGCCAGAATCAGAGGACCTTACTGGGTGAACAGGGGCACAGTGATGGAGAATTTCACTGATGTAGTCCAGTGCAAGGCTATTTAAAGTTTTGTAGGTTAATAATAGAATTTTAAATTCAATCCTGTAAGACGCAGAGGCAAAGGAGGATGGGTGTTATGTGTTCACTATTGCTGGTTGATAGATTTGGTTGTTAGATAACTGCTCCAGCTCACTTAGTAATCTTATGATGGTCAATATAGCATGGAAATAGTTTCCATAATGGCATAAATTCATAATGGGTAACCACATGTGCTGACCAAACTTAAGCATGGAAAGCTTATGTTAAAGTCTGTTAACACATTTTTATAATTCAATACAGACTTTCAGCCATAAGCAAAATACAACCCATGGTATAGTACAGGAGGTATAGACACTCTATTAGAAACTTTATGGGAATAGCCTGGTGAGTGGCTATATTGTCATTGAAGAACATTCGGAGATTAGCGACATAAGCGTTTGAAGGTTTGTTCTAGGTTGAAATTTGAAAATATTATTCTTCCTGGAACAGAAAATCCCTCAAAAACACCCCCCACCTCCATAGTTTTGAATCTTATACCAAATGGGCTACCTATGTTATGTGAAAAGGGGTAGAAGAAAGAGACAAATTCATAGGTTTAAACCCATGCACACATTTGAAAGGGAATAGCACTGTGGAAGTTGATTTGTGCATATATCTAACTAATAGTACTCAAAAATATATGTGCTTCATTTGAATGAAGTTTGATGCATAACAATGTACTGATTAACCTCTTCAATTTGTCTGTTGGAATGGAGGTGGTAATCAGAAGATAAATTATTTGAAATGCTTATTCTGAAACAAAACTCATTAAAAGCAAGGAACAAACTGAAATTCTTTATCAGATGCTAGAAAAAACATGTAGATGGAACAATTTATCAATATAGGTATGAATCATTTCCTTAGGAAAAGAAAGGTTTTCAGAAGGATGAAATGGGCTGTCTTGAAAAAAACAATTTGCAATGATGAGAACATTAATATGTCCAGCAGAATTTGAAATGTCATTAATGAAGTTGACTGAAACATTTGCCCAAGATCTGCTAGGCTAAATAAGATCTACTGGACAACTATGTACAGTTTTAAGATTTATTACAGATATTACAACCCCTTACATACTTTCAGGTCCCTTTCCAGATATGGACAAGTCCCGTTTTCCAGTCAGTTGGGATGACACTCATCTCCCAAATGGAAGCAAAGATTGTTTGCAATGCAAGGAAGACAGTCTTACCAGCAGCCGGAATAAGTTCATCCCAAATACCACAGATCTCTGCAGCCTTCCCTACCCTCAACTGGTTGACCTCAACTGGTTCACCACCTGTGCAATCTCAGTGAGACTGGGTGGTTCAAAGCTAATTGGAGGATCAGCCACAAGAACTGTGGACCCAGAAATGTCCAACGTCCAAGCCAGACGATCAGCTTTAAACAGCTGATCAAAGTAGCCAACCCAGCAGGTCACAACTGCAGCATCATCCATAAGGACCATTCCATCACCCACCCTAACTCTCCAAGGAACAAATTCAGATGTGCGTAGTGCTTTGATTCCTCTGTAAGCAGGACATGGGCCACTAGACCACAGATGGTGTGTCACTTGCTCACAGATTCCGCAAACAAACACCTCCTTATCTGCCCTCAGCGCCCTCGCAGCCATCCTTCTAAGTTCCTAGTACAGACTGGAGTTGCCATCAAGCTGTGTGCTGTGAATACTCTTGATGATATCCAGGGTGCCCTACGAGGTGAAACACCTCTTTCTGGGAACACTGGTAACACCTACACAGCCTTCAGCAACCTTCAGGGTCTTGTTAAGGAAGGTCTCCCACATCACATTAGGATCATCAGTCGCACTCAAGTCTGTAAGTTCTTTGCACAAACTGGGTGCAAATTTATTAGAAACAGCCTGATCTTGGAGTCTGGGCAGGTCCAACCTCATAGGTGGTACCTATTGAACATAAGCTGGATCCTCAGAGAAGCAACAACAAATCTGTGGTCAGAATTAACAAATTGGGCACATCTGTGGACCCTGCAGTTTTGTAAGAGCCTCCAGCATCCTCCCACAAGGCTGTGATTGATCTCCTTCACCACACCACCAGTATTGGAGTACCAAGTCCAACAGTGCGGCTCAGGGCGCTGGAAGCAGGATCCAGCAATATGCAGCACTTGATCTTTTGCAAAGTCAAGAATCATGGAGCCTCTTTCACCACAGTTGCCAGACCTATGGGGACCAACACAATTCTCAGAGCCAGCCCTGTCAGTACTAGTGGTTGAAATTAAATCACCCATGACCAGAGGGGGGTCACGTAGTAGGCAACCATCCACCATCGAGCAAAGTTGTGAATAAAACGTCTCTCTCACCGAGAAATCTCTCACTGCAGTCGGAGCATATACTAAAACAACAGAAAAGGCACCTAGAGAGTGCCTTAATCTGAATCTCATAATACAGTCGTTGAAATGAGTGACATCAGACACCATCAGAAGGAGCTGATCCACCACAGCAACAGCTACTCAGAGTGATCAGTCCAATAAAAGGTGTACCCACCTAGAATTCTGAATTTTAAATTGCATATTAATCAGATCACTAGGACAGCATTTTTTCACTTAAGAAACATAGCTAAAGTTAGACCTCTTATATCACTGAAAGATGCTGAGAAATTAGTTCACGCGTTTGTTTTCAGTCGACTAGATTACTGTAACGCACTCCTCTCAGGACTACCCAAAAAAGACATAAATCATTTGCAACTAGTGCAGAATGCAGCTGCTAGAATCCTAACGAGGAAAAGAAAATCCAAGCACATTTCTCCAGTTTTGATGTCACTGGTTACTTGTGTCATTCAGGATTAAATTTAAAATTCTGCTTATGGTTTATAAAGCCTTAAATAATCTCGCCCCATCTTATATATCGGAATGTTTGACACCTTATATTCCAAATTGTAACCTTAGATCCTCAAATGAGTATCTCCTTAGAATTCCAAGAACAAAACTTAAAAGAAGTGGTGAGGCGGCCTTCTGCTGCTATGCACCTTAAATCTGGAATAGCCTGCCAATAGGAATTTGCCAGGCTAATACAGTAGAGCACTTTAAAACACTGCTGAAAACATATTACTTAAACATGGCCTTTTCATAACTTCACTTTAACTTAATTCTGATACTCTGTATGTTCAATTCATCATAATAACTATTCATGGTGGCTCTAAAATCCGTACTGACCCCTACTCTCTCTTCTGTTTCTTTTTCCGGTTTCTGCCTGCGCCACCACCACCTACTCAAAGCATCATGATGCTCCAACAATGATGGATGGATTAAAAGCCAGAAGTCTACATGACCATCATCATCAAGTCCTTCCATGAGAACCCTAAATACAAAGAGGACTGTTTCATTTATGTTAGGTAGAATGCCCAGAGGGGACTGGGCAGTCTAATGGTCTGGAATCCCTACAGATTTTATTTTTTTTCTTCAGCTGTCTGGAGTTTTTTTTTTTCTTGTTTTTTCTGTCCACCCTGGCCATTGGACCTTACTCTTATTCTATGTTAATTAATGTTGACTTATTTTATTTTCTTACTGTGTCTTTTATTTTTCTATTCTTCATTATGTAAAGCATTTTGAGCTACTTTTTGTATGAAAATGTGCTATATAAATAAATGTTGTTGTTGTTTTTGTAGAGAGATCTGGCTAGTCCTAGGTCTGCGCTCCTCAGAGAGTGCTGCCACCAAAATGTGGAGTTTACGAAGCTCCTCTGACAGTAAAGGAAGATAATTATCATGCTGGAGAGACAAGATATTTCATATGCCTACCCGGATGGGCCGCCTCAGATTGGGACCCGAGTGCAGGTGACTCCTCAGCACCACATCAGTTCCAATTCCCCATTGGCTGTCTGGTGGTTTTAACTCTTCCAGGAATGAGGCTTTCTCCTATTCCCTTCATAATGCGAGCAGCCTTCCTATGCAGCAGAGCTACTCCTGTGAAGAGCAGAAAGGAGTCATGTCCATCATTTCAGAGCTGGGTGAATTATTTTTACAGCGGATGAAGTGCCAATTCTACCACCAACTCCCTGCAAGATGGAGGATTGTTTGCAAGACGGATGCAGTTTAAAGTCATACCCACCAATTAATGGTGCCATTCTCCCAAATCAATTTTTATGGTTAAAAAAATGTCCTAATCCCAGCATCATAGTTCTTTTCAGCAGGAACAAATTCCTTCTAGAAGTAAGCACAGGAATGTAGTTTTTGTCTTAGAATGTTTTCAAAATTGAAACACTCCAACGTGACCTTCAAAAACCTTTACTTCTATCTTGAAAGAAAGATTTCCATCAGAATGGCACAAGATTAGAGCTGAAGTGAGCAATGTTTTTAGGGTAGCAAAGTGATCAGCTTCAGGAGTCCATGAAAACTTCTTACAATATTTTCTTGAAAAAGAATTTACTTGGTACTATATACTTCTTCATACATTTGTAATAATACTCAGCAAACGGAAATTTTATGTGCATAACTGTAATGGGTAAAAATCAATCTATTCTTCACAAAACTGGTAGATATCTCATAACCTAGGACAAACAATGAAAATCTGTGAATTTTTGTTTTTTCTAATTTGCAAATAACACATTTGTCCCCAGTCTATATAGCTTCTCTCTGAAATGTTCCACACAAGTGGCAAAATCAGATGTAAAATCAAAATGGCATCAAAAACAGAGACACATCTTACAAGCTCATCTTTTAAGATGTAGTTAACAAATATCTGAAAAATGGCAGGTGCATTATTTAAACTCTAGGGCACACCAAGTTGTTCTTGATGTTTAGTGACTGTATTAAATGGTGTTTTCTATTTGCCACACCCATACACATGCATCAAATTATACACACTCCTTCGATCTAATTTCATTGTAAGTCCAAACCTAATTCATCCACAGAATGATGAAACATGGAAGGTAATTATTTTTCATAGTAGTCTTAATTTGTTACAATCAATATATAGCCATGGAGTGCCATCCTTTTTATGTAAAAAAATTCAGATGTGTGCATCAGTTTTTGCCCTAGGAACCAAGTTACCCCTGCTCTTCTATAACATTTCAGTAATTATTTACTGCTCTGATGCTGATATTTCTGGTTATAAAATAGGTCATCACGATAGTAATTGACAAAAGAATTCATAATTAATTGCATAATTACAGTATTTGCTATAATTCCCAACATATTATCACAAATTCATTTGAGGGTTCCATTAGAGTGCCTTGTTCTCTTACATGATTTGGCTCAAAAACTAATCAGCACATCGACATCTAAGAACAGGCTTATGTTTCGAGTTTGGTATTTTTCTGTCCAGCCATTATAGCTCTAGACCGTCCTTAAGAAACTGTGGCACACAGGCACACACATAGACAGACATCTACCATCACCGAGATATTGATGTTTTCAGTATTGGGATACCCTAAAAAGTCGAGATATGTCGGAAACCGGAGATTAATATTTTTGATGAATCTAAAGCTTTCACCATGGGTTATGGAGGGGAGGACGCAAAGCAAAAGGAAACTGGCACCATTAGGAGTGCTTGAAACCGTGAGAAAACCATTAGCCAGATTCCAATTTTTATAGCCCTCCATGGTTTTAGTCTCCAGGATAGTTAGTGGATATAAATGCCAAATGACCTCACAAAAGATCAAATGGGCAGTCATATGGCCAGCGAGCGGTAAAACTATGCCCTCACCAGGAAAAGCAAATGTAAAGCTGTAGCAGGACTACATAAAATATCAGTTGTGTTTGTTCAATGTTGCAAGTCTTTTTTGTCTGACCTTTTTCTTGCATATCAGGGGTAGGCAATGTCAGTCCTGGAGGACAGTTTTAAACAGCCGCATTCACTGTTTTAATGGCTCCTTATTAGCAATAAGATGCAGATGACAAAGGATCCAGCAGTTCTCAATCTAACTTGTTTCCATTTACAGCTGTGTGGATTCGTATGCACTATTTGGTTTAATAAAACACTCAAGAGAAAAATTTGACAGACTGAAAATTATCTGTTTTAGGGATCAAAATCATTTACATGATATCCTTGGAAAGGAAAAAAAATCTATGATATAAGAACCTAATATAGCAGACTAACAAGCCATACAATTAAATAAGGTCTGTGATTGCCAAGGATTGGTTTCTAATTAAGCAATTGGGTTGGAACGCTAACCTGAAGCCTGAAGCCACGTTGCCTAATCCTGTTGTATGTTTAAACCAGTGTTTCCCAACCTCAGTCCTGGAGGCACACTGTGGCTGCAGGTTTTTGTTCTAACCAGATTCCTAATCGGTGACAACACCTGATAACACTGATCTCATTTAATTGGCTGGTATTACTGCTGATTAACTGTACATACTGCATCTCTGTTGTCAGTCATTAGCACTAAAACATAAGTAACATGATAGTTATAATTTGATACTAACCCTCACCTATTCTGTTTCTCTTCTCGGTACTCAAATGTGGCACTTGCTGCCAAGTTGTTGTGCCTGCCTATGGTAAAGTCATCCCTGATGGAGGATCGCTGGAATCGTGGGAAAGAGAGGTCCTTTCATCAGATTGGCTGGCCCAGCACTGTTTCAGCTGTGGAATGGCCAAATGGAGGAGGCAGCTTGATGGATGAGGTCTCCAGGACTCTAAACAAATCCAAATCATATTATGTGATGTCATCCACTGTTAAATTCTGCTATGTACTTCTAAAATTTTTATTTTTATACTGTATTGAGGATTTGTTCTGTTCTGTGTATTATATTGTATTGACCCCCTTCTTTTTGACACCCACCGCACGCCCATCCTACCTCTTTGAACTGCCTTTCCCGAGGTTTCTTCCATTTTGTCCCTACTGGGGTTTTTTTCGGAGTTGTTCCTTGTCTTCTTAGAGAGTCAAGGCTGGGGGGCTGTCAAGAGGCAGGGCCTGTTTAGCCCATTGCGGAACTCCTTGTGTGATTTTGGGCTATACAAAAATAAATTGTATTGTATTGTATTATGTTTCTTTTATTCGACATTCATAAAAGCACAGCAGCATGATTTTTACATTTATAAGACATTTAGAAATATTTCTGCCTTTGCTATAGATTTAAATGCTTAACTCTCTTTTGTTGATTTCATTATATTTTGCCCTTTCTCTGTGCAGTTTTTCCTCTTTGTTGTATCTTATTAATGACAATTAAAAATAAGCAGAGCGGACACGCTGGCAAACAACACTGAATAATTAAAGGCTGCAACTACTTTAGCATCAGACCCACTAATTAGTAAATAATGGATTAATTAAACAATTAGAACAAGTAAGAAGTTAGAATGAAAATCAAGATGAAAATATTGTTAAAAAATACATTATTCCCATAATATAACTGCTTGGTACATTTTAATATATATATTTTTTTACCAAACTTAGTTTTCTAATTTCTATATTGTTCCCAAAACACAGAACTTGGGAAATAACACATCACTTAATTTGCCCAGTAGTCTAATTAAAAACAGAAGCTGGTTGGAACTAACACCTGCAGTCACAGGGGGGCCACAGGAATGAGGTTGGGAAACATTGATTTAAACAATAGCTAAAGAACACATTTCCTCTGCAAACCACAAGGATGTACCCTATTACAACCCTTGACCTTTTTTGGTGGTAGTGAGTTTCCTGTTGTTAGGTCCCAGAATCCAAACATTAAAAGAAAGGACTGCACATTTCAAAAGAGGGAAAGAAAACTAGGCATCAGTATAAACCAGGATTTAAAATAACAAATTCTGCTATAATTTCACCAAAAGGAACAACAGATCTTCACTTTTTTTTCCAGTTGCACATTGCAGTAAGCTGTTTTGGACTTTTCATCGCCCACCAATCCACAGCTGTTGGACTGTTATCTCAACTCACCAGTGAGATTATTTTGGTTTGCATTTCAGAAGAGCACCATATGAACTGCGTTTCTACTGTTGTTTCATAATTTGGATTTTGCCGGCTTCCATCCATTTTTCTACAGTTATCATGTTTTATATTGGCCTTTGTGTGTGTATAGATATTTGATGTTTTTTTTGTAATTATTTTTGTTTTATGGTTAAGATAAGGGAGGTTGGGCTCCAGTTTGCCTTTTTCTTTTCTATCACTGAAAATATTTGCATTTATATCGAGATTGGGGAATTCAGGGTGTGTGTAACATTTCATCATTTCTAACATATTAATGTTAAATTTACTTAACTTTAATTGTTGGCTTATTTGTCTGTTTTAGTCCATTGACTGGAGAGCTTAAGCAGAAGACAGGTGAGAAATTGAACGGTAAGTATGTTTTGGCATGGCTGAGTTCAGACTGTAAACTGCCATCATCAGAGCATAAGTGCGGTTATTACAAAGTAGATGAGTGATTGGATTCAATAATGGATGGTGTCACACACGTGTGATTAGGAGGCAGTCAACAAGCCTGGAGATGAGTGAAATATTGCGAGACAGAGGATCAATCTACGGTACTAATGCTTCTCTCTCTCTCTTTCTTCAGACAAAAGGAAGAAAATTAAACCTACCTTAATTCCTTGTTCCAAGATGGCCACCGGAACGTCACCTCTGGCATCATCTGATGACATTACTTCTGGCTCCAAGCTATGACGACACTTCCAGTCTCCAATCAATGACATCACTTCCACCCATATATCACTTCTGGTCACTTTTGATGATGTTGCATCCGTCTGTCAGCTTCATCGTCATTTCCTGCCAACTCATTTCCGCCTGCCATCTTTGTTTTGTATAAAAGCCACCATTTTGTAAAAGCCACTGTGATGTACTCTAAAAGTATTTTTGATCACCTTATTTTTGCTTTTTCATTTTCTTTGTCCTGTGGACATTATATGGAGACGTTCTCCAACTCTTTTTTCAGTTGTGGAAATCTTTTTCTTATTATAATGGACAGAAGATGTGTGTGTCCTCTAAAAGATGGGTATCCCATCCAGGGTGGATTCCTGCCTCGCACTATATGCTTCTGTAATAGGTTTCAGAATACTCAGAAAAGGAACAATTGAAGTATTTCTATTTCTTCAGTAAGAGTCTTTTCATGACCCACTAAACACACTAGTTTAGTAATTGCAATTATATTAAGAAAATTGTTTTTAATTTTATTATGCATTAAGTAACAGTTTACCTCATATTTCAAGTAAGTGTGTCAGGAATAACTATTTTAAAAAGAGTTATCCAGACACTTGAAGTTAATACAGTTTAAATTAAACTAAAATTACGCTTTGCTTTTTGCTTAGTGGCCACAGAGAGGTTTGGTCTTGGGTGAATATTTTACTATATCTTGAGACTTTTAACAATAAGTAGGTTTATAAGAAATATATTTATTGACCTTAATGGAAAGTTTAAAAGATAACTGATTGCAATTAGCTGTAGGCTAGCAATCTTCTTCTTTGTCCATAGCTATTCCCATTTTTTTTTTTTTTTTTTGCCTAGACTTCCCCATTAGAGATCGCAGCAAGTTTTTTATGGCCAAATGCCTTTCCTGACATCAACCCTTCCCATTTATCTGGGCTTGAGACCAGCTCCAAAATAGATACTGGGTTCTGTGGGTTAGCAAAAGCAATGTTTATTTATAGCATATTTTCAAACACAAAACTTCTTTACAATACTTAAACTAAACAATTACCAAAAAGTAAGTGAAAAACAAAGAACAATTATTTATAAAAGGGTTTTAAATACTATAAAAACAACAAATCAAATATCTAGTCTAATAAACAAATGAAATGTATTGCACTAGTTCTTTGAGTCATGTCTTACTTGAAGTCATGTACACATTTCTCAGATAATGTTTAAAACATGTTTCTCTTATAAAATACATTTTCATTTTAATAGCAAAATATGTGGCAGCTAAATCTGTTTTCCTGAAAATACAGCATATAGAAAAATCTCGGACTCTACATCTAAAAGCACAATAGATTAATAACACTCCCAAAGACAGCAGTTACATTATTCTGAAAGGAGTTGCTTCACACATTCCTATACAATAAAACCACCTGTAATTTAGAGCCACCAAACAAATAACATAACATAAATAATTAGTTACTAAATCACCCAAAAGAATCTTGAGAAACCGGTAAGGTGAGTTTTTGTCAAACAACTGCCATTAGAATCCTACATACCTGAAATCCTAACTGCACTAAACATGCTTCCTTCAATAAATTATTCAAATCAATATATTTTTCCTAAGGACATTTCCATGGAATAGACATGTGCACTATTCAATATTTACAAATTACAGCTTGAACCAAAAACATACTGTTAAACCATAAACCCAGAAACATCATGTAATATATACAGTAAGTATACATAGTGTATATAATGATTTTATTTTTAAGTCCAGGTGTCCAGATTCCACTTGTCCCAGATCAGTATATTTGGAAATTAATCATTGGAAATAATTACAATTTTAATTAAAATGAGAAAATACACCATCTACTGCGGTGGGCTGGCGCCCTGCCTGGGGTTTGTTTCCTGCCTTGCGCCCTGTGTTGTCTGGGATTGGCTCCAGCAGACCCCCGTGACTCTGTAGTTAGACTATAACGGGTTGGATAATGGATGGATGGATGGAAATACACCATCTAAAAATAGATTTATAATTTATGAAAACACATCAACTGCAAGACAGAAAAGGGGCCACAAAGGACAACAAGAAGAAGGAAAATAATAAAGAGAGAGTAGTTTGACCATTAAAAAGCAGTTAGTTTTCTCAGGATGATAAAGTTGGCCTATCAGATGGCTGGAATGGCTGATTCTTTGTCAGTACAAAGACTGAAGCCATGAAGGGATGGCAGGAAAGCAGAGTTCCTCCTGGTTTTTTTTGAGGCAACACATCATGAAAGTTTAAAAGTTGTGAGTCCATGTCCATAGAAATGTTTATGAAGCAGGTTGTTTACTCCTTCAAGTCAAAAGAAGTGGGGCTATATTTTATGTCTTTTAAGACAGTGTCACAAACTTGACCACAAGTCATAGCAAGGTTTGGGGCAACCACCCATATAATTGGTATCCTGGCTGCAAACTTGTAAAAATGTTACACAGCACTGATGTGCAGAAAACCGAGTCCTAAACAGAACTGAGAGAATAGGGAAAATGTGGAGGCTTTTAAAGGGGAAGACAGGAAGTGAGGTCAAAGGGGTTGGGCTCATAAGGGTCTTCAATCATAGGCTTGAGCCTGGACGTGACATCACAGGGGCCGGAGCTGGCAAGGTCTTCTTCCATAGGCTCGGACCCGGAAGTGATGTCAAGAGGGCCATGGTGGAATCTCCCGTGAATGGTCTGCAGGAAAGGGAGAAAAAGAGTCAGTGCACTCTGCCACATCCCGGTCTAATTTGGAATTGCCCTTACTCAAGCCCTTTAGCTGCCTCCCATGTGTACGTGTGTGACAACAGTCAGCCAAGAAGCATCCAAGAAGACATACTTCTTTTCATGCTACAAAACTTTCAGATGTACAGTGGTCCAAAGGGCTGCCAGAATGCACTGTGGCTTGGTGGGAAGAACAGATAGATAGATAGATAGATATATAGATAGATAGATACTATCTATTTTATTTGTCAAAAGTACAGAATTTACCTTTTTACAGAAGCTCGTGGAATATTATAACAAACAAACAACAATATATACACACACAAAGAATTACAAAAAAAAATAAAAAAACCTCTGACTTGGCTAATGATAAGAGAGCATGAACAGTGAGACAATATAAAGCAGTATTCACATAGGTATGAGGAAGCCCTGGTAACATTTCTTGGCACACGTTTGCTGAATAATTTCTTGGCTGAAAGCACTTAATGATATTGTGTCAAAGAGAAGATATTAGGCATTGTTCATAATGGCTCTCTGCTTTCTCTTTGTTTTCTTCTCCACTACTTTCATTGAAAAAGTGCATCTCATAACTGAATTACCCCTCTTAATCAACTTGCTGATTCGATAGGCCTCTCTTCATGTGATATTACTGTCCCAAAACACCACAGCTTAGATCACAGAGTTGCAGAACATGAAAAGGATGTCACTACCCAAATTAAAAGAATGCAAAGAAAAAATAGTTTATTCTGCTTCCTTATATAGTTCACATGTGTTACAAGATGAATCCAGCCTGTCACTGATATGGACCCCCAAGTACTTGTAGCAGTGAACCACTTCAACATCCACTCCCTAAATAGTAACCAAGCATAGAGGCTTTTTGGTGTGGTGAAAGCCAATAACCAATTGTTAAACTGAAGACAATTCTCTTTGCAAAAGAAGCAAAGTTCTCCACCTGACTCCTATACTCTGACTCATCCCCTTGCCACCCCGTTAGTACAGAATCATCTGAGAATTTAAGCAATTGAGAGGCCTTGGTGTTTATAATCCATGGTGTACAGGTTGAACAGAAAAGGAGACAGGGCTGCTCCTTGTGGTGCTTCAGTGTTGCTCACATGCATATCAGAGACACAGCCCTTGAGCCTCACAAACTGTGGTCAACCTGACAGATGGACCATTATCCAGGACACTATAGGCTCATCCACCTCCAAATCTCTTAATGTGGCTTGATTTCAAGTAACTGTCCCATTATGCAGCTTTCAAAAAATTGCATAGTGTTGTAATTCCCTGAAATACAGCATGTGGATTAAGATTCCAATAAGAAGGTGCGCAATAATATTTGACTTCTTTTTGGCACATTTAAAAATATTATCCCAATCAGTTTTTCTCTTTTCAAGGCCACGTGGTAACTTCAGACTCTGAATGTAGGGTCTTTTGGGCTTAGAGACAGGATTAGAATGGAAACTCATTGTTACTCAGTGCAACAATTGAATAAATCACTGAACTTAAGCAAATGATTTAAATCACTTTGTTGAACACATGAATAAGATCACTACACAACAGCACTACCAGGTCGGACATGTAAAATACACATTTTTTAACTGGGGTCTCATTTCTCTTCTGGCATGGCTGAAGTCTAGCGAGCAGATAACAATATGCAGTGCAAAGACAAAACAGTTAACTAAGCAAAAGAATGATGGACATTCTCTTCACTAGCTGGCATATTACTTTATTTTACATTTGTATCTTTCTTTCCTTCACACACGGATTTGCTGCCATCCCTTAAAATTAATTATACATATTTAATAATATATCTATTTCAAGATATGTTAATTAAATTTTGAGATACCTTAATGGCATTTCAACATATCTTGAAATAGCATCCCATCCTTTATAAGATATGTCAAATGCATTCTGAGGTGTCTTATAATAACCGTGCATGTGTGTAGTCTGCCCAATTGGTCATTCAGCACCAGGCACTCACCAACAAAGTCTGACTACAGGCCTGACTCCAGGAGTGGGCCCTGCTTTTCCTTTTACTGGAAAGGTTATCTTTTAATTTATTTTAGACTATGCAATTAATGAATTTTAATTTGTGTGGACCCTTCCCTTAGACCAAATTGTTACAGATACCCATAATATGAGCACACAATTCAGAATACATAGTTCTATGGCATATAAAACATAAGTTGGATGTGTACTGACTGCACAAGGTGACAACAATAATACTATACTTAATGTTCATATTTGGAGACAGAGTCAGTCAGAAACATGTCAAGGTTAATACTAGGAATTTAAATAAGTCTTTCAAATGAGCTAAAGACATTAAACCAAGATCAAGAAAAATAAATTAAGCAGGTGGTAAGGAACCTATGCCAAAGAAAGACATAAGAAAAAGATAAAACCATAGCCAAAAATGGAAGAGAATTCAAAGATACCCTATCAGGAAAAACTAATCAAGGAACTGTAAATATTTTTCTTTGAATTATCCAAATATTTGGCTGGCCAGTACATGTACAATGCTGACCTTTATATATTTGACCTGTTAATGTTACACACTGCACACTTTCTGTTGATCTTACCTAACAATAGCTTGGTTGCTAGACCAAATCAAATGCACAAAAAAACAGATACAAAAAAAGCAACGTGGAAGAACGTTTTTTTACATTCTAAAAACTTCATTAAAAAATAAATGTAACCATTGAATCCCTTAATCCCTCAAAAAAATGCCTTGGTGGCCTTTTTAAAGGACAGGTAATGACTATAAAAATGTAAAAAGTGTCCCCTGTTGGATGTCATCCACATTATCTGCTGACTGAGATAAATTACATCATTCTTATTAATGTTTACATCCTTCCTCTGCAAATGGTAACTCAGCAACTGAAATGGTTCATTTTGTCACCAACATTCTAATGATAAATTATCCTGACCCTGCAGTTACAATATGTGGTGGCTTTGCTCATGTGACATTGGAAGAAACAATAACATATTTCCATCAGTTTGAATCATGTTCCACTCAAAGAGGATCTTGAAACCTGAAGAATTTATCATAAAATCAGACCCCGACTTATACACCCGTTCAAAAACGCGACACTTAATTTGTTTTTTCTTCTTGCCTCCTCCAATCTCACATCAGTTTCTCAGACACATCGAATTTTATTGCAGCATCACAGTTACCAATTAAAACCAGCTTCTTATTTTCTTCTGATCGAGCACTCCATCGTAGATATCTTACCATAAAGGTGTGAGATACAAAATACACAAAATAGTGCAAATGTTGCTTTGGAATAGTTTGGGTATTACCATGTGGTCACGTAGGCACGATAGAGAGAGAGAGAGAGAGAGAGAGAGAGAAAGGTTAGGAGCACACACTGATACAGCGAATTGCCACACCCACATAGATAAAAAAGGCAGTGTGCTCTGTGGTTACTCTCTCAGGTGAAGGATAGCATATCACCCCTTGTACCAATAGCGTGAGTTTTTCACATTTGACTTATACAACCGACATTATAAAATACCAGAAATGATACTGTAAAATCAACTCCCAACTTAATCGTGAGACAACTTATCCGCGAGTATATACGGTAAGTGTAATCTTCTGGCATCTTTTGAGTAAATCTCACCACAATCTGATCCATCTCACCTCCGGCTACAAGCCTGTGATTATACTGCAACTGTTTGCCACCAGGAGAGTAAGGGAATGTAGCCTGGATGCTGAAATGGCTCTGAACGACTGCTTGCAATTGACAGAATGGTAAATGGTGAGCAAGTCACATAGGGATGATACTGAGGGTCTCCAAGTTGTCAAGTGGTTTTATTGATATATATTCCATTCACAGAATCGGAGCATACAGTGGCATGAAATAATGTTCACTAGTACAACATTGAGAAAAACACAGGAAAAGTGCAAGACAAGTGAAGAACTACACTAAAAAAATAAATAAATAATAAATAAATAAATAAAAACAACTAATAATAAAAATATAGTAACAAATGTCAAAATTGTACTCCATATAATTAAACTACTAATAGTAGATCTGAGGGGAGTAGGGAGAGTCTGAAGAGCCTAGGAATAGAAGCTGTTGCAGAATCTGGCAGAATTGGTTCCAAATGCAGCACTCCATAATGCTCTAGGTTTTGCAGAAGCAGAACTTAATAAAGATGTCTTTAATGGAGAGCAGTCGCATTGATCTTTTCTACTGTGTGCACTATTTGTTGCAGTACCATAGACAGATTAATAGATAATATTTATTTGTTCAATCAAATAACCCCCAAACACAAACAAGAACTTTTAGCTTAGATAATGATGAAAGATGTTGCCTTCTAATAACAGGCATGTGGGTAGGAGCAAGATGGATAAGACTGCGCTTAGATTTGTTTGGTTGTACTACATGTTTACATTAACAGGCAAAATACCTAAATAAAGCAAGAACAGCTTGTTGCATCCATGAATGGAAGATGAAAATTTCCTTGAAACAGCAGTCACAGGCTCTAATGATACTTCACAATTCTACAGAAATGCTCAGCAAATGCAACTGTAATGGGAAAAAGCCAATCTATCATTCCCAAAACATGACTTGCATTTAACAGATATCTTATAATCTTGGAATAATACTGAAAACTTGTGAATTTTGAATTTTCCTACTATGGAAATAATACATTTTTCCATTGTCTATATAACACTTCTCTCACATGTGCCACATAAGCAGAAAAATCTAGATATGATTGATAAAAGCAGAGACTAATCTAACAAGCTTAATGACAGTTCTTGATGTCCAGTGGCTGTATTAAATGCCTTCTTGTTTCTGCCATCCTTATAAATATACAGTATTTAAATTTGCCATTGGTAACTAAATTATGAGTACACCCCTCCAGACAACATAGTTTTAAGGATAACACAAGCACTCTCATCTTGCCATTGTCATAATCCTAGCATGATGTTTACAACTTTTCACATAGGAAAACATTTGTTTAGTGTATCGTTACAAAATTATGTAGGCAGCATGCTAAAAAACAAGGATTGTGTTTCCATGGTCAGCTATAGACTGTCATATTAGTAGTTACATATATAATTTTGTGTGTTTTCTGATTTTCTTTGCATCTGGTTTTACATATTAGCAATCCAAATTCTTCAGCATCCTTCCTTTCAAAATTGTTTACTTCTTTTGCTTGCCAGATAGCGTAAAGTGTGGGAGCACTTGTCGATGGTGGGAGCCCCTGCTAAGTTTTATACTGACAAGAAAAGACTTTCTCATTATTTGTTTGAGATTGGACAGAAGGTGTAGCTCACAAGTCAAAACACCCAACTGAGAGTGCAGTCTTGTAAACTTGGTCCTTGGTAGATCAGTCCACATGCTTTCCTTAGATGGATTACCCCAGTTATTCATCATCTGTCATTGCCAGCTCATTTTATGTTGCATTCCTCTTTTTAATTCCCTCCCTGAAACTGGAGTATACGAGTATCACTTTTTAGGCGTGTTGACAGCTCCTCCCTTCCAATTGACTTGTGAGGGATATTGTAAGTTTGAGATTCTGAAAATCTTGGATTCAAGATGAAGGGGGTCCAGAGTGAATTAACTTAATCTTTGGCAGAGTTATGTTCTGGATGATTGCTCATATGACCATTTTTAGGATGTATGTGTCCTACGTCCAGAGGTTGCACTGTAGAAGGAGGTAATATAATATTAACAGGTTGTTCTATGTGTAATATCAGTTATTTTATGTTTTTTGGCACTGAGACAAACTAACACATCTTATTATATTTATTCCCACATCATTTGATTGCAACAGCCATATAGCTGAAATCACAATTTTGATGATATATAAATGTAATGATCTGTGGTGGGCTGGCACCCTGCCCGGGGTTTGTTCCTGCCTTGGGATGGGCTCTAGCAGACCCCCATGACCCTGTGTTAGGATATAGTGGGTTTGATAATGACTGACTAAATGTAATGATTTGAGCCTGCTTTGTACCTTGGTGAATAAATCTCTTCTCAACAAAGTTTGGTTAGTGAAGCTAGTTTATAGTTCTTCTTTTTTTTTACTCCTGTCCTTTGATTTATATCATACCAATTAATTTTAGTTACTGTTACTTTAGTAGTTTTCTCAATTCTGACCCCTCAATTGTAGGACTAGGTCTCTGTTCTCACTTAACCATCTCCTGGACACATTAATTTCTCATAAAAATCCTTGGACATGCACTGTGTTCTAACATCTGCAAAGTCATTGAGCTTGCATTATTCATTTTAAGAAGTAGAATTAAATAACAGGATGAGCACAAAGCCACACACGAGATGCATCCACTACTTCTATTCTGCCTTTTAAAATGATGGGACTGTCTGAGTTCCTAGTAGCTTTTTATGTCACTTCTATAAGGCACATTTTTAAACGACTGTTGTGATGTGAGATTTTGCATATAAGTTGATAAATATTGTGTATGTCTTTATTTGTAATTTAGGCAAAACTAAGTCAGGAAAGTGAATTTTACGACAGAGTTGGGGAAAGTGTTTGAAACAAATGTTTCTCCGCTAGAGTCTCTCTCTCATCAACCCACACAAAGCCAGGTTGCCTAACTGCCAAGCTTGACCTCAACAAATGGTTTTGGGGGGTGACAGGTGTTAAGATGTTCTATCCCCCCATTGGTCTGAAGTATGGCTGTTTGGAATTGGCTAATATCAGAAGCCTTTAAGTACCATGACACCCTATTGGCTGTAGGGGTTGGACAGAACATCTATAAAATCTGCTTGGTTAACCTCACTCTCTCTCTTACTAACACCTGATGAAGGAGCATCTCTCTCTTTTACCAAACTGATGAACTGATAGAACAACACAATGGCGAGCACAGCTCAACAGCCATATTGAAACAGGCATGTGGCCTGTTCTGAAGAAAGCTGACCACAAATGATGCCTTAACTAGAGACATTAAGTAACAAACAAGTATGTGTGCCGCCTGAAACTACACATCACCATTTAATCAGGTTGTATGACTGCCAATATTCAAATGTACTTTGCCTATTGTTATTATTAATTAATATTACCAATAATACATTGTTTAAATTGTAACTTAACTCCTGCTTGTCTTTTACTACACCTAATTGCCTGAGGTTATAGATGTAGAAGGGAAGGTGGGGAAAAGTTATATACTATAATACCTTATAAACAGTGGTAAGTCTGGGAGATTTGAGGTGTTCTGACAGAGGCTACATATTAATAATACAATAGGGGAAAGTAGAGTAATATAATACTCTACCAAGGCAAAACAATGACCTTTGAAATGATTAAAAGGAAATAAAGCGAATACCTTCAAGAAAAGAAAAATTACATTTTATGTTTATTTTCTGTAGGAAAGTAAACTGTAATCTTATGTCTATTACTTCTGTTGCACCTACTGTACTTTTATTTTGCTGCTTTTGAAAATAATAGCTAAGTTCACAGAAGAGACATTTCTGGAGTATTTTACAAAATGCTTTTCAGTCAGGTCCAATTATATGCCCCATGTGATCTTAATTCAAAATGCTTCACAATGCCCCTGGAAAGAAAACACAAATTGATTAATGTGGATTATGTTGTTATTCTGTTATTTGACCTGCTGCAGTTTTAGACTGCATTAATTTGCTATGATTAAAATGTTGTTTGTTTAACCTCCTTGGCATTAATCCCGAGCATGACTCGGGCTGCAAATTCTATGCAATTACACTTAACAACAAGTCACACTCAGGCTGATCTGTAATGATTGGCTTTAGATTTTTAAGCCCAAATAACAATCAGGACAGTATTCTGCTGCCATTTAGTTGCTGAAATAATACCATGTTGCAAAAAATTACGAATATTTCAATGCGTTTGGCCACTCTAAGGTATCTTATCAATATTCATGAGTTGACATAACCTCCAACTAGAAACACAGTGGCAAATGAAAAGCCATAAAGGCAATTTTAGAATGAAGTGAAACTGAGCTATTGCTTGAATTGAGTGATAGTGATGACAATGTGATTTGTTCATCAAACATTGACACAGAAAGTGAAAAAGATGCATGATATAGAACTGTATGATAAAATCAATGTGATATGCTCGCTGAATTCATTTGCGTGAAGCCTCAGCGTGGTGCATTGGTAGCTGTGTGACAAAACAGCAACATAACTGCAATCAAATGAAAGGACAAGCAAGATATTAGCCCCCTAAGCACTGTTCACAATGTGGCAACTGTCAATGTTTGTGTGAGGGGAAATGGTGAAGTCACTAAGCCTTGTGCTGGGTAGCTTGCAATAACACTATGGGCGTATCGATCATGTAGATCAGGCATTGGCATTCTACTGTCTCGCATGCAAGCAACAAAAAATAAAAAAAGAAGAAGCAAAGTGTGCAAATAAACATGCCTCTACTGTCTTGATTGCAACCTCAAGCAGTGTGTTAGTGACTGTCTCAAAACGTATCAGACAAAGAATGTGTACTAAATCTAAATACAGTAAAACAGTGGACACTAGAAATACTTTTTCAACTGTATGTCTGTTGACATATTGATATTTACATGTTTCTGTTAAACATAAATACATTCTTTCTTATTAAAAAAAATTCTGTGTTTTTGGCTAGAAAAACCGAACTAGCACCATTGACTAACAATGGGCCATGTGATCAATGATATGCAAATTGTCCATTGACCAATGGTCATTAGTACCTTTCACAGAGAGATGGGGAAAGTGCCAAGAGGATTGTTGTGAATCATACATCGGGAAAACCAAGCAACCACTGGTGAAGCGGATGGCACAACACAGAAGAGCTACCTCGTCAGGCCAGGACTCCACAGTCTATTTACATCTACAGGACAGTGGTCACTCTTTCATTGATGAAGATGTACACAATTTGCATATCATTGATCACACGGCCCATTGTTAGTCAATGGTGCTAGTTCGGTCATTAGGCCAAGGTATTGTTTATAAGGTTGGAGAAACCTGCAGTCAACTGAGACTGAGGAAGTCACTTGGATGAGTGATGAAACGTATTGAAAAAAAATATATCCAGATGGACAGAATCAACTTTCTAGAATTTCATAACCTTCTTATCCAGGGCAAGGCCGTAGGACAGCTGGAACCTATCCCACCAATCATTGGACACAATGCACGAATGGCACCTGGACAGGATGACAGTATTTTCCTTATTTATTGTAATAATGTAAATATAAATTGTTTTTTTAAATTGAACCTGGGGTTTTAGCATTGCCCCTCTCCCTTTTGGTGATTTTGTAAGCCTCAGGCATTTTTCACAGTTCATAGGACCCACACTTTATATGAAACTAGCAAAATACCCACGCTTCGCAGCGGCGAAGTACTGCATTAAAATTTTTATTAAGAAGAAAATTTAACCTTTTTAAACTGAGGGAAAATATGCCAATAATTATTTGTTAAGGATCTCTTTGTATACCACATTGTGAGTTCGGCCCTCCGGTTGTAACATGACCAAGCTGTGCGCTGAGCTTACTCTTGAGCATGCAACTTACAGTTGGCCATGTGAACAGTAATCTTGTCTCAAATCTCACAGCTTGGATTGCTGCTGTCATAATCAGTTTGAGGTTCATGGTTTGTTTCAATTACGACAGTATTTGCAGGACTTGTGTTGAAGTGACATTCGGCATCTGTCAAGCGTTGTAAGCTTACAACCAGTTTCATCGATAACTTCACATCCAGCTTTTGAGAGTATAAACATTCATAAACATCAAAGTGTCCACTACTGAAATTGTCACCTGTGAATCTAAGATGTTTAAGAGGCATTGGCGGTTGTCGAAAGGTGTACAATATTTGCCCATTTCGGTACACTTGAAAGCACCAACCGAACAATTCAGCGGCAGCCATCAACTCACATGCAGAACCATAGGTGAAGGGCTTAAGCATTTCATTGTTCTAGTGCTCCTGTGTAGTATAATTATCTCCTGTACCGTCATCAGTCCACACCTTGAACCTGTCCCAGTCATTCAATACATAAGACACAATGTTCTTCCGGATATCAAGAGTGAGCCTGATATGGCCGTGCAATATGTAACACAGAGAATGGAAAAGGTAGGTGCCATCTCCGGGCATGGAAACCACTCGGTAAGTGACAGTTCTTTCATCGATGGTGATTACCTCGATAGACATGGTAATGGGGGTTGGAATGATGAAGGAAATGGGTACCTGAGTAATGTAAAGTAAGTGTAAAATACCTACACAATAACTATAATTGTAATAAACAAACAATAAAACAGCGGAGAAGCCATGGATTAAACAAAAAGGCTGTAGTTATCAGCAGGGAGACGTGAATCCCGTGGCGAAGCAAGGAAGGGAATGTAGAGACTGGAGCGACGGACGGCCTTATATAGGCAGGCAGCCAACAACGTGGGAGGCGTTGGGATGGGGGACCCAACGCCGCCTCACATGGTGACCAAGCTGCAGGCTATGGACGTATATATGTAAGTAAGTAGGATTCAGTTAGCGTTGGGAACCCGTGTACCAAATTTCTTGAAGATGGGCCCATAAGTAACAAAGACTGTTGAAAAGTTCAATATGGCGGCCGACAGTGGCATCATACCACCGAAATAAGTACGTACATTGGTTTCGGTTAGTGCAGGGAAGCCGCCTACCAAATTTCGAGAAGATGGGGCCATAAATAAGAAAGTTCAACATGGCGGACGTTGTTGACCGTTATGACCGTTACGCGTAGAATTTCGAAATGAAATCTACTTAACTTTTGTAAGTAAGCTGTAAGGAATGAGCCTGCCAAATTTCAGTCTTCTACCTATACGGGAAGTTGGAGAATTAGTGACGTTGGAAAGTTCAATATGGCGGCTGACAGTAGCATCATACCACCGAAATAAGTATGTACATTGGTTTCGGTTAGCACAGGGAAGCTGCCTACCAAATTTCGTGAAGATGGGGCCATGAATAAGAAAGTTCAATATGGCGGACGTTGTTGATCGTTATGACCGTTACGCGTAGAATTTCGAAATGAAACCTGCTTAACTTTTGTAAGTACGCTGTAAGGAATGGGCCTACCAAATTTCAGCCTTCTACCTACACGGGAAGTTGGAGAATTAGTGATGTTTGGAAAATTCAATATGGCGGCCGACAGTGGCGTCATACCATCGAAATAAGTACATACATCGGTTTCGGTTAGCGCAGGAAAGTCACCTACCAAATTTCGTGAAGATGGGGTCAGCCTTCTACCTACACGGGAAGTTTGAAAATTGGTGACGTTGGAAAGTTCAATATGGCGGCCGACAGTGGCGTCATACCATCGAAATAAGTACATACATCGGTTTCGGTTAGCGCAGGGAAGCCGCCTACCAAATTTCGTGAAGATGGGGCCATAAATAAGAAAGTTCAACATGGCGGACGTTGTCGACCATTATCGACCGTTATGACCGTTACGTGTAGAATTTCGAAATGAAACCTGCTTAACTTTTGTAAGTAAGCTGTAAGGAATGAGCCTGCCAAATTTCAGCTTTCTACCTACATGGGAAGTTGGAGAATTAGTGATGAGTCAGTCAGTCAGTCAGTCAGTCAGTGAGGGCTTTGCCTTTTATTATTATAGATTTCATTGAGTTTTAGGACTAAGATTATAGCAAAAATGTGTTTAGGGATATCAAAAATGTGTAATTCTGAAAATAAAAACTCAAAGTTGAAATTTTAGCTAAAATACAAAATTAAAGAAATAAGGAATTTATGAATTATCATCACTCAGTAGTATTTATATTCATTGTTACATTGTCATACTGTATATGTTAGAAATTCTGGCTTTTTTGCCTTTTCTGGAAAGGTGTTACTTTCATTTGAGTATTCATATTTTGTTGTGTGGGTGGAACAGTAGATTATGCTGAATGCATCATTTTGTATAAAACCATTGTGTTGTTCACCTATGACAAACTATTCTTTTTTCAACCCACATACAGTAAGCTTTTTGAACAATGTTAATTTCTTATCAGTATGGCTTTCTCCACGAATGTTATGTCCTCTTTATAGTTGTAATTGGATGTATGATCATTACTCAGATATTGCCATTTACATAGTGACAAATAAAGACAATCTAAAATACTGAAGCCATGCTTGAGAAGCAGTGCTTAAAGTGGAACCAAATTACTGGCAGTACTCTAGTTATGGCAATACAGTGACATATGATCAAATACCTCTGGGGGGAAGGGGCGACCCATGGGGAGGTGCCAGTGCTCACAGGTATGTTAAGAAAAGTGGGTAGTACTCTATGTTGAAATTGGAGGAGGTGCTGGTACTCTATACCACTGAGTACTGGCCCACTTCAAGCACTTCTGAGAAGTGAAAATGGCTACTAAAACTTAACTTAATAAATAATAATAGTGAAAAGTCAAGCAAAATGACACCTTTTATTGGCTAAGTAAAAAGATTACAATATGCAAGTTTTCGAAGCAATTCAGGCTCCTTCTTCAGGCGTGATGTAATTCAGAAACTGGAGTTCCCTGTGTTTATATACACACTAGAACAAGAAACAACATTTGTAAATCTTTAAGTGAGAACTCTTAAATGTAAAAAATTAATAGACTCTTTCAGGCTAGGGTTCATTTAACAGGAGAGAAGAACCATGTATGGTCAAGATTTTTGGATAAGATAATTGTCTAACAAAGTCTTTTGAAGTTTCTAATGAGTTTTTCAATGCAATGTGGATCTGTAGACAGGTTGTCTGTGCCAGTCTGAGAGATGCAAACAATCCTCATACCTGGCCATAAAACTCTTGTCTCTATTCAAACCATGTTGTAATGTCTTAAATTTTAGCATAAGTTTAACTTCCCATTCTTTTCCATCTTGATGTGTTCTGAAGTTGCCCATAAGCACTGTGACTTTAAAGTTCCTCTCACAGTGTCCATTGCTGTTGAAGTGGGCCGCTACAGGAACATCTGTGTTGCCATGTTTAATATGGAACCTATGTAAATTCATTCTCTGGCGGAGTGTGTGTCCAGTTTCTCCCACATAGAGAGCAGCACCAGGACATTTTATGCAGAGAATTAGGCAGATCACATTAGATGATCTGCAGGAAAATGATCCCTTTATGTGATGTTCTAGTTGGCACTGTGGTATAATTATACGGTCCGTATTATAAATGTGGGCACACGTTTTACATCTTTTCTGTAGGCAGGGAGAAGTGCCATTTTCTGTTTGGTTCACTTCGGACAATTAGTTGCTGAAGGTTTGGTGGTTGTCTGTATGCCAGGAGGTGAGGTTCAGGAAATACAGGGTGTCCCACTCGGGAGTACAACTTTAAAAATGCGAATTACTCGCAAACGCGTGAACGTAAAGGTGAGCTGTAAGAACTGAACATACCTGTATTTAGTGGAAAACAAGTCCACATTACAAAAGGTGCTGAAAATGTCCTCCCCCAACGTCCGTGCACAAGGAAACGCGACGCTCCATATTTGAGAATGTCCTCTGCAACATGTCACTGTCGATGGCAGCAATTTCATGCTCGATGTTTGCTTTCATTTGTTCGATGGTCCTGGGTTTGCTTGCATAAATCTTGCCCTTTAAATATCCCCATAGAAAAAAATCTGGGGGAGTTAAATCGGGTGATCAAACCTTTCGAGATCACCCTGTCTCCAAAAAACGATCGGATCTCTTCCATACTGGCATGAGAGGTATGGCACGTTGCCCCGTCCTGTTGGAAGTAACCTTCTTGAAGTTCGTAGTCGTCCAGTTGCTTCACAAATTCGTCAAATATGGACAAGTATTGGTCGGTGTTCACAGTCTCTTCAAAGAAAATTGGACCAATGATCCGAGAATGAGAAATCGCGCACCACACTCCGATCTTCTGATCATGTAAGGGAGCCTCGTGCAAGCCATGGGGATTTTGCGAGGCCCATTTACGGGTGTTTTGTGAGTTTACGTAACCAGAGAGATGAAACCACACTTCATCAGTGAACCAAGTGATGTCTAGCAGTATTGCATTTAGGGGAAAAAATTGAAGGAACCATTGGCAGTATGTCACGCGTTTCTGAAGATCTGGCTCTTTCAACTCGTGAACAGATGTGACGTGGTATGGCTTGATTTTTCCTTTCTTGGCGGCTCGTTGACAGGTCGACTTTGAGTACCCGGTTTATTGAGCTGACGTAATGATTTTGTTGGGGAATTTTTTAAACAGTCCGTAATGTCTTGCACAGTCTCATCCGACATCCGAGGCCGTCCTCCAGAATGCTGATCAACCAGGCTTCCCGTCGCCTCCAACTTTTTGGCCAATTTTGTGATGGTTTTCAAGGTAGGCAGGTTTCTCCCTCCAAATTTCTTCAAATATTCCCTCTGACACTGTTTTGCTGACCCGGTAACCCAGTAGGTCTTCACAATGAACACTCTTTGTGGTACGGTATACTGCATGCTTGCCTTCGCCACTCTGCAGGGTTGGTGTCTGGGGCTAGATGGCCATCTGCACCTGGCTGGCGCAGCCAGGCCGCTGCCATATCCAGGGCCGCCATAGCGGTGCCCACCTCTTTATAACACAGAATCAATTCTTCATTAAATAAGCAATATTTTGAACCTTGTTGCATGATGATACATGCACGCATTGCAAAGTAATTCGCATTTTTAAAGTTGTACTCCCGAGTGGGACACCCTGTACATTTTTCAGTGTTTGGTCATTGTTTAGCATTGGTTGAAGTTCTTTTATAATTTTTTGAAGTGCTTCAAGATGTGGGTTGTAGGTAACAACAAAGGGGATGCTGTTCTTGTTGTCTTTGTTTTTGTATTCCAGAAGGTTGTCTCTGGGTATGGCAGTAGTTCTTCTTATTTGAGTGTCTCTTGTTTTGGGGGTATAACCTTGTATGATGAAATCGTGTCTGAGCTCCTGCAGTTGTTTATCCCGGTCTGTCGGGTCTGAGCAAATACGATTATACTGTATTGCTTGGCTGAAAATAATGGCGCACCTTATATGCTTGGGGTGGAAACTATCACTTCTTAGGTAGGTCCATCTGTCTGTCTGTTTGTGAAAAAAAGAAGTTACAAGGGTGTTGTCTTTCATTTGAATGGTGGTGTCAAGGAAGCTGACTTCTGTTTTTGAGTAATTCAGCTTCAGTTTTATGTTGGGTGAAAAGAATTAGGTCTACAAAAATTTTTTTTTTCAGATTCAAAAGTTTTTTTTTATGGATTTAGGGCATTTTGAGGGTGCTAAATTTAAAAATCCCATTACTTTTACTGAATTGATTCTAGTTTTTGAGATAATGGACATCCATGAAAATAATGCATTCCCCCAATGCGACTTGTGTGTGATAACAAATGCAATAGCTTTTGGTCTGTCTTTTGACTCTTTAACAGTGTCTTAGGTAATGAAATATCCCATATAATTATTTTGTATTTCAATTTGTAGGCCTACAATGCTATAAAAGTGACTTTTTGAAGCCAGAATTCAACTGTGAATTTGCAGAGGAAAGAAGTCGGCTACAGTATAAGTTTGTCAACCCAGTCTTGGTTTATACCCAAAAAGTATATAAATACATGTAAAAATTATGTCTTCATCAAGAAGAGTCTGCATCAACAATCCTGATGTATTCTGCTACATCCCTGGAGAGTACATGGTGAAAAACAAAGAAGAAATATCACAGACTTTGTGCATCGAGTATACCAGGCTTATTTTGGAGTACAGCTTGGAGACCAGGATAAGTCTTGGGCTCCACATATGGTTTGCAAACCATGTGTGGAGCACCTACAACAGTGGACAAAAGGTGAAAGAAAAAGTTTAAACCTTGGTGTGCCAATGGTATGGGGAGAACCAAAAAACCACCATGACGATTGTTATTTTTGTGTTGTAAAGATTAAAGGCTTTAATTGTTACAAGAAAGCTCGGTGGGATTATTCTGATTTGGAATCAGTAAGACGACCTATTCCACATGGCAATGACGTTCCCATACCAGTGTTTACTAGACTACCAAACCAGCCACTTTCAGACTCTGAAGAGAAGCAGGGATTGGAGTGTATGGCAGGTAGTAGCAGTGGAAGTGAATATGAGGGAAACTCTTTAACGCCTCAACGATTAAGCCAAAAAGAACTCAATGACCTGATTCGAGACTTACATCTGACCAAGCAAGCATCGGAACTTTTAGCATCCAGACTTAATGAACAAAATCTTATAAAGGCGGAAGTTAAAATTACAGCCTATCGGACAAGAGAAAAGAGGCTTCTCCCATATTTCAACCAAGAGGAAGAACTTGTATACTGCAATGATATCCCAGGAATTGTACTTTAAATAGGACTAACAGAATATCGACCAGAAGACTGGCTGCTTTTTATAGACAGCTCCACAATAATAACCGTTATGCTTCTCTTCCCATTGCTCACTCAACAAAACTTAAAGAAGAATATGAAAATTTTAAAATCGTATTACAGAAAATCTGTTATCATGAACATTAGTGGTCGATTTGTGTTGACCTGAAGATGGTGAAATTCTTGCTTGGACAGCAATCTGGATACACAAAATACCCATGCTTCATGTACCTCTGGGATAGCAGGTCAAAGCAAGATCATTGGACAAAAGTGTCATGGCCTACAAGGGAAGAAATGATTGTTGGCGCTGTGAATATCATCAACAAGCCGCTGATGGACAAGAACAAAATCATTCTCCCACAGCTTCATATTAAGCTAGGATTGATGAAGCAATTTGTTAGGCTTTGGACAAAATGGGTAATTGCTTTAAGTACATTTGTAGATCATTCCCTGGACTCATGAACTCATAAATGATTCCAATTTTACCAAATGCATGAATGACACTGAGGCTTCGGCCTGGAAGAGTTTTGTCTCTGTTGTGAAGAACTACTTGGGTAATCACAGAGCAGACAATTATGAAGAATTGGTGCAAGATATGCTTGCTAACTTCAGAAATTTGGGAGTTAATATGAGCATAAAGATGCACTATCTCCATAGCCATTTAAACAGATTTCCAGATAACCTTGGAGACTTCAGTTAGGAACAAGGCGAGAGGTTCCACCAGGATATGAAGGTGATGGAGGAGAGATATCAAGGCAGATGGGACATACACATGATGGCAGACTACTGTTGGAGTCTCCAACGTGATTGTCCTGATGACACACATGAAAGGAAATCGCATAAACAGCGTTTTTTGAAGCATTGACATTAATAACAATTAATAACTAATTAATATTGTATTAATTAATCAAATCATACACTGTTAGATATTTTTAATTTCTTTTTTGTATGATGTTAGACTGTTTACTTACTAGTTGTAACTAAAATAAAAATATTCTTGCAATTCTGGATGCTTTTCAAACGTGTTGAGTTAATTAATTAATTAACTATTCAGTATCTCAGAAACTATAACCAATCTGGCAAAACCAAAGTCATATTCTTAATCAGCACCATAAAATTAATATAAAACTGTTCAGACATCGTTGGCACCAAAATCACTGTATACCAGTAGACTTGAATGCATGTTAAAGGTAGTCAGCATGCTTACCAAGTCATCCTAAACAATTTACTTCACATGAATGTTCCCTCAAGAATTTTATATTTTGCTTGCTGGGATATCCTTCAGCTTCCCCTGTGACCCTGCCCTGGATAAGTGTCTTAAGAAAATGAATGGATGGATGGATGGATGGATATGTATATATAAAGGATTGAGGTGCTAGTCAACATGAAAATAACTGTAAAAAATATTTTTATTATGTATTGGGTAGCACTTTGGGCCTTAAAAAATGTTTAAAGATGGTAAGCTTTCTATAGGATATTTGCATGGGCTGTTGGTTTGCTTTTACAGTGTAAACCCATGCAATCCAGTTACTTGGTGAATGATCTGTTCATATATTTTAGAATGTGTGGTTGTTTTGTGTTCTCACCATGCCCACTGTGTTTCTGGAATACTAACAGATTTAGCATGTACCTAGATGGAGAATTTTTGAATAAATTAGTACATATTTTAACTAATTTATGGACACATTAAATAGAATTTTGGTGCTTTAAAGATATGACACATAATGTGTTAGTGACACATGAGCAAAAAAAGAAACTTGGCTGATACCATTTTTCCATTTCTACAGCCACAAGCATTTGTATATTGCCACTTCCTGTGCCAGGAGCCAGCTGCACTGAAGACTGCAGAAAAATTAAAACATGACCACAAATATTTTGGTGTGATTGACAAGATATTGTTAATAATGAAAGTATAGAGCAAAGTGTTACAGCTATTTTTGCAAAGACTGACGTATGGAAATTAATGGCTACTGATTCTTTTAAGCTGAGCAACTTGGAGGCATAGAAAAGCAGTTTTCATCCCCCAGTCTTTCTCTCTCCATGATTTGAAAGAAAACCAACGATCCATTTCAATGTTCTCAAGAACTTTTAAAATGTCTCAGATAGCCTATTTTATTAACCAATTGGCAGAGATTAAGGGGCTTTTCAGGAAAATCTTTTATCAATCAGAGGTTGAAAACACTGAAAGACAGAGATTGTCAAACTGAAGGGAGAACACTAATGCTGAAGTTGCAAAACAAATAGAAAATAGTAACAAGAATTTACACCATATTGATTGCTCCAGTACTACAGTAAAGTGTTTTAACAAGTTTTTCCTCTGTTTTTTCCAAACAATTTTCAGCACTACTTTAACTACATAGTCATCTTGTACAATATGGTCAGCATGATGCCAGGAGCCACATGATGTGTGCATCACATGCCTTACAACCACATAGCATTATAACAGCTAGACCACACATGAAAACTGGAAACATAGAATGGTGGTGCCCATATAAAGCAGAAATACAAAATAGCCTCAGCAAAGAAATGAAAAAAGATGAAAAATTTCTCCTTAGAAATAGTAAAATTACAAATAAACAGAAAGAGAAAAGAAAACAATTTATGTGTTTCTGACTATTTGCCATTTTCTGGTACTCCAACTAGGTCTGGTCTAAGCCTTGTGCCTGTTTCTTTTAAGAAAAATAGAAGGCTAGTCTTTCCACTGACTGATAACATTTAGAGAAATGATGAATGGATTAATGGCTATTTTCACATTTAAAGATAACTGCTGTTATTAATGAATTTATATTTTTGATTTCTTAAACAGTTTAAACACATTTCCTAAAAATTTTCAAGATTTGTGTAGTACTCATTCTATCCCAAGGGGAAGATAACAAAACCTTGCATACTCTTATGCTTGAATTAGGGTTTATATATTCATTTTTACAAAAGACTAAGTGAAATAATGCTTTCCAGGTAATGTTCAAACTCTTCCAGCATTTTTTTTTTTTACTGTGTTTATTTCAGTCAGAAAGAAACATGTGTCGGGGCACTTCAGTCATGATGTTAAAAGATTCTGTTCATCTCAAACCACTCAAAATTTGCTTAACCAGACTGTGCAATGTAAAAAAACAACCTTAATTAGTAGGGAGTGTCTTCATCTTCAGATGACGTCAGTTACACATATTAAAAATATTTAATACACGGTTATTGTTGGAGATCTACCCTTAACCACTCCTTTAGTCTGCAAATTGTCCATGGCCCTTCCCATCAGTGTTTGTTGCCATGTAACAGTAACATTGTGGTAATTATTTGATATATTTCATTTTTGAAAAAAATGTAGAAATGTAAAAAATGTCACAACTTTAAAATGTATAGACAAGCTCAGAAAGATTTAAATTGGTCATGTTCCAAGTACCAAACTCCAATATGTTAATCAAAGCTCAAAGCTAGAAATTCTCTCCAAAAGCAGGTCATAGTCCTAGAGCACTCTTTAATAATGAATCCCTAAAAACACAAAACTGTGTTTACAGTCCAGAATCTTGGACAATGTAAATTGTGTGATGTCATCTTAAATACAGGTGATCTACTGATGTCAAAGGATGCAATTTCTTGTTAGTAACAATCAACAACAAATGTACAAAATGGCGATGCCTGTGAGAAGTAAGACAACAGCATGGGAAAACTAATGCAAAGTTAAAAAATATTAAAACAATAAGAATAAAAGAAAATTTTAAAAATACAGGATAAAAGTTTGCAAAATCTCAGAATCATGACAGAGCCATGCAACTTGATATGAACTCCTATGGTTTAGTAGGATGTTGAAAATGAAATCATCATAGCAATTTGGGAGCATGAATATTTTGTGCAGCTTCTCAGATCCTGTCCTCAGGACTGTACTCATACCAGTGTACAAAATGAAACACTCTTGAAGCATATCTACAAGAATCCATTTTTTACTACACTGTAATCACAAATGCTTCTTATAAAGTAACAGTGTAAAATGATTTAAGCTGTGAAATGTGAATTGAGGGATAAAATGGGCAGGAACAGCCAATTTCCAAGATGGTACCTTCAGATGGATGACCCATATCATGAACAACACTTTTTGCCATGGCTAGAAATCTCTGCAGAGGTTCCTGTGTCTTTACAGTCTTGTGCACTTCAGTACAAGCATTTTCTAACTGAGTCAAATATTCTTTTATAAACCAAGGAGACTCAGCTTTACATTATACCCATACCATATATGCAAAAGGAAATATTTATAGTGAGGAGTTACTGTAAATAACGCATTTCTTGAGAATTCTGACAAATGTAGCATTAATCTACAATCTGATTGAAGAATTCATGGTACCCCTAAAGAAATTTTCCAGATCTTGATTTATTCATTCTGCTTGGCCAGAGTGGAGGTCAACAGTAAAATTCCAGTTTTGGCTGCTTTTTGAATTATGCATTTGCTTCATCTTCTGGTACTGTCGCTTGTTGTCCTGACCTGCTTTTTATTCAACCTTATAATTTGACACAACTATAAATTATAGCCCTCCACCAAAATGTGACTTAGGCAGAAATAGAGAAATCAATCCATTTATGCTTCAGTTAAAGGACAGAAAACAATGAAATATAAATGTTTGGTCCCCTTATACTTTCTTGTTGCAGATAAATACATTATTAATAGATACACCTGAAAATGTTTAATTTTAACATTCCACCAATATATACTGTACATGAGGCCAGCATAATTTTACTGCCCTAGAACCCCTATTTATTAGTACTTCAGCTGGGTGGAGAACTCAGACTTTTAGTCCTGTTAAGTGTGCATTACTTTCCATCCAAGTTCAAAGACACACAACCTTTTGTATACAAACCTAATAGCCATGTGATTTTAACCCTTAGCCTCGAAATTTATCCGTAGGCTTGAAATGTATCATTTATCACTCCAGTTAGCCTGATAATAGTTGGGGCAGCAGCAGGCTAAGCTGCCCAAGCCACTCCCTCCTTAACAACTTCATCAAACACCTCCTAGCTAATTCCTAGACATTAACAGGTCATCTCAGAGATATAATCCCTCCTGCATTTTAGGGCCTCCAGTGTGTCCTGTGTGTGTGCTAGGTCTTCACCCAGTGATCTGTGTCTTGTATAACAAAGCAAGTGTAAAGGAGCCATTCACACTACATACCCAACCACTATTTCCTACCCATTTCAGTTCAAATACCACCAGTTCCCTGTCAATAGTTCCTTCATTATTACTATTAAGAAGAAGCTGGTACTGCTTTATACTAAAACCTGCATTTTCCACAGGCAGCTTAATCTGCATGTTTGAAAGTGAGCAGCAGTAGGGGTCTAAATATTTGCATCCATAGAATAATTAAACATATCACTTGTTCAGAAAACGTTGCACTAACATGAATTAGTCTATACATTTTGTGTGGTCAGCAATACAATAGTTCAAGTCCAATATTTTAATAACTAGGGGGCTTCGCTCACCAACCCCTCCCCCCAACAAGCGCTACGTGCCATTGTAAAGAGGGGGGGCTAAATGCACCCCAAGGAGATGCAGCCGCTTCTCCAAAACCCCTCTTAAAAGGTGATAAAATGGGAAACAAATTCCTTTTTTTTTTACCTCCTCTTTGCTTGATCAGCTGCTGGCTTGTTGCTGCTCCTGTGCCACATGATCTGCACTTCATTCGCCTACCCCTTCCCCCCACCAGCACTATGCGCTGTTGTGAAGAGGGGGGCTGAACGCACCCCAAGGAGACGCGGTCACTCCTCTGAAACCTCTCTTTAACAGTGATACAATGGGAATCAAATAACAATTGTTTCTTTTTTACCTCCTCTTTGCTCGATTAGCTGCTGGATTGCTGCTGCTCCTATGCTGCGTGATCTTCATTTCAGTTCCATTATTTCACCAAGTAGTATTTTCCATTTGTTTGCACTAATGTGATCTTTATTGTCATTTTTTTGAGACTTTCAAATTTTCATACTTCCATTATCTCTAACCTGCTCTGCATGTGTATCACGGGACTTGCTTCCAAAGGTTGTAAGTATGACGTGAATTGCCCGTCTTGCGTGATGTGAAAGTGTCTCGTCCTCAGAAAAAAGTCTCATCCCAAGTTTTTTTTTTATAATAGAGAGATATATTAGTGTTCATGGGTGAGACACTCACCCTTGTGCACTGTGAACGCTGGCCCGGACACAGACAGACAGACATCTTTACTTCACCCAACACACGTTTATTTACAATATTTACACATTAATTTTCGTGCACACAAACCCCAGTGCCTCCAGCACCGATCCACCTCAATCCAGGCCTCACAGTCCTTTGCCTTTCTCCTGGCCGCCTCCAGTCCTCTCTCCAGCTCCGTCCTTCTTCCACCCGACTTCCGCTCTCGACTGGAGGGAGGCAGCCCCTTAAATAGGAACCCGGATGGGCTCCAGCTGCTTCCCGGCATTCCTCCGAAGACACGCCCCAGTGTGGCGGAAATGCCGGCTGCGCACCCGGAAGCCCTCCGGGTGTCCCCTGTCTTCTTCCCCCCAGCACTTCCTGGTGTGGCGGAAGTGCTGGGCTCCAGACTTCTACAGGCACCGGGGCGCCGCCTGGTGGCGGCCACGGGTCCCTACAGGGCTGGGCTTCCAAGCCCTTTACCTGTGGCCCCCAACATAACCAGGGCGGTCGCCCCCTCGCGGTCTGGAGAAGGTACAAGCCCTCCTCCGGTCCTCCTGGGCATCCCGGCCGGGCTCCAGCTCTGGCCAGATGCCACACTGCCCCACCGCTAGCGAAGACATGTTGGTCCGAGCGGCACTTCCCTAGAGGGCAGCACGTCCCTGGAGTGGGTCCTACTATGTCCCCAGGGTCCACCACAGCACCCTGGGACACCCCATTTCGGCACCCCCTCCGACGCCAACGCGCCCTCTGGTCTGTGCCGCTCTCGCCTCCACCGTCCCCGCCAGCTGGGGCACCATTCGCTTCCCGGTGGGGAGTCCTCTCGCGGAGCGGCCCGTTCCAGGAGGGCAGGTTCCAAACGGCATTGGTCCCAGTGCTCGTCGGGGCTTCGGTCCTTTGGAAAGACAAAAGGGAGGGCCAGAAGCACTGCCGGGACACTCAACAACAACAACAACAACAACATTTATTTATATAGCACATTTTCATACAAACAGTAGCTCAAAGTGCTTTACATAATAAGGAATAGAAAAATAAAAGACACAATAAGAAAACAAAATAAATCAACATTAATTAACATCGAATAAGAGTAAGGTCCAATGGCCAGGGGGGACAGAAAAAACAAAAAAACTCCAGACGGCTGGAGAAAAAATAAAATCTGTAGGGATTCCAGACCATGAGACCGCCCAGTCCCCTCTGGGCACCGGTTTCCGTACCGGCAGCGCTCTCTCCCCCCTGCCGACAGCCCGCGACTTGCCTGTTTGGCTCCTCCGCCGCAGGTTCCATGCCCGTCCTTTCGGTGTTAGCGGGACCGCTCTCGCAGGCGGCTCGTCCACCCACCCAGGGGTTTCCCTCTGCCTCCGCAGAGGACAGCCCTTCACTGGACGCGCGCACCCAGCGCCGCGTCCCCTCTTATCGGAGGAACCGCCATTCACCCCTCGGTTCCTCCCTCTTCTCTTGGACACCCTGACGGTCTGGGTCTGAGCATGGTGACAGCTCAAATCCAGCTCCGTCTGCGTCCCTGCAGAGCGACAGGAGACTGCCGCGGGCTTGGAGCGCAGGGCGCTAGGACCCAGGGCACTCATCAGCCCCTGTGCTGCCAGCCCCTGCGTACTCGCTCTCCACGCTCCGCAGGCAGACTGCACCGCCGCGTCCGCTGTTGGGGAATTGCCTTCTTGATGCCGGTCCTCCTTAGTAAAGTCACGGCCGTTTTCAGCGAATCCCCCCTTATGCTTTACGGGGACGGCAAGACCTACCTTCCCCGCAGTACTCTGTCGGCCAAAGGCTCCAGCGTCGCGCCGATCCTCCATGTCACACGGCGTCTCCGCCGACACGACTGCCTTCCACTTCAGCTTCTCCAGCTGGACGACGAGAGCATTTAGCATCTGTAATAAAGGTGACTCTGCGGGCCGAAGGGACTCCTTCGGCACGTGCAGAGCCTCCGGCGAAACCAGGAAGACAGACGTCGGTGGGCTTACCTGTCCATCAGCCGCACGCGTTGTCTGCCTCCTGTGGACCACTCCCTCTGGCCCAATCGGGTCTCTTCCTGGCACGAGACTGGCATTCCTTGGTCCCGCCTCTGTACCGTCATTGGCGGGCACACAAGACACACCGGCCAATCCCGTGCCTGTCAGCGGGCGGGACATCCGGCCCGCGGCCATCTTGTCTCCCCTTCTCTGGGTGCAGTGACGTGCCTCCTGGCAGCCTCGCAGCTGCTGCGATTCCTCGAGCTGCAGCGGCTCCGACTTCGCAGCCTCCTCTGCTGCCGCCCTCGTGCTGTCGACAGCCCGTGGCCCGGCTTTCTCCTGCCACAGACGCGGATCCGGATCATCCCTCCCTGTGGGAAATAAGGTAAGCGCAACCCCGAAGGACCGATTACTGCAGGGCAGGGCACTAACCTCCCGGATCCCGTCACTCCAAGGCCCCTGCCTCGGTGTGGCCTTCTGTGTCGCCATGCCGGCCTGGCCGTCCGTCCTGGCAACGCGACTTTCGGAGCCCACTGCACTCTGGCAACTCCCGTTCTCCTTCCTCCGCGACCGGGGAACATGGCCATACTGCAGTCCGGCGGCAGCCCGTGGGGTAAACCGCTCCCGCGGGGTTGTGCACGTGACACTCCCGTGGCGAGTGTGTGGGGCCCGCTGCTGCGCCGGGCCGTCCACAGACAAATGTTTTTCTGATGCAGGTCCCCGTCTTGCACCAGACGGAGCATCCTGCCGACTACGCCACTGTGAACGCTGGCCCGGACACAGACAGACGGACATCTTTACTTCACCCAACACACGTTTATTTACAATATTTACAAGTTAATTTTCGTGCACACAAATCCCAGTGCCTCCAGCACCGATCCCCCTCAATCCAGGCCTCACAGTCCTTTGCCTTTCTCCTGGCCACCTCCAGTCCTCTCTCCAGCTCCGTCCTTCTTCCATCCGACTTCCGCTCTCGACTGGAGGGAGGCAGCCCCTTAAATAGGAACCCGGATGGGCTCCAGCTGCTTCCCGGCATTCCTCCGAAGACACGCCCCAGTGTGGCGGAAATGCCGGCTGCGCACCCAGAAGCCCTCCGGGTGTCCCCTGTCTTCTTCCCCCCAGCACTTCCTTGTGTGGCGGAAGTGCTGGGCTCCAGACTTCTACAGGCACTGGTGGCCACGGGTCCCTACAGGGCTGGGCTTCCAAGCCCTTTACCCGTGGCCCCCAACATAACCAGGGCGGTCGCCCCCTCGCGGTCTGAAGGAGGTACAAGCCCTCCTCCGGTCCTCCTGGGCGTCCCGGCCGGGGATGCCACAGCACATTAGATGTTTATGATGTTTCTGTAGTTCAGTGCCAAAATGTCACAATGGCATGTTCAGAATATTTCTTTAAAGTTTATTTGTTATTCATTTATTAAATAGTGTTTACTACTCTTTTCTCAGTATCCTCCGTTGTCTCAGTCATAGTTGTTTTTAAGCATACCAAAGGCTGAAATTGTGAGGACTTCCATTGTTTTGCCAAACTGGCTTGTTATGAATCTTTTTCTTTTGTCCTAACCACTTTTTTAAATGTTCTGTAGGATACTGTAAATGAAGCAAACCAGCTGAAACAAATCAGCTAATCTCTGACCTCTTTATAACTTATAATAGCAAGTGCAAATAACAAAGATATACTGTATAGGGTGGTCCAGATCTAATTATGCAATTTTCATTACGCTATAACTTATTAAGTTTATTACATAGAGAATTCACAAAAAATTATTTTTGTTGCCGATAGATGGCAGCAACTGCCCTGCATTCCAAAATGGCGGGGAGACGGTTGTGTTCGCCTTTTCATAATTGCAAAATTAGATCTGGACCACCCTGTAGATGCTACTTCAGACATATTGTTACATTTACTTAACAACATAAAATGTAGTGTTGAAATTTACTCAGTTAAAACTATAACAGACTCATGTGTTGATCTTGTTTACATCACGTGACCTGACAAATCTCATCTAAGTTAGCGCAAGAAGGAATAAGTGGTAGCTTATTCCCCATGGCTAACATGCAACACCCACACAAAGCATTTTTAAAATTCAGTAATAATATCTGTGTTAGGAAGTAAAGTATTTTACATGGCAACGATAAGTTTTTGCTACTATGCCATTCATGGTGGGAGTCAGATTCCTTCTGTGTAACTTTTTTGGCATCGACATGGTGTTAAAATGCCCACAGCAACTTAAGAAAAATTCATTATACTACTACTCACAAGTTGAGGTCTTATCATGAATATAAATTTACACTGAACTCCATTTTATACTGTGCAGTTCATTTTATTGATTTCAGCTACACAAACTATTTCATTTTTCCAAAGTTACTACCCATCAACCATTTTAGATATAAATAGGAAATTATGTAATGCTGTCACTACTGTTACAAAAGTGTGTGGCATCCATACTAGACTGCTGCAATTAGAAGCTGAATTATAACTTATAGTGAACTGCTGGCTTACTCCATTTCTAAGCTGCTGTCTTCTGCACTTCTTTAGGAATTGTAAAGATCCCAAGTCCCCTAGCTTCTAAGTAGGAATGTGTTTGTAGGGAAAACACACATTTTTTTTTGCAAACTGTCTATCTGTTTTAACAATCCAATGCTAACTTTAAATTCCATTTTTGTTTTTATAGCACTCTTGCAGTTTAGCAGTACAGAGATCACTTTAACTAAAGTAAAAAGATGACAGACTTAACTGATTATTATGAAGAATAATTAGGGCATAGAAATGCACAGTTCAATAAACTGAATTTCTCAGTTGCGATACCCAGACCATACAGGTTTTGACAATCATCAGTCTTATTTCACTTAACATACTTTAGAACATTAGAACATTAGAACAATCAAGACGAGAACAGGCTATTCAGCCCAACAAAGATCACCCATCTTATCCATTTAGTTCTTCTAAAAAAACATCACATCTAGCTTTGAGAGTCCCTAAAGTCTTACTACCAGGCCACGCTACTTGGTAGCTTATTCTAAGAAAAACTTCCAAATGGTTGTGCGATATTTATCCTTAAAAGTTTTCCATCTGTGTCCCGTGTTCTTATTGAACTCATTTTAAGATCGCAGTCTCGATCCACTGTACTATTTCCCTTCATAATTTTAAACACTTCAGACATGTCATCTATTAATCTTCTTTTCCTTAAACTGAAAAGGCTCAGCTCTTTTAATCTTTTTTCATACGTCATCCCCTTTAGCCCTAGAAGGAACATTTTAATTATTCTCATTCTCATTTATTTATCAATTAAGTCAATGGTCTAAAAGTTTAATTTGTCATATATAAAGATACATTTTTTTTCACTTTGTTAAAAGACAAATATAAAATCAAGAATCAATTTATTTTATACACGATCTCCACACTAATACAATATTAAATCTTGTTTACTTGTAAAGCATGTTGCGATTGTGTGTGCTGTTAATCATCTATTGTCTATGAGGAGTTAAGCAAGGAAAATAACTTGCATATGAATAGTATACTTTTATAATAACAGTAAATCTGCCAAGTTGTATTTTATTCCATGACTTGTATCAGAAACTTATAACTTCTGGAGTGGACACAAAATTATATATATCAAATTCCTTTTGAAAACAATTTGTAAAATGAAATCAAGGGATTACTCTAATTAAGGTAAGCATAACAATAAAATGAAAAGCTTATGAGAGGCTTTATATCATAAAATAAAAAATTCAAAATTGCAGTGGTAAGAACATAGCCTGGCAAAATTAGGTCACATCCACAATACTATGTTTATATTTAAAAACAGTGTTTCAAACAAAAATGATCTCCATTCATATTAGCATTTGCACATTGCATCCCCATTTATAGTAAAACAACCAAAAATGCATGTAACGAAGACATTTGCCTGCACTGAGCGTGTGTGCATCAGTGAAAAGAATCCTTGAAGGAATAATAGTTCAAAGTTATTGTCTGCTTTATTACTCAAAGTTATAAAGCTATTGTCTGCTTTTACATGCATTTTTATTACTATTTAATTTTATATATATATATATATATATATATATATATATATATATATATATATTTTTTTTTTTTATCAGTATACTGCTGCTGGATTATGTGAATTTCCCATTGGGATTAATAAAGTATCTATCTATCTATCTATCTATCTATCTATCTATCTATCTATCTATCTATCTATCTATCTATCTAACCAAATTATCAAATTTCCCCTGGGGACAAATAAAGTTCCAAAGTTCTATGTATCTAACACCACCTGCCATGGGATTTATGGTAAAACTATAGCAACAATAACTTATTTGCTTTTTGTGTGTGTTTGCAACACTCAAAACTGTACAAAATACCATTTAAAGGCATACAGGTAAGCAAAACAACAAGCGTTATGGAAACAACTTACATATGTCTGCTATATTGGAATATCCATCACTCAGCCCACTCATACACTCACAAGGCCAAATTACAATCACTAATTATCTGTAATGCATGTCTTTTAGCATGAGAAAATGAATACTAGAGTCCAAAGGAAAACCCATGCTGACACAAGGAGAATGTGCAGACTCCATAAGATAACACAGGACATTGAATTCCTGATTTCACAGCAGTAACTATTTCACTACAGTGGCAATATGGAGTTCAAAATGTGCACACATACAGGTTATAAATAACAATGATATGTTATATAGCAGAATGTGTGGGGTACATGTCAAAGGAGGTTAGGTTTACGTCTTATAACACACTAGTGCAGTGAGGCTCCTTCTGGAGTACTGTGTGTAGTTTTGATCTCCAGGCTACAAAAAGGAGACACCATTAGAAAAAAGTCCAGAGAAGAGCAGGTTGTTTCCAGAACTGAAAGGTATGAACTACAGTATGAGAAAAGATTAAAGGAGTTTAACCTTTTCGGTTTAAGTAAATAGAAATTAGGAGGTAATGTGAAGTTTTGAAAATTACAAAATAAATTGGTATAGTGGATCCAGGCAGTTACTTCAACAAGTGCATGTGAATATGGGTGAAAACTTGTTATGGGTAAATTTCACATAAATGTCAGAAATGCATTCTTTACACAGAAAACCACAGACGCATGGGAAAAATGACCACATAGTGTTGTAGAAAGTAAGTTCTTAAGGAACCTTCAAAACTTGACTTGATGTTACTTTGGACAAACTAAGCAGATTAATGAGCTTTGTTGGGCTGAAAAGCCTGATCTTGTCACATTTTTTTCTAAAGTTCTAATGTTCTACTTTCAAAACACTGGAAACTTGAATTAAAAAAAACACCCTAATTAAAAGTGTATATTTGTATACTATATATTGCATGATGATTTTATATTTCCACATTGTTTTGTGTTTATATTGCATGTTTTTAGCTGTACTGTATTTTGAATTATTCTGTAGGGTGCAGGGGTCTTAATTAGAAGTAAATTAATTACAACAACAACAAGAACATTTATTTATATAGCACATTTTCATACAAATGATGTAGCTCAAACTGCTTTACATGATGAAGAAAGAGAAAAAAAGACAAAATAAATAAGAATTAAAACAAGGGAACACTAATGAACATAGATTAAAAGTAAGGTCTGATGGCCAGGGAGGACAGAAAAAAACAAAAAAAAAACTCCAGACGGCTGGAGAAAAAAATAAAATCTGCAAGGGTTCCAGGCCACGAGACCACCCAGCCCCCTCTAGGCATTCTACCTAACATAAATGACCTCAATCAGTCCTCACTGTATTCAGGGTTCTCATGGAAGAACTTGATGATGACGGTCATGTGGACTTCTGGCCTTTAATCCATCAATGTAAGGACATCATGGTGCTTTGATTAGGTGGTGGTGGTGGCGCAGATCGCCACGACAGACCATTGGAAAAAGAACAGAAGAGAAAGTAGGGGTTAGTACGGATTTTGGAGCCACCATGAATAATAATGATAATTAATTGAATATACAGAGCATCAGGATTAAACTAAAATGAAGCTATGAGAAAGCCATGTTAAAGTAATGTGTTTTCAGCAGTGTTTTAAAGTGTTCCATCGTATTAGCCTGGAGAATTCCTATTGACAAGCTATTCCAGATTTTAGGTGCATAACAGCAGAAGGCCGCCTCACCATTTCTTTAAGTTTAGCTCTTGAATTTCTAAGCAGACACTCATTTGAAGATCTAAGGTTACGATTTGGAGTGTAAGGTGTAAGACATTCTGAAATTATTTAAGACTTTGTAAACCATAAGCAGTATTTTAAAGTCAATTCTAAATGACACAGGTAACCAATGTAGTGACATCAAAACTGGAGAAATGTGCTTGGATTTTCTTTTCCTAGTTAAAATTCTAGCAGCTACATTCCGCACTAGTTGTAATCGATTGATGTCTTTCTTGGGTAGTCCTGACAGGAGTGCATTACAGTGATCTAGTCGACTGAAAACAAAAGCATGAACTAATTTCTCAGCATCTTGCAATGTTATAAGAGGTCTAACTTTTGCCATATGTCTTAAGTGAATAAATGCTGTCCTGGTAATCTGATTAATATGTGATTTAAAATTCAGGTCAGAGTCAATAGTTACCCCTAAATTCTTTACCTCCGTCTTGACTTTTAATCCTAATGTATCAAGTGTATTTCTAATAACCTCATTATATCCATTTTTGCCAATCACTAAAATTAGAGTAAAGCAAATTAATTTGAACGGAAATTAATAACTGCATATAAATCTGAAAAGTTTCTGTGACCTTGGCTCATACATGAACCTGAAAAAACCTAAAAATAAATATTTAGAATGTGTCGCTACTAAGGGTACTTTCATTTACTAATTGCAGAATAACAGGGTACTGCACAAAACACAGAAGTAATATAATTTTGGCTTAGACACCCTGCTTCAGTTTTCCTAAAGTGGTGGTTTTATGAATAAGGGAGACTTTCCTTATTTTACCTAAAAACATCTAGTTCCTTTAACAATATTAATCTTCAATTTATTTAAACTATATTAATCTTCAGTACTCTCTGCTTTAGCTTGTTTCCTTATCATTCAGTTTCTGTCTATTTTTGCTAGTGTCAATTACTTTCTAGGTCCAATCTTAACTTATTTTTGAAGCACTTGAGTATTTACTACATATCTACTAAAAGGGCTCCTTTAGACTCAAAGCCAGAAATAAATTTATGGTGTGGTATAAGTAGTCTTTTAATACAGTACAACCCTCAGCACCAATATTTTCATTCATATTGTCTTTTAAAATACATAGCTACGTATCCAAAAATACAACATGTGCAATCCCTCAAACACATTTTCATATCCCAAGGTTCACACAAAATGGTCCCTGTGATCTTCAATGCACAATGATGGAAAACACCTTAGTAGCACTCCAATATGGTCAGCTATTCTGAATTTCATTTCATATGATGACACTCCCATAACTCAGTTCAGCTATTAGGGGTTTTGTTTTTCTTGCCTGAAATATCTCTCCTACTATTTTAGGCTTACATCTAGCTTTGACTGGAAATTCTGTTTAATTGGAATTACTCTTTTGGACGCATCACAGAAAAAGGTCACCCTGTGATAACAGTATGTTGTTGTGTGCATTACCCTTAAGCTATAACTTCCTTTAAAAAGAAGACAAAGAGAAGGCTTGAGAATTGTTCACATGACTTTAAAATTGTTACAGTATAAGAAGATCAAGACAAAGATTAAAAAAAAATGTTCTGTCCTCCAGTTGTAGTGTGATCTTGAAAAAAAAAACTAAATTAATATTCAGGCCCAGAAGGGACAGCTTATGTCAAAAGAGTTCAGTGATCTTCAGTTTTGACATATTCAACATTGCAAATGCTGTAACAATTTACACATCTATGCTGTTTTGTCAGTTTTCCAAAGTTCTTCACTGTAAGCAATTTCATTTCTTCCAAGTTTTATTGGTAACCCTGCCAATACACCATGCTGTTGAAACACATTTCAGAAACTGAGATGGGTGTTTTAAGAGAACTGTGGCATGCACTAAAATCTAAAATAAAACAGGAAAATCTCTGATTTATACAACTGCTAAAATATATGAATGTAGTCACCTAAATAAAGATTAATCATATTGTATAAAAATATTATATCAGATCCTGACATGCAGTTCTGTTATCAACAAGATCTTCAAGATCCAAACTGGTCAAATGAGACTAAGGTTCTGAGTAGGTTGTTTGATTCCACAAAGGTGGAACATTCTGTAGTATAGTATATTTATATTTATAGTATACGTACATTCTGTAAATCACTGCAGTGTGGAAATGAACCCTCAATTCACTTTACTTCAGTCTGACTCAAATGATGTCCAGGTAGGAACAGTTAAGAAACAAGATTTCAAATAAGATGTATCCATTCTGAAAAATTAGTAATATGCAATAATACAAAATTCACCCACCCTACTTGTGTAGAAACTAGTTTCCAATACTTTGAATGCAGCCACATGTGGTAGCCTTGATTATCTATGTTCAACAAAGAGAAGAGTTTGTAGAAAAGTTCACCACTAAAGTAACCCATAAAATACAGTATATTTAATTATGAAAAGTCAGTAATATAAAACAAAAAGGTACTAGGCTGTTACTATAGTAGATGCCTGTCAAAAATGATGGTCAAAAAAAACCCTTTTCATATGTCTGGTTTGTGTGCCATGACTGACTTTACTGAATTTAGTGATCCCATTAATAGTAAGCCTTACACACTCTCTTAGGTAAACATGGAACTCTTAGTTCCTGTTTAAACAATTTACAGTTGAGAGACTGAGCAAGGAGTCTGAGTGTATGGGCTTGCAAATGTCCTGGATAAAAACCTAGATCCAAGCCTTTAATGGCCTCTTGGGCACAGCCATCAGCAGAGTATCTGTCTGGGCAGAAAATGTTGATATAGTTGAGAGGTTTACTTAACTCAGTAGAGACATTCATATCTCTAGTGACTCTTCCAATGAAGTCAGTAGATGGATTGAGAGAGTATGGGGGGTCAGGAAGTGCCGGAAAGGGGTGTGTGGCACTCCTGATATCTCTGCAAAAGGACAAAGGTTCAAGTCTTTAGAGCCCTGGTGCTTGATGTTTTGATATGGTTGCAAGACATGGATACTATCCAGTGACCTGAGAAAAAGACTGGACTTCTTTAGTACTGTTTCCCTTAGGAGAATCAGCTGGTTTGACTTTGTGTCAAGGGAGCGGATGCTCACGGATTCCTGAATCAGGCACATTACCTGCATTGTGAGGGAGCATCACTTAAGGCACTACGGCCATGTTAGAGGATTTCCCGAGCGGCTGCACCAGGCCAAGGGAATGCCCATGTAACAACTGGCTGCGGCAGATAGATGGTCCTTTCCAGAATGTGGGACTGGACTGTGTGTCTGCCTGGGGGGTTGCCAACAGGAATGCTAAGTTGTTTCGTTGTGTGGTGAGTGTGGCAACATGCTGTACCAGTGCATGCTCCTCAACCTGACCTGGCCTAACTTTACATAACTGGATCAAAGAAAAGGACATAATGCATTACATTTTATATTTTCAGTTTTGAATAATTTGAAATAACAATAGGGTATTTATTGGATCTTACTATTACTGATTTATTTCATTTGCCATTTTTAGCTTTGTTTATGAAAATACTTTCGGTCTCACAGTTCAGCAACACCTTACGTCAGTGGTGTCAGTAGAATTTGATGGGCTCTTGTGCAAAAAAAAAAGTATCCTCCCATGTGAAATTAAATTAAATTCAAATAAAAATGACAACCATCAATAAGATACATGTTGGAAAGAGCATTGGACTAAAAGTGCCCCAAGGGAGCACATCCTGGAGGAGATTTTCATGATGGCATCTAATCTTGCCATCATCCTGTTTTCCACAACAGCTTCCACTGTGTCCTAACCCTAACCCTGTGATGGACGAGGCATCCTCATAAGTATGTTTAGGCATTGTGTTTCTTTTGTTCTCATGTTGCTTCCCCAGAAGACTGCAGCATAGAACACCACACTGGCTATTATGGACTGGCAGAACATCTCCAGCACCTTGCTGCTCACATCAAAAGACCTGAATCGCCTTAGAAAGCACAGTCTACTCTGGCCCTTCTTGTACAGCACCACTGTGTTGTCAGACCAGTCCAGTTTTTTGTTTATGTGAACCCACAGGTACTTGTAGCTCTGCGCCACTTACACATATAGCAATGAGGGTAGCTCCCCTTAGTGTTGTATCGAGTCCAAGTGTTTGTAAATCAGGCTCTGTAATAGTTATAAAAATGACGCCCATCTTCCCTCGATTTTGCAAACCATGGCGACTGCCTAGTTCACCTGAGTGGGAGATCTGGCCCTGATTATGCCACTGCTTTCTTCCATAAGAAAGAAATACATGTAATGTACAAATGTAACTGTACAGACATAATGAAGCTAATTCTATATACTGATACAAATTATCCAGCCTGGTTAAAAGCATATTTTAGTAGAGAGAGAGAGAGAGAGAATGTACCAAGGAGCTTGCATAATAAAAAAACTCATTCTGCCCATCTTCTGTAATTGTTTTGTTGTATAGTATAGTGATGGTGGGACCTGCAAAATTCCACTGATGAGGACTCTGAAATGTAAAAATGGATATTTAAATAAAATATCAGATTTCTTGAAATGAAAGCAATCTGCCTTTTTTCTGGACTCACTTGTTCTGTCACTGAGGTTGCAGAAAGAGAAGAGAGATGGAGCTTATACTAGGCTCAAAACAGATGTAAGTTTCATGTTGATTAGTATTTTGGGACACATATGCACACATTAACATATAGACAACTTGCAACTCACAATTTACATAATACATATACCTTTGGGATGGGGTAGAATATACACAGAATATGTACTTGGATAATTTAATGGCAATCACGACAATACTGTGTGCACAACAGAGAATGAGCTCTATCTAGATAGGGTGTCAGTCTGTCACGGGGAAAACCTAGTCTTTATATGTCAATAAAAGGTTTTAAATGATTTTAATATCTATCCATCCGTTTTCTAAACTTACTTTTTCTAGTGCAAGGCCGAGTGCTTGACTTTATCCACTCTAACCACCTTGCATCAAGAGACCACATTCACCACGACTGTGGACTTAATCTGAAGAGTGCCAGCGTGTGTTGCATGTTCATTATATTCAAGTAAAAAATTCACTGTACTCAGTGCATGTGGCAAACACGACACGATGGGTCAATTAAAAAATCCATTGTTTCTTTTGGAAAACGTCACAGACTTAGAATGAGCATGCAAAAAAATTAAAGGAACAGGACAATTAATACCGAGAGACAGAACCAAAAAGCACTAAACTCTGGGCTGGCAATTTATTGGTGAAATCCACAAAACCTATTGCAATTAACTGACGGTAACCCATCACTCTGCATTCTGCGCTGCCTATACTTACTTTGGAGATGTTCTAAGTTAATTTAAAAAAAAACTATAAATTCAGAAAGGGCATAATACTATTTAAATAAATTTAAGAAACAACTTGATAAAGAGTCGCACTGTACATTCACCTAGAAAGCATAAATGTATTCGTTACTGAATCGGGTCAGTTTCGGGATGTATGCCAACACTGTGAAAAGAAACACCTCAATGCTAATTTAGTTTGCCCTTCATTGTGCACTTTAAATAAGGATGGACTTTGCATGGAGTTCCAATGTCGCTTGACAAGGTGGTGTCAAGAGTTTTCCAATTATAAACTACGTTAAATTTTAACTCACAGCTGAATAGCAGTTTACGGTCACACTCTCCATGCCTGTATGTTTTTTTTATATATATCTTTTTAAGGTGTTGTAAGTAAATCTTCAGAGTTTGTTTGTGTATAGACAAACTGACGACCACGGTCACTCCCCCGCTGAGAAGCGAAGCGACCTTATTGCGTATGGTGAGTCGTGAGCTCGTGTCGCGCCCACTACTTTGCAGTGTCACTGACACACCAACGCGCACAGTAGGGGAGGAGGGAGCTGCTCAAAGTCTATCTCGCGAGAGTACGTGGGATTGCGTGATTTTTGATGGCTATGGCGAAATTGGTGCAGCGATGGGTACATTTGCGTGTATGTTACCGCGAACCAGTTTGGTCAGCATTTGGGTTATGTTTTTGTTTGTTGTAGAATATTTCTCGCAGATCTGACTACAGAGTTAGGGTGGGTAGAAGCCGTGAGTATCTATTAAACGGCTAAATAGGCCAAAGTACAGCGCATGCTATGCTTCCATCCGGAGAGAAAAAGTACTTTCTCTTAAACCTGTAAGAGAGTTGGCTTGAGCTTTTGGCACACGCGACCGGCAGGTTTCTGGTTTGCATTTTTTTACGAGATGAATATGCCGTATCTCACCGGAGCTTGATAACTTTAAGTGTGTAGTGGCGTTTCTGTGTAGTTCACAACGGCCCTGGGTCGCTAGAAAGCCAGTGCCAACGACCGTGTTGCACCTGACCCGGACTGTGCCTTGCAAACTTACGGTGTAGTCCGTGGATAGGTTCCAGTTTTGTGTGTGGACCTGCCAGGAACGAGCCGTCTGACACAGAGCGTGACATGGGGTGTTTGACAAATTTAATAATGCTTCCAGGGGGACGGGATTGTTCGTAGGGAGGTAGCCAAGTGCCTGGCTGCGATGGCAGATGGTAGTGTCGCTGTCATGAAGAGATTCACTGTGATCTTACCTGTGCCAGCTGCAAGGTGTCGGTAGCATCTAATTTTAGTTACTAATTTTTTTTTTTGTATATACGTTGTTTAGATTTAGCGGACGAACTGTACGAGAAAACAAGGAAAAACATTGGCAAGCTCTGAATGGTTATAGCTGCGCAACTGTTATCTCCACTTCTACAATGAAGACTCCGACATCATCAGTTGCAGAGCCTATCTGAAATTGTGTCATAAAACATTGTCAGAAGTAGGATTATTTAACAATATCATGAATCTCCATCAAGTCCTTACTGGAGCTGTTAATCCAGGCGACAACTGCTTTGCTGTGGGCAGTATCAACGATCAGCCTTTCACGGTAAGAATGTTTAGTATTTCTAAATAATGGTTGCATTTGTGGTTATCATAATGTGGTTCTATTTGACCAATAATCTTTGAGCATATAATTGCAAAAATGTATCTTTTTACATTTTTTTCCAAAGGTGGATAGGGGCCATATGTTATTGACTGGAGAGAGAGACCTTGGAGTTGTACTCCTCACTATTAAAATATTTGGTGCAATATTTAAAAAAAGTTTTCTTTAACGCGTATCATTTTGGCGTTTTGTCGTCGAATGGTTTACTCCAGTAGTTTTGTACACACATTTTGTTGGAGATTTGACTTTTATGCTGTCAGGCATCAGACTTTATCTTTTGTAAAATCAATTAAGAGTGTCAGTTTTCTAAGAGAAGAACTAACTAACAACATGAAAAGTTTGGAGATAACATGTCGGGCAAAGCTTGGTGTCTGCATGATCTGTGCATTATACAGTATATACCCTTTCCTTTAACTGTCATCCAAAATACTTTATGTATTCATTCATTTTCCACCTCTGTTTATTTTTTGTTAGAAAGATGCACTTTTTTGTTATATTACTTTAAGGTAAACTGATTAAACAAACAAACAGTTTTCTCTTTAAACTTTTGATCATGCTCTTTGCTTATGACCCAAGTTTATGTTCCCAAGCAAGCATTTCATTGAAAGGATAGCAGTTCCATGAAATACTTATAATGTCTTGCTGCTTGCCACTCCTTTAGAAAAAAATGTTCTGTTTTATAAACACCAGAGAAAACTTTGCAATAATTCTGAGTCTGTGACCAGACTAGTTTGGTCAGACATTCGGGCCTGCCCAAGAATAAACCTGTGGTGAGGTGGCCAGAACCTGTTTGTGTTTTATATCTTGGGCCTTAGCTGTTACTCAGTTTTGGTATTGCCATGTTGGTCAGTAGAATGCTAATTCTTTATCATGTTTTTACACTTGCCAGTACCTAGTTACATTTTTTTTAAACATTTTTCCTGTTGATGTTTATCTGTTTAAAAATAATTATAAGAAATGCTACATTAGAAAACATTTAACTATTTTTAATAAGAGTTTAATAAGAGTTTTTTTCCCCAGTGTTTCAAGGAGGAAGTTGGATTTGTGCCTTTTTAATTTTAATATGGTTTTGATACTGTTCATCACCATAAATTAATTACTCTTTTAGTATAAGGTGCTTTCATTTAAAAAGCACCTTGAAAAAGAGGGCCATAGTTAATCCTACCTTTCACTGCATTAAAGTCCTCCCTTTTCTAAGATGGGACTTAGTTTTGGGTAGTGTTTCTCACATTTATGATTGTGTAATATCCCTTTTTTGCTTCTTTGATAACTAATTTAACCTGCTGTATTCTTTCATATCTGCATGGATCTTTGGGAGGCTCAATCTGTAGCTGAGAGATAGTCTTATTATGGTAAGGTATCTTTTAGTTGATAGCCTTTTATTTATTTTAGCATTATTTTCTTTGTGTTATTTTAGGGACATTGGGTGAATAGGATTGGTGAGTTTATTGTGCTGAATGGCTTGTTGTTGACAAAATTGTTGTAATGCTGTAATGATATTTGGGCTCTTAACAACACTTCTAATCTTCTAGCAATAAAAAATACCATCTAAACAAAAAATGTAATTGGAGAACTGATAAAGTCAAATCAACATATTTCAATGTGCTTATACAGTGTTTTTTTTCATGTCTGATCTGCAGTTTGTACACATGAATTTAAGATGATGTTAACCTACAGATTGAATTAAGGCATTGATAATAATTTGAAAACACGTGGACCTTTGGTCTGGCGCCACTTTTCTGTCTGTTATGTCACTGTGTCGATCACTGCACCTTTCTGTTATGAAGTTGTTTGATACGCTGACCTCTTAATTTGATAAGTGCTGCTGTGTCCTGTTGTCTCATTCTTTCTCATTCATCATTAGTGAAATGTGTCATACACTTAGTCATATGAAAAAGTTTGGGAACCCCTCTTAATTCTTTGGATTTTTGTTTATCATTGGCTGAGCTTTCAAAGTAGCAACTTCCTTTTAATATATGACATGCCTTATGGAAACAGTAGTATCTCAGCAGAGACATTAAGTTGATTGGATTAACAAAAAATATTAGGGATGCACCGAAATTTCGGCCGCCGAAAATTTTCGGCCGAAATAGCATTATCGGTTTCGGCCGAAACATAAGAAAGCGCCGAAAATAAAAGCCGAAATTGTCGCCACGCCTCTCCCATCCTCCCGTCTCGTTCGCGCTGTCATTACGCATCAAACACGGAGTATGTCGGTGGTTTGGAAGCACTTCAAAGTTTCAGATGAGGACAGCAAAGTTGCAATATGCAACATTTGCTCTGCAAAAGTTTCAAGAGGGGGTTCAACAGCAAAGACATTTTCGACTACAGGTTTAATACACCACCTTAAGTCAAGACACGCAATTGAATTTGAGGAATACCGTCAAACAACGTTGGTTAAAACTAAGCCAACTAGCACATCAACACCCTCGGTTGCCACATTTTTCGAAAAAATTAAGAAATTTGCAAATGACAGTGCTAAAGCACGTGACATAACAGAGAAAGTAATGGAATTCATTGCTTTAGATGACCAGCCGTTTTCAGTCGTGGAGGACATCGGATTTCGTAGGCTAATACACCACATTGAGCCGCGTTACACACTGCCAAGCAGACGGTATTTTGCAGAGACCTCTCTACCTGAAATGTATGACCGTGTTGCAAAACATGTTCATGAGCTCATGACCACAGATATCTCTGCTCTAAGTTTTACCACAGACATATGGAGCTCTGACGTTAGTCCAACTAGCATGCTCAGTTTGACAGCGCAGTGGATAAACGCGGAGTTTAAATTGCAAAACATTCTGCTTCATGCACAGGAGTTTGTCGGCTCACACACTGCAGCAGCAATATCCGATGCTTTGGCTAACATGTTTGAAACTTGGAACATAGACAAGTCTAAAGTGCATGTGATTGTGAGAGATAATGCACGGAACATGATAAAGGCTATGGATGACAGTGGATTAAAGAGCATACCTTGCATGGCACACACGCTGTAGTTGGCTGTGAATGAGGGAGTGCTTAGTCAGCGGAGCATATCAGAAATCACAGCAACTGGGAGAAAAATTGTGGGACATTTTAAGCATTCTCCGCTTGCTTATTCCAGACTACAAGATTTGCAAAAACAGTTTGGGATGCCAACAAAACGACTACAGCAAGATGTGGCCACTCGCTGGAACAGTACATACTATATGTTGCAAGGATTACTTGAACAGAAGCGGGTTTTAGCTGCATACATGACAGATCACGACCTGCCAGCAACTTTGAGTGCACATCAGTGGATGTTGGTGGAAAACATTGTCTCTCTTCTCGCCCCGTTCGAACAGTTAACCAAGGAAATAAGCTCAGCTCAAGCGTCTGTTGCTGAAGTTATTCCACTGATCGCAGCACTGAAGCGCCTGCTTGGAAAAGAGGCGGAAACAGATCATGGCGTAAAAACAGCTAAAAAAACTCTACTGGAGGCTGTTAACAAAGACATTCCAAGACATTGAGTCCAACCCTCTTTACGGCATTGCAACAATATTAGATCCACGCTTTAAAGACCATTACTTTGACGATGAGAAAAGGCAGGATGTACGCGAAATGGTGCAAACAGAGCTTACGGCTCTTGAAACCTCTGGTGAAGCACAAGCCGCGACGGGGAGAACAGAGCAAACTGTGCCTGAGAAACGGTCACGTACAAGTGATGAGGCGCACATTCCTTCGCTTTCTGATATGTTTGACGAAATTTTACAGGAAAGCGTCCCAACCCACAGCGGTGTAAGAGCAAGCGCAGCCTCACAAGAAGTAGCAACCTATCTAGCTGAACTACCCATTGGCAGAAGTGACAATCCACTTGACTACTGGCGCGCGAACAAAGATCGCTTTCCTTTGCTTGCATGGACTGCGCGCAAGTACTTATCTGCCCCAAGCACCAGCACAGACAGTGAGAGATTATTCAGTGCAGCATCTCATGTTCTTGATGAGAACAGAAATCGTCTCTCCAGCCAGAAAGCTGAACAACTTTTGTTCATAAAGAGAAATCTGCCACTTTTGCTAAAATAAAAGCAGCCTAATTTGATGTTGTTTACAGTTAAAGGTTTGATTTATTTATTCTGTTATTGCAATGTTGTTTTGCACAGTAATTTAAAATTGAAGTAAAACGTTTAATGCAGGTAATATTTTGCACAATTCGTAAAGGCACTAAAAGCTAGCACAGACTGAGTGATTTTATTCAGTGCAGTATGTTCTTCATGAGAAGAGGAACTGTGTCTTCAGCCAGAAAACTGAAAAACTTTTGTTCATAAAGATAAACCTGCTTCTTTTGCTTAAATTAGAAGCAGACCAATTTAGTGTGTATAGTTATGTTGTTTACAGTAAGAGGTTGGATTTATTTATTTTTCTTCTGTTTGTGCACTGTTGTTTGGTACAGTAATTTAAAATTGAAGTAAAAAAGCAGCTAGCATTTTTTTTGCACAATTGTGTTACAGAAAGAAATTTTATTTAGTTTTGTTATTGTTAAACAGCCTTATTACTGTTATTTATTATCAATAAAAGTTTGATTGCTTAATTAATTTGTAGTTTTTTTAATACAAACAAAAAGAAAATATTTTAAACATGTTTTTTAATGAAGCCATTTTCGGTTTCGGTATCGGTTTTCGGCCAAGTGCATCCAAAAATTTCGGTTTCGTTTTCGGCCCAGAATTTTCATTTCGGTGCATCCCTAAAAAATATGCAATATGCATCACAACAAAATTAGACAGGTGCATAAATTTGGACACCCCAACAGAGATTTTACATCAATACTTAGTTGAGCCTCCTTTTGCAAATATAACAGGCTCTAGACGCCTCCTATAGCCTTTGATGAGTGTCTGGATTCTGGATGGAGGTATTTATGACCATTCTTCCATACAAAATTTCTCCAGTTTAGTTAAATTTGATGGCTACTGAGCATGGACAGCCTGCTTCAAATCATCCCATAGATTTTCAATGATATTCAAGTCAGGGGACTGTGACGACCATTCCAGAACATTGTACTTCTCCATCTGATGAATGCCTTTGTAGATTTCGAACTGTGTTTTGGGTCATTGTCTAATTGGAATATCCAACCCCTGCGTAACTTCAACTTTGTGACTGATGCTTGAACATTATCCTGAAGAATTTGTTGATGTTGGGTTGAATTCATGCAGCCCTCGACTTTAACAAGGGCCCCAGTTCCAGAACTAGCCCCATAGCATGATGGAACCTCCACCAAATTTGACAGTAGGTAGAAGGTGTTTTTCTTGGAATGCGGTGTTCTTCCGCCATTCAAAGCGCTTTTTGTTATGGCCAAATAACTACATTTTTGTCTCATCAGTCCAAAGCACATTGTTCTAAAATTAATCTGGCTTGTCTAAGTGAACATTTGCATACAACAAGCGACTCTGTGGCGCGAGTGCAGAAAGGGCTTCTTTCTCATCACCCTGCCATACAGATTTCTTTGTGCAAATTGCGCTGAATTGTAGAACAATGTACAGATACACCATCTGCAGCAAGATGTTCTTGCAGGTCTTTGGAGGTAATCTTTGGATTGTCTGTAACCATTCTCACAATCCTGCGCATATGCTGCTCCTGTATTTTTCTTGGCCTGCCAGACCTGGGTTTAACAGCAACTATGTCTGTGGCCTTCCATTTCCTGATTACATTCCTTACAGTTGAAACTGACAGTTTAAACCTCTGAGATAGCTTTTTGTAGCCTTCCCCTAAACCATGATACTGAATAAATTTTTTTTTCAGATCTTTTGAGAGTTGCTTTGAGGATTCCATGCTGTCACTGTTCAGAGGAGAGTCAAATGGAAGTACAACTTGCAATTGACCACCTTAAATACCTTTTCACATGATTGGACACACCTGTCTATGAAGTTCAAGGCTTAATGAGCTAATCCAACCAATTTGGTGTTGCAAGTAATCAGTATTGAGCAGTTACATGGATTCATCCATCCATCCATTATCCACCGCTTATCCGAGGTTGGGTTGCGGGGGCAGCAGCCTAAGCAGGGAATCCCAGACATCCCTCTCCCCGGCCACCTCCTCCAGCTCCTCTTGGAGGACCTCGAGGCATTCCAGGGCCAGCCGGGAGATATAATCCCTCCAGCGTGTCCTGGGTCTGCCCTGTGGCCTTCTCCCAGTGGGGCATGCCCGGAACACCCCCCCCAGGCGGCATCCTAACCAGATTCCCAAACCACCTCAACTGACTCCTCTCCATGCAGAGGAGCAGCGACTCTACTCCGAGTCTCTCCCGGATAACTGAACTCCACACCCTATCTCTGAGGAAAAGTCCAGCCACCCTGCGGAGAAAACTCATTTTGGCCGCTTGTATCCACGATCTTGCTGTTTCAGTCACTACCCAAAGTTCGTGGCCATAGATGAGGGTAGGAACATTGATCGACTGGTAAATCAACAGCCTTGCCTTTTGGCTCAGCTCTCTCTTCACCACGACGGACTGTTGTAGAGCCCGCATTACTGCGGATGCCGCACCGATCCGTCTGTCAACCTCCCGCTCCACTCTTCTCTCACTCGTAAACAAGACCCCGAGATACTTGAACTCCTCCACTTGAGGCAGTACTGTGCTCCCCACTCTTTTCCGGCTGAGAACCATGGCCTCGGATTTAGAGGTGCTGACTCTCATCCCCGCTGCTTCGCACTCGACTGCGAACCGCTCCAGTGAGAGCTGGAGGTCACTGTCCGATGAAGCCAACAGAACCATGTCATCCTCAAATAGCAGAGACGAGATTCTGAGGTCACCAAACAAGATCCCCTCCCCTCCTTGGCTGCGCCTTGAAATTCTGTCCATATAACTTATGAACAGAATCGATGACAAAGGGTAGCCCAGGCAGAGTCCAACCTCAACAGGAAACGAGTCCGACTTATTACCGGCAATGCGGACCAAGCTCCTGCACCTCCTGTACAGGGACTGGATGCCTCGTAACAATGAGCCTTGTACCCCGTACTCTTGGAGCACACCCCATAGGATGCTTCGAAGGACACGGTCAAATGCCTTCTCCAAATCCACAAAACACATGTGGACTGGTTGGGCAAACTCCCATGCCCCCTTCAGGATCCTGGCCAGGGTGTAGAGCTGGTCCAATGTTCCACGGCCGGGATGGAATCCACATTGTTCCTCTTGAATCTGAGATTCGACTATCGACCGAACTCTCTTCTCCAGCAGCCCTGAATAGACCTTACCGGGGAGGCTGAGGAGTGTGATCCCCCTATAGTTGGAGCACGTCCTCCGGTCACCCTTCTTAAAAAGGGGAACCACCACCCCGGTTTGCCAATCCAGAGGCACTGCCCCCGATGTCCATGCGATGTTGCAGAGATGTGTCAACCAGGACAGCCCCACAACATCCAGAGCCTTGAGGAACCCAGGGTGAACTTCGTCCACTCCAGGGGCCCCACCACCTCGGAGCTTTTTAACTGCCTCGGCGACCTCAGCCCCTGTTATGGACGGCCCCCCCCGGAGTCCTCCAGCTCTGCTTCCCCTAAGGAAGACATGCTGGTGGGATTGAGAAGATCCTTCGAAGTATTCCTTCCACCGGTCAATAACGTCTACAGTTCAAGTCAGCAGGGCCCCATCTCCACTGTACACAGTGTTGGTGGAGCACCGCTTTCCCCCCCTGAGGTGCCTGACGGTTTGCCAGAACTTTCTCGGTGCCGACCGAAAGTCGTTTTCCATGGCTTCCACAAACTCCTCCCATGCCCAAGTTTTTGCCTCTGCAACAGCCGATGCCGCCACACGCTTGGCCCGCCGGTACCCCTCAGCTTCCTCTGGAGTCCCACTGGTCAACCAGACCCGATAGGACTCTTTCTTCAGCTTGACGGCCTCTCGAACCTTTGGTGTCCACCACCGGGTTCGTGGATTGCCGCCACGAGAGGCACCGACAACCTTGCGGTCACAGCTCCGTTCTGCTGCTTCGACAATGGAGGCTCGGAACATGGCCCATTCAGACTCAATGTCCTTCGCCTCCCTCGGAATGAGGTTGAAGTTCTGCCGGAGGTGGCAGTTAAAGATATTTCTGGCCAGACGTTCCCAGCAGACCTGTTGTCGGGAGATACATGTTCTTGGTAGGGCTTCCCAAAGCAAACAGGTCTGAGGTGAAGATCCAGACTAACTCGACCCTGAGACCCCATATGGACTTAAAACAAGGATCGGCGTATCCCTTGCCCGGGAAAGGGTACCTGGGGCCCCACCCTGGAGCCAGGCCCGGGGGAGGGGCTCGCTGGCGAGCGCCTGGTGGCTGGTCCTTCGACCACAGGGCCCAGCCGGGCTTAGCCCGAAGGAGTAACGTGGTTCCGCTCTCTTGTGGGCCCACCACCTGCAAGAGAGGCCATAGGGTGGTAGCCAAAGGCGGGAACTCTGGTTTCCGACCCTTGGTGGCCAAAACTGGCTTTTGGGACTACATGCATTCAAAACAGCAAAATTACAAGGGTACCCAAATCTTTGCACAGCCAGTTTTTCACATTTGATTTAATTTCATACAACTTAATACTGCTTCACTAAAAATCTTTGTTCGGAAAACACCCTAGCACTCAGATGTGACTAAGAAAAAATAAACATACCACTGTTATCTTTTTTGTTGAAAGTAAATTATTGTGCAGGCTGAGAGGGGTTCCCAAACTTTTTCATATGACTGTAGCTTGAGCTGGAGCCTGGCTCTTGTTCTTTTTCTTGGCATGGAGCTTTTGTGAATGACTTTTCTTTTAGCCTGTTGATGTTCAGCACAGCCTATGTAAAATGATTCACAGAGTTTTTCGTGGCAGTGGTGTCATGCCTTTCCTAGTTTGGAGTTGCTCATCAAATCATTGACAGTAGGTGTCTCAGCTAAACCCACTTATCTACCCTTTTCCCATATGCCAAGGATCAATGGTTGTGATCACATCGCCACTGTGCTTTTCCTGTCAGCTGTAGTGCGAGACTGCGTGGGGCTTCTTTTTCTGTCTGTCATTGCATGTCACTGAGCTGCCGCTTTCCATTAAAAACACCCTAGAATTGATAACATCAATGAGGTGTCTAGCACCTCCAATCTTTTTCTACCACTAAGCTCTTGATTAAGACAGAGAGCGAGGATCAAGGCCCATTGGTTTTGTGTGTTTTTGTGTGACACATAAACAACCATTAGCATTTTATTTATATACCAGTAATGGCACACTGCACGATACACTTGACTTGAGGATTCATAGTTTTCATACTCTTTCTCTGTACGTTTAGAATTCATTTGCTCAGAGGTTGATGCCCTTGTTACTTCCTAAACAGCTCTTCTTTTCTCCATCCTAGCAACCCGTTTCTTCTCTTCTTTCGTCGCCATCTTTTCGCGTTTAAACTGATTAAGTCAGTGTTTCTGTTGCAATTACTTAGTACATTTTCTTTAATTTTTCACTTAAGCTGGCAAGTGTAATTAAGATATGAAGAGGTTGGGGAAGTGACGGCGAAGGTGGGAGGGCCGCACGGCTGCCCTGCTGCCCGCTACCGAGAGTTGATTGTAAAATAAAATAAAAAGAGGAATAACCTTGGAGGACATTTTTCACTTAGGGGTGTACTCACTTTTGTTGCCAGCGGTTTAGACATTAATGGCTGTGTGTTGCGTTATTTTGAGGGGTCAGCAAATATACACTGTCAGCTGTACACTGACTACTTTACGTTGTATTAAAGTGTCATATCTTCAGTGTTGTCCCATGAAAAGATATAATAAAATATTTACAAAAATGTGAGTGGTGTACTCACTTTTGTGAGATAATAAAAAAAAAAAAAATATATATATATGACCTAACATGATAGCTCACTTATGAAGTCAACTCTTAATTTTCATTGTATAGTCCGTATTACAAAAAATAACGGTGCACACTACGTTATAACAGTAAAATTTCAGTCATCAAGTTTTCTGTGCAAAGCAAGTCAGAGTACTTATGAGATAAACAAAAGTATAATGGATCATTTAATACATTTTACCTTAAAGAGAATAGTTTTTTTATATTAATTCAGTGTCAGTGGTAAAGGAGATCAAGTGTTAATGGGATTAAATCTGTTGTTGAAAAATAATCAAGGTTTCTGACATTTATTGACACTAATATTTGTACATATGAGATAAATTGTCATTTACAACAAACTGTGACTCAGTGAGGATTTCCTTGCACTTATCCATATTTTGGAATCTGCAGTCACAGATTGTGAATGGTTCTTTCTGGTGTTTTAATAATAATTACCATCGCTACAGATAAGAAGTTTCTGGTGAATCATGTTGTTTTGTCAGTCACAGCTTGACATGATACTCTGCCTTTAAAGTTAGTTGTGGCATTCAAAACATTTTTTCCACCATTATAAGCTATGCCAAAGATTCCTCCTCATGAGACTTCTTCACTGTTTAACCTTAGTTACTGAAAGTGATTTACTGTGATACAGGTGTTAAGCTCAAAAGAATATAAAATGCAGACCAGATTCTTTGTCATGTTAGTAATATAAAACATTATTTCTGTTTAAATCCTTTGGTTTCCTTAGTTCTTCAGTGTAAGATGTGCAGGCTAAGAAAAATTGAAACAATCACTATAATACCAATTTAAGGTTTAACATTCTGCAACTCACCCAATCAATCTGACTTTTCAGAACTTTTGTAGGTATTCTTTATTAAATTAGCATTTGTGAAACAGTAGCTGAGTCCCTGTAGATGTATTTTTGCATGGGTCATTTAGATCAAAGAGCTATCAAAGCATAAAATGACTATATAATAAGCAGTTTAAACCTTGAATTATGAAAAGGGGAATTCTTTCTATTTTTTCAAATCTCTCTTGTTTAATGTTTAGGTATATTTACTATCACTTCATTGTCATTTTTATTTTGTTACAGTAGTCCAGAGTATTTCTTTCTCTGAATTACTGACAGCTATAAGTTTGACTAAGTTGTTTGTAGTACCAGGAGTGCTGTATCGAAACAATTGCTACAACGTGTGGATCTATTAACTTAGACATTGAGAGGAATGAGTATGTGGTGTGGATGAGTACAGTTTCAGTTGAATATGAAATAACAGCAATTTAGCAATATGAGCGTGTAAGTCTAGTTCTTCCTTGCTGAAATGGAAAGAGTGAAAATCATAATGCTATTCAGAATTGAGAATGGACTCATGCTCCAGCATTTTAAAAAAGTCACCTTTCCCCTGCCACATTTATTTGAAATATTTGTATTGTGAAGTGTAGAGAAATTGGAGTTGTTTTAAAAATATCATTTATTCTTATAAATTCCTAGTTCTTTAAATACTGTATAAGAGCATAACTGTCCATGTCAAAAGCACAGCGGTACACAGGGTGCTTTATTTTCTGAAGCAATTCCTGCCAGGTGTTTAAGTCTTTAACGTACTTGTTAGGAATATGTCCAGTAAACAAATAATCTTTAAATTCTGAAACATTAGATCATAATTAATGAGTACCATTGTACATAATTCTGATGTATTCATCTGAGTTGATTTTGTTTTTGAGGCTACCATCTTCACCTTGAAGTAATTGATGGGTAGGAAAAATTGGGAAAATAAGGTGTATTTTTTAATTTTGTTTTGGTAGTTGGTTAAATTGTTTCCATGTGTTTTTTTTTTTCTTCTAAAATAAAACGTTCTCATGTTTGTGAGGTTTAAATAATGTAACCTATTAAAAATCCCCTAACCTAAAATCGTTCTCAAGGATTGTAGTTTATGCAGACCATGTGTTCATAGCAATTTAGTTTGACATTAGTTTGCTTCATAATTACTACCAAAAAATAACATTCTCAGTGAAGCAACAGACTTGACTTTGCACCCTAACTGTAGTTGGTTAGAGTTATGATATTGATGAATGCTTCATATTATCTAATACTGCTCACAAATAATTGTGAGTTGTCAACAGGCAGATAAATGTTCTGAGTATCACGTTTATTTGCTTGAGATTTGGATAATTTTGAGTTTTGGATGAAAGGGTCCCCAAAGCAGGTAGAGGGGTGCGGTCCGTTCCGTTAGGTACGGTACATAATAAAGTTTTCAGTCGTCACCATGCCATGGTCAGGTGAGCATCGAGGCTTTGTAGTGGAGGCTTTTTTCAAAAATGGCGAATCTGTAGCTGCGACACAGAGGGTGTTTCGCACGCGGTTCGGTATACGTGCTAATGAAAGTGTTCCAGACAGGAAAACGATTTTGCTGTGGGTTCAAAGAGTAAGTGCAACAGGATCTGCACTGAAGAGAAAACCACCCGGAAGTCCCAAAAATGTGAGAACACCCAAAAACATTGCTGCAGTGAGGGCTTTGATTGAGCTGTCTCCAACGCGTTCAGCACGGAAACATGCATCAGCTCTTCGGATTTCGGAAAGAACTGTGAGGCAAATTTTGCATACTGACCTTCATTTACACCCATACAAGATTATGATTGGTCAGGAATTGTCTCCAGCAGACCGGGGAGGACGTATGGATTGCTGTAATGGGATCCTCGCAGCTGTGCCTACCTCTGACATTCTGTGGAGTAGCGATGAAGCCCATTTCCACCTTTCTGGCACAGTGAACAAACAAAATTCTCGCTACTGGGCTGCTGAAAACCCTCAAGAACTCCATGCACGACCTCTTCACAGCCCAAAAGTGACAGTTTGGTGTGCTGTGTCGCCTATAGGCGTCATTGGGCCTTACTTTTTTGAAGAGGGTGGAGTCACAGTTACTGTGAATTCCAATCGATACTGCGACATGTTGGAGAATTTTCTGCGCCCGAAAATTGAAGAGTATGGGGAAGAACACAACCTAGAAGATTTCTGGTTTCAACAAAATGGAGCTACAGCCCATACAGTACGTCGTCCACGCGAGATTTTGCAGGAGATGTTCCCGGGTCAAGTGGTCTCCTTATGCGAGGCAGTTCCGTGGCCACCACACTCGCCTGATTTAAGTCCCTGTGACTTTTTTCTGTGGGGGTACCTCAAGGTCGAGATTTTCAAACATCGTCCTCGGTCCTTGGACCAACTAAAGCAGGCTATTCAAGAAGAAATTGAAGGAATTTCACCCGACATGCTAGTGAGAGTGATGGAAAACTTCCAAGAACTGCACCGAATGTGTATCAGCCGTCAAGGCCACCATTTGGACGATGTAATTTTTAAAACTTAAAGTAAAAAAACTTTTTTATATCTACACTTGGGAATTAAAATTTTTTTGGTGTTACCTCATAGCATTTTTTTTCAATCCCCCTTTGAAATGTGGGAGTTATTTCTGCCGCACCCTGTATAAAGCTATTGGTCAGGGCAAAACGGCTTAAATGATGTTAAATTGATAAAGGATACATGCCTGCAGTCAAAGGTTCAAAAGGTGGGTGTGCAGATGTAGTTCGTCTTTGTCTGTACTGGGTAATATTGCTGTTTTTCATTCTTCGAGCAGCTGGTAAGACCCAGTGATCCAGATTAGAAGAATGGGAGTGATTCAGAGTGAGAGTGTAGTGGATCAAAATATCTGTTGTGTTAATACTGCTGCAAATTCCTCATAATTTAAAACTCAGTAGTGTTGTTATCACCTTCCTGTTGATGTCATTCCATCTGTTGTAGACCTCCTTATTAATTTTTGACAAAAAATATTTCTTTATGACATTTTCAATGCAAGGTCATTGTCTACATTAATTGCATGAACAAATCAGATGGTACTACATGATGGATGAGAATCTGCTTTTACTTCTCAGTACTCATGTTTCCTTCTTGGTTAGAATGATGTGCAAGCTTTACACTAGCAGTGATTTTTTTTTTTTTTTTTTTTTGGGGTCTATCTCATATACCTTTGGCTGTATGTTTTGGTTGACTGTTCTATTTAATTCTGAATCTTGTCTCAAGCTTTTGTTTTTCTTTAGCATTTCAGAGTGCATTTAAATCATGATGCTCTGTACATCTCTGAAATTGTACTAATGGTTAAGAAGAGGGAGTCTGCATTTTACTACTTAATTTAATAAATAGGTTCAAGACCTGTAGAAATATTTTATGTACTGCAATGTTTCAAAAGACAAGTTTTAACTTTGTTCAGTCCATAACAGTTTTCCATTACCTGTTAAATTTGGAATTATACTCAATGTAATGAAATCAGACAATTGCAAGAAATGTTTCCTACAATGAGCTGAGAAAAAACCTATCCAATTACTTTGAAGTACAATTCAGAGGCACTGTTCATGTTGATGACTGTCAATAGCCCATTCTTATGGTATATATTTTTAAAATATATACACTAAATGGTGGTTAGGTTTGAGTACAGAAATATTTTTGTTCAATGACATGTTAAAACTTTTTTTCTGAATTTTATCAGTTTCCCACATGTTTTCTGACAAACTGTAATTAAGATTTTATGTTATTTTTTCTGTTTCTGCCTTGCCATTGTCTGTTTTATAAAACTTCAGGTTTATTATCATTGTATTTTATATACAGATTCCCTTTGTATAAGACATAATTCAATTATAAGTTGATATAGTCCTAGCCAAAGGACTAATTTTTGTGTTCAGTAATTTTCTGTTTTTTCATTGAGATCCATATTTATTTTACTTTATTAACTTGTTTCTGTTAATTACCAGACAAATCATATTTAATATTATCAGATATCTATATTGTGTTATATTAATATGAAAAAGTAAATTACTTAGGTGCTGCTGTTGAAAACACAAGGGATAAGGAGTTTTTATCCCAGAAAGGAATGCTTAATGTCAAATCTTAAAATTTTAGTTTCTTGCTGCATGGCACATTTTGGTTTGATCTACAGCTTCAGTAGCTGAGCAAATATATTCGTGACAATGGAAATCTTTGTGGGGGGGGGGGGGGAAGGTGTCTGAATTGCCAAAAATACATTTTCCCTGTTGATAAAACAAGACACTTTTGAGTTCACTATAAAGGTATGTCCAAGTTATGCAGTCCTAATCTTTTTCTGCATGCTAATGCATGAGGTGAGTTTCAGTTCGATGCCATTTGAATAATACACATAATATACAGATATAATGAAGTTGAGGCAGGATGATCTAAATCTGTTGGCTCAGTACAGTCTTAATACAGTTATTTTATCCAGTGTGTTGAAATCCTCATTCATTAATGGTAAGGACTATAAACTATGACACACAGTGAGATTTGTTTTCCCCATCTTCACATTACGATGGTAATTGCTGTATGAAAATAGGAAGAAGTGTTTCCTTTCTGATGGAAGTGAAAAGCACAAGTAACAGTGGGGTTGCCACTTTCTTTTAAAAGAGCTAGTATTTCCTATTTTGAGATTACCTCAAAATCTAGTGCCTGATAATTCTTAGTAAGGAATAGTAACACTATTAGGTTTTGTGGGGGATAGGATCGCTGAGTATAGTTGCTTCCTCCTTTAATTAAATATGATAGATTTGTCTTTAACAGGGAGCTGTTTCTTTATGTGAGGAATATTTGTCTTCTGAGAGTGATTTAGAGTTATCTCGTTAGAAATTCTAATTTTATTTTTATGGTCATTATTTGTATTGCAGCAGAAGCTTAAATATTATAAAAGTTGTTGGACAGTTGATGAAGCAGATGTATTTGATGAGTAATAAAGGTGGTGTATGCAATACATCAGAGATTTTGATAATTACACCATCTTTAGTGGCCTTTTATGACATGCAAGAGGGATGGTGCCTTATTCCGCATGCATGTCACAGGAGTATCTGTCTATAGTACAATGTGCCTAAATTAATTTTGCGAGTTTTAACAGGGTAGGAAAAGGATGTTTCTAATAAAATATCTTGGATCTGAGATTTGTTTTTAATATAGAATGGGAATTGTAGTATGGAAATTCAGTTCAATTTTAGTTGTAGTTTATTCATGATCACTTACCATATTAAACATGAGCCAGGGAGTGTTCAGGATCTATCATTGATTCAGTATTTGAGATTTGAATGTTTCATACTAAAATTAAATTTATTTAAATATTGCCAAATATGGTTTAAAAACATCTGGGAGCTACATAAATGTTCATCTGTGATGTATACAACACTAACAATGATAGATAGATAGATACTTTATTAATCCCAAGGGGAAATTCACATAATCCAGCAGCAGTATACTGATACAAAAACAAAACAATATTAAAGAGTAATAAAAATGCATGTAAAAGCAGACAATAACTTTGAGTAATGTTAGCGTTTGGAATTGAAGAGTTGCATAGTGTGGGGGAGGAACGATCTCCTCAGTCTGAGACTACTGATCTGCTGTTTTTACAAGTAGTAGTTTATGAAACTCTCATACAGACTGAACACTTTTTGCATCTTATGATCAGTGAAAGTTCCATGTTAAATAACGTGGGGCAAGCCTCCTTATCACACCCATTTTGTTAAGAACTTTTTTTTTTAATCTCTGTCACTTTTTTAAATTAGTATGCTGAGCTTTACTGATGCTTCCCTACTTCCTGTAGGGACAAACACAGTACCAGGAAAGCATTAAGCAGTTATCATTTCTTACAGTCTAGCTTGAAAGGCACCTGGAAACATTCAAGCTGTGCTATTATTTTTACAAGCAGTGATACTGTGCTTTGCCTTCCTTCTGGAAATCTATACTTATACCAATTGTATCAAATGTCACCCCACTGTTTTTAGTTCGACTGTTAGTTTTCATGGAAAAACTTCATATTTCTTAGGAGAAAGGGACAGGATAACAGTCTACATCAAATCGTTTTTGGGTTCCTTTAATTAACACTAGAATTACCAGAGCCAACGAAAAAACTCGTAAATCTGGCCCACCTTAAATCCCTTTGCATCTCTCCGTCAGCTTCTATTGTCTTCTAAATGTGTCGATAAGCCCAAGCAGTGTGCTATACCATCCCCCCACCGCCTCAGAATGGGCAAGAAGCTCTCCCAGTTCCTGCCTTGATTGATTTTCTGGGAGTGAGCTACCCAGAATTGTAAGGGGAAATAATTTGATGTGTGTTTTGTATCTACAACAATCTGTGTAAACACATCGTTAAAACAGAAACGTTTTTCATGTTTTAGTATTAAATAACAAAATGTTGACATGAACTGTATAATGTGTGAAGGCTGATGGCCAAATATCAAATAAACACTTTCACAAAAGGTTCAAGTACCTAGACTTGATGTAGAATTAGAAGTTGGTTTGTCACACAGCTTGTCTTGCCATTTTGGAGGTGCTGCAAAAATGACCTTTACTTTATTTCTGCATCTTCATACATCATGTTTTTACATTTGTTTCTGCATATTTGTATCTACCAGTTTCATATTCCTTTAAGCCTACAGTCAGGTGCGTACATTTATTTTTTTGTGCGAAAGAATAGTAGTGTGGCCTGGTGCTGCTGCTTCACAGCACCAGTCTATGTTGACATGATGTATATTCCATATTAGATTGATTACCTTGCTTGACAAAGTAGGAAGGCTGTCCAAGGCTGATCCTGTGGACTTATAATAAAAAAACAATGAAATATGGAAAATTGATAAGTCAATAAAATATTACATTTTTAAATCTATGAAGTGCTTGCAGTTCACATGGCTTGAAAGTAAGCTGATGTATAAAATTTAGACTTACATTCTCAGTGTGCTGTGTTCACATTAAGAGGAGAAAGAATGAATAACATGATAAACTTAAGAAACATATTTTTCTTTCTTTTTTTAAGTCCAAAGGACTGTTATGTTTTTGTTTTTTCCAATTGTGTATGAAAGAACTAAATTTAAAAAAAAAAAAGCAGCAAAGAATGTCTGTATCTAATTTCCGTGCATTGTGCATGTATACAAAAAGATACTTTAAATATATGAACAATGTGATGAAAATGTAGTGCATTTTTAAATCATTATTTGCATTGTAAATATAATTAGCTTGCAAAAAATGGTAGCAATGGAAAGACAGGTTGCAGATAAATAAAAAACACTTGTAATCAAAGCCTTTTTTAAAATACAGTGAGACAAGAAGTTTACAAATACCTTATGAATAGTTATTTTTCTGAAGAAGCACAGTTTAGAACTGTACTTCCTTTAAATCAAGTTTGTTTGTTTCCTGTGAGCTACTAATAACAACACCATCTATGTTTGCTACATTAAAACATCCAAAATGGAAGTAGCTTCAGGCAGGATATAGTCTTGGCCTGGATTTGATCAGCAAAAGTTTACAGATGGAGAAAGTGAGAGTATGTGACAGTGATGGGCAGATTGGAAGATAAAACAGCCAACTCCATCATTGCTGGAAACAGCGCTGGATGCTCATACACCCATGCAAGTTTGGAATTTTCATTTAGCTTCACATGTATGTCTTAGGGGTGTATGAAGAAAACCAGTATACCTAGAGGAAAGCCCACTGAGTCATAGAGAATATGTGCAAACTTCACACCAGCAAAGACTGGTTTCAATAAACTGCAGCTGCTTCAATTTCCTCCTTGAGACAAAGGGAAAAGGAAGTGTGGTAGCAGATGTTTACTGAGTGTTAACTTACTTTTACTTTCGCTGTTAAACTGCAATTGCTTGGCTGTCCCTAGAAGTAAATGAAACTGGGTTCCATGTGCTGTGAGGTGGCAGTGTTAAAAGTCTTCAAATTTAAGTTACAAATCATGGAACATCTATTCATTTATTTATGTACAATGTATGGTCTTTGCCACCAGAATGGTGTATCAACCTAATCAATGTCAAAATGTGCATCAATACATGTTGAATAATTATGAAACATACAGCATTGTTGACATTGAATTCTTAGTCCTTCATTTGGTTCTACAGTAACTCATAGGAACATTATCAGTATGTTTTGCTGCTGCCTTATGGCTCCAGAACCTTGAATTCAAATCATAACTTATGCACTGTTAGTGTTGTGTTTTGAGATATTGGAAGGAGCTTGAATACTCATAGGAAACCCATGTAGACATAGGCAGAACATCCAAAGTCATGCCACTCTTATTTGTTTCAGTGAGAGTGTGACTATGTTTTAGTGTAGCCTATGACAGCCTGCTTTCCTGTCCTAGAATAGTTTCTACATTGTTCCATGTTATGCCTGATCTCAGGTTTAGTAACTATGTAATGAAATAAGTGATCGGGAACATTATTATTTTCTAAAGTGAAAGTCAGAGTGTTTATGTTTTACATAGCATCCCTCAAAGCAAGTGTTTTCTTGCTAAAGAAAAGAAATGTAATATCACAGTCATTTATTGGTGTAATTGTGGGGTGGTGTAATTGATTGTTAAATCATTCTATTGCAGAGTAATCTTTATTTTTATTTATGTTGCTATTTTATGTGCTCCATTTAATATAACTCATTCCTGTAAATTTGAAATCTTGATTGAGTTGTATCAATTTTTATTAGGTTTATTAGCAGTTTTAATTGTCAAATGGGGCAGTTGCTATTTTTTAACTCTTAAAACTACGCACAATATGCACCTATATTTCAAATTTCAGAATAAAGGTTTTTGCTAAGTATACCATATATGGTCTGAATTAAGGTTGTCAATAATATTATCGATAAATATCAATTCTAACATTTTAAAATCACTTCAGTACTCATTTTTCATGGTATCAGTTCTATAGCCTAGGTTACGAAGTTGACATGGCTGGAGCTCTGTTCCCAACCAATTATAGTTGTTAATAAGACAGCAACTTCAGCAGTGTTGGAGCCTTCTCGAGCATGCTTAACACTAGAATTACCAAAGCCTATTAAAAAACTGGTAAATCCGGCCCACCTTAAATCCTTTCTCGCCTCTCCATCAGCATCTTTTTGTCCTGTAAATGTGTCGATAAGCAGCAAGCAGCCTGGTATCCCATCCCCCCACCCACCAACGCAGTTCAATTCGCAAAGAAGTTTCTCAGTGCTCAGTGTTTATCTTCCAATGAAGTGCTGGAGCTTTATAGGGTAAAAAAAGTACATTGTCATTTGGAATACATACATTTCATGTGTGTCCCGTGTCAACAACAATCTATGTAAAAACGTCGTTAACACAGAAACGTTTTTCATGTTTTAGTAATAATTGACAAAATGTAGACATGAAATGTATAATGTGTGAAGCCTGAAGTACAAATATGAAATAAACACTTTCACAAAAGGTACAAGTATAACAATACAAGTGCACTTGTTTTAGAATTAGAATTTAACCAAAGAAAAAATAAAGCAGGTTATGGTAGGCAGTTGATATGACAGCTTGTGTGGTGCAATGCTAAGAACTGCTGCCTTCCAATCAAGAGCTCGCGGTTTTCGATATCAGCTGCTTCCCAAATTTTCCATTTTAAGTAGTGAGCTGCTCTTATTGTTAATATCATACAATAAAAACATACATTTGATTTGCAACTGTAAATTTATAGCACTTGTCAAAGTTAGCGTTTTTTTTTTTCTCAGTTTTATTCTCTCACTCACATTCAAGCTCCCACACTTGTTTTGTTATATCCCCTCTTTATTTGAAAACTGTGTCAGATCTTGTACAAGAACGAGACTTGGACTTGGAAAACTGTGGACGTGAGTGGTGTGCATGACTGAGAATGACACTGGATGTGAATTTTTTCTATTCAGCTTTATTCTTGAGTATATATGACATTTGGAATAATTCATTTTATGACCTGTATTGTACATTTCGGAAAATGTTGTTGCACTAATGCAACATTACCGTATTTACGCGTGTACCACACGCACATTTCTTCCTAAAAATTAGCATTAGAAAATCATGTGCGCGTCATACACGAGGAAATATAATTCTGTAATGTTTACTTCTTCTGCTTGGGCTCTCTCTCACACGCTCTCGCTCTAGTTTTTGAATCAGTTTGGTGTCATCATTCAGCATGGATAGTAGCAAGCGTTTAAACTCCTTCACGGCGGGAGAGGAACTAAAAGTGATTTTGGATGCAGAGAAAATAGGAAATAGGGCAGCAGTGTGGTGTTCCAGAGTCATGTGTTTGAGATTGGCGACGGAAGAAAGAAAAACTTTCGTCATGCAACAAAAACAGAAGGGCATTTCGCGGAAAACGTGCCCTAAACGCTTCCTATACAATCATGGATGTGAGCAGGTAATTTTAGCAAAACAGTTGTAAAATGTTACTTTTATATTGATGTATTTTTACTTTTCTGTTATTAAGTTGATGTTACACACTGATTAGCAAAAATATTAAAACAACCTGCCTAATATTGTGTAGGTCCCATTTGTATGGCCAGAACAGCTATGACCCATTGAGGCATGGACTCCACAAAACCTGAAGTTGTCCTCGGGTATTTAGTACCAAGAAGTGAGCAGCAGAGCATTTATGTCCTGTATGTTGTGAGGTGGGCCATTCATGGATTGGACTTGTTATCCCGGCACATCCCACAGATGCTTGATCGGATTGAGATCTGGGGAATTTGGAGGCTAAGTCAACACCTTGAACTCTTTATCATGTTCCTCAAACTATTCTTGATCAACTTTTACAGCACAGCCCCATGTATTATTTTGCTGAAACAGGCCACTGCCATTAGGGAATACCTTTATGTAAGTGGTATGTGTCAAAGTGACATCCACATGAATGCCAGTACCCAAGGTTTCCCAGCAGAACATTGCCTCCGCCAGTTTGCCTTCTTCCCATATTGCATCGTTCTTCCATCTCTTCCCCAGGTAAATGACGCACACACACCTGGGGTCTCATGTATAAACAGTTTGTACACAATAAAATGTTGTGGATGCCTGTTTCCATGTTCATTTTAAGATGAGTAAAAACTAAACTTGTTTAACATGTTTAATACATGCTTTAATGTATTTCATCATGAAAATGAAATCAAATATACATCTTAGAATTCTGAAATGTTCAGAGTGCTGTAATATCATGAATGTAATGCATTCTGTGTGGCGATTGCTAGTCAAAACACAGTAGGTGCTAGTGTCCACCCTCTGAACTTTGATGAGTGAAAGTGCATTTCATGATGCATTTAGAGGAATATTACTGGGAACATTAAATAAATAAGCAACAAAACCATAGTATGTGACACATTTATATATTTATGCTCACATTTCATGACATGTTTATTTTTGCTCAAATTTTACAGTACTTTGTATATGTATATTTTAATTAATTAATTTATATTTAAGCAGTGTTTATAGCTTTGCTTCAGATCGGTATATTACAGAAAAAAATTAAACAATATGACAGCTTGCAATTAATGAGAAGCATTTTTTTTTATGCCATATGCATTATGGATGCATATTTTTGTACGTATTTTATTAGTATGTATTTTAAGGAAAGTTTATTTTAGTATTTTTGTTATCACTGAACAGTAATCCTACAGAATTTAATTTGGTAATAAAAAATGAACAGTTAACACTTGTGATCTATAGTTTAATTATAAAAATACATTTTAATGTAGAACATAAGGCTTCTGTGCATCTGGTTATGCAGGAGCTTAGTGTAAAAAAATTTTTAAAGGGGTAAAGGGAAAAAAAAATCAAAATTGGTATTGGAATTGGCTGATCAAGCAACATGAAATTGGTGATTGTATTGGCCAAAAAAACCTGATCGGAGTATCCACCACCACAAATTTTATTTATTTGTAAATGCTTCTATTTTATATTTTTTAAATATGTTTTTAACTTTACTAAAAAGAGCGATTCAGTCCAGTCCAGGTACTTTTTTCTATACTATCCATAACCATAGAGCAGTCTTTTTGGTTAGTTAACTATTTAGGCTTTTGTATGCATGTGTTCATCTTGTATCTGCCTTGCATCAGTTGAATATTCAATCACTTCCTAAAAGCTCAACACTGATTAGTGGCCTTGCCTTTAAATCTTCTTATGGTGGATTCGGAAAGTATTCAGACCCCTTCACTTTCTGCACACTTTGTGTTTGGGTTTAATTTTGAGTGGTCACATTTGCCATTTTTATCCCATCAATCTACATTCAGTACCTCATAATGTCAAAATGACATTATTTTTTTAAGAATGCATTGGATATTTATTAATTTTGTTAATTAATTGGATAGTTATATTATTTATTATTCCCCTTGGGATTAATAAAGTATCTATCTATCTGTCTATCTATCTAAAAATCAAAAACTAAAACATCATTGATGTAAGTATTCAGACCTTTTGCTGTGGCACGCCAAATTGTTGTCAAGTGTAACCCCTTTGCTTTACTTATATTTGAGTTGCTTCTAGAACTTGATTGGAGTCCCACAGTTCACACTGCATGTTTGGACAAATACCAGGTCACGATGACCAAGGAACTCTCTGTAGACCTTCACGATAAAATAGTTGTGAGACATAGATCAGGGCAAGGGTGTACAACCATTTTGAAAGCTTTGAGTGTTCCCTGGAGCACAGTAACTTCAATAACTGTGAAACCACCAAGACTCTTTCTAGAGCCGTCCATCTGAACAAACTGGGTAACAATCATAGGGCAATGTAAAATCACTGATAAATGAAATGGATGAGCTCTCAGTGTTGATCAGGAGACAAAGGAATTACAAACTGAGCAGTCTCATGTGCTTCATAGAGATATGGCTTAGAGGTGAAATAATGGACTCGATTTTTGCATTGGATGGATTTAAAATAAGCAGGAGTGGAAGCAGCAGGAAGAACATTACAAATAAAGCACAGGTATGCAACCTGAATGTTGGGTTCTCGTAGTGGGATCACAACCTTATTATATGCAGAGTGAATTTTCACATGCTATTGTGCAGATAGTTTACATCCCCTCTCGGGAGATTCAGCAATCACAACAGACATAGTATATTCTGTAACAAGCAATTTTCTGGGGACTTTAACCATGTTTCACTTTCCTCCACCCTCACCAATTTTTACCAGTTTGTGGACTATAAAACAAGGGAAAATGGGAGCCTGGACTTGTTATATGCCAATGTTAATAAGACATATAACTCTGTTGCTTTGCCACATTTGGGTCGACCACAGTTTGGTACAGCTCACACCTGCATATAAATTCATTGTCCAGTGACTGCCAGACACCACCAGGGCGGTTCATGAATGGACAACAAAGAGTGAAAAGGCTCTGAAGGATGCCTTTGACTGGGATATGCTTTGCAAATCGTACGGTAAGGACACTAAGGGACTGAGCCACTATATCACATGCTACGTCATGGTTTGTGTGGATACAACAGGCCCCGCAAAGACAGTATGCTGTTTTCTTAACAAGAAGCCATAGATCACAAAAGACCTAAAAGTCCTAGCAAATACCAAGAAGAGAGCCTCCAGGTATGGAGATACAGATGAAATCATGTGGGTGCAGTCAGAACTGAAGAAGCAACTCTGAGGTGAAAGCCCACTACAGAGACAAACTGAGCACAGGCTACAACAAAACACAGTGAAGGAAGTATGGAAAGGAATTATCACCAACTATTAGCAGGCTGTAAAACATGCAGAGGAAGGGAACAAGAACAGAGCTAATTAACTGAACCAGTTCTTCAACAGGTTTGACTCATTCTTGTCAGCACAGCCCTTCCTCAACACTTCTAGCCTCTGTGTGCAAGCTGAGGAAGTTTCAGAATCTGAAATGCCATCTGCATCCTGCACAACTTTCCCTTATAATAGTATCACATCTATGGTCTCCAGCTCCCCTCCACTCCCTGGACTGTATTTCTCTGATCAAGTGAGTAGAGATTTGGGAAAACAATGCATAAATAAGGCTTCAGGACTGGGTGGAATCAGCCCCAGGGTGCTGAAAACTTGTGCCAGCCAGTTCTACACTGTTCTTTAGCACCTTTTCTCCCTTTCCCTAAATTTGCAGAAGATTAAGCAGCTGTGGAAAACATCCTTTGTTGTGCCAGTGGCAAAGAAAAGGCGTTCCAGTGATCCCAAGGACTTAATACCAGTTGCTTTTACATCATGCATCATGAAAATCTTTGAGAGGCTGGTCATAAAACAGCTATGACCCCTGGATTCAGAACATGTGGATTCTCTGCGGTTTGCCTGTCAGAAACACATAAGTCTGGAGGATACACTGATCTACATGCTCCACAAAAAATACTCTCACTTGGACAAAGCAGACATCACAGTCAGGATAATGTTCTTTGACCTCCCCCCCCCCCCCCCCCCCCCCCTCGGCTGGGGGGGGGGGGGAGTTTAAGGCTTTGCATTTTGGTGCCCCCACAGTCTTCTGGATAATGGACTACTTGAACAACAGACGGCAGTTTGTGAGGCTGAGGAACTGTGTGTCAGAAATGGTGGTGTGAAATACTAGGACACCGCAAGGAACTGTTCTGTCTCCCTTCCTGTTTATCCTCTATGCCAAAGACTTCCTTTACAATACCAATGCTTTCCACCTACAAAAATTTTCAGATGATTCCTCCTTCATACGATGCATTAATAATGGAGATGAGTCAGAGTACAGGAAGGTTATAAAGGACTTTGTTGTCTTGTACAGGAGCAGCAACCTACAACTCAACATTAACAAGACAAAAGAGCTGGTGATGGACTTCTGGTGTGCCAGAGAGCATCTGAGACCACTGACCATTCAGGAGGAAGATGTGGAAGTGGTGCAGAACCACATATACCTGGGGGTTCACATGAAGAACAAACTGGACTAGTTTGACAATACTGTTGCCCTGCACAAGAAGGGCCAGAGCGGACTGTACTTCCTAAGGAGACTCTGGTCTTTTGATATATAGTAGCCTGTGTGGTGTTCTACGCTGCACTCTCTTGGGGCAGCAACTTCAGCTCAACAAAAGTACCATGCCTGAACAAAATTATTGGGAAAGCCTGCTTCACAGTGTGAATCTTGGACATACTGGAAGCTTTTGCGGAAAAGATGATGTTGGCAAAATTGGATGTCTTCATGAAAAATTCCCTTGATCCCCTCCAGGAAGTAATCTCTTGGAGCACTTTTAGCCACAGGCTTATTCCCCCATAGTGTGCTAAGCTAAGTAGCACTTTGGGGGATGTTTTCTGCCTACTGCTATCATGCAGTTCAGTGCTTCCTCCTGACATACTCTTTAAGTTCATTTTGAAATATTTGCACAATGTACATTTGTTTATTTAATGATTGATTGGCTGCATTAACTTGCTTAATTTTGTTGGGGCGAGTCATGGACTAGTTGGAGTGAATCGCTGGGTATGTCAGACTAAACGACTGATTGTCACTGGAGTGTGACTGCTTCCATCTTGCAAAAACTATGCAAATTAAATCTACGTGTCTGTATGACTAGCTCTGCACTTGGGGTGACTTGTTTCCTGCCTTGTGCCTAGGGCTGCCTGGGAAGGCATTGTCACTGTAACACAGCACTGAAAGAAGCTAATATGAAAATGTATGCATGTACTGAGTTTATTCCACAGGTGAATTGCAAGAAAAAAGCAATAACAAGAAAAATGAATAAATAAAAAGTTTAAAGTAGATTCACTGTCATCCCTGAAAGGATGTGAAGATTTTCTAATGTACATTGTAATATCCCACTATGCATAGTTCAGGACTGCATGACAGCACTCATAAGAGGGTTTGAAGCTACTCTGAAGGCAGAGAGTGGACCTACTCCTCCTTAGGTCCTTTGTAATTAACCCTTGTGCACCACCAGGGGGTGCACAAGCCACCCAAACACCCAACATGATAGACACAAGTGCCATAAAATAGAAGGCTTTTATTCAGTGGGAAATGTTTACCATTCGTTTCCCTCTAGCACCAATCACTGTATAGCCCAGTAATACAGCACTTCTTCTTCTCTCTTTCCTTCCTTTGCCTCCACTCCTCCACAGGTAAGCTTCGTCCCTCTTCCTTCCAACTCTGGCTTGTCTCTGTGAGGCAGCTGGCTCCTTTTTAAGCCGCACCTGGGAGCACTCCAGGTGGCTCTTTAGTTAGGTCCGGAATTACTCCAAGGAGTGGCTGAAACCCAAAGTAGGGCTTTGCAGCTCACGAAGCTCCCCCTGGTGGCATCCACGGAACCCAACAGGGCCGTGCCAACAAATAGTAATTCCCATAGAGCCCTGTGGGAATTCAAGGTGCTGGCCATCCCTCACACCCTTTACCCTCCCAATCATTTTGACGGTTTTCTGCTACTTTCATTTAACCAGCTATAACTTAATCATCCTTAAGTCAATATTCATGTTCTGCCCTTCAAAATAAAGGGCACACTTTTCTCTTACAGAATTTTTACAGGTGGAGAATTAGTTATGTTATACACGTTACAGTAGTATAAGTTGTAAAATTCAGTAATGTTTTAGCAAAAACTGTACTGTGAACATTATTCTTATTTCCATAGATGTTGGAATAAGCTTTCATACACTATAAAATATTTTGTGAATATATCTGGAACAGCCACAAAAACATATGAAAATCTATATGAAATATCTGCAAGTAATATGTCTGGTTTTACTGTTTTGAAGCAGTACAAAAAACAGGATTCTTTTTCTCTGCTTTTACTGTATTCAAATAAACAACCATAGTATATATATCTGTTATAGAAGAAAGAAAATTTTGAATGTGGTATTATTTGAAAGTTGAAGCACACCTCTCATTTATTAGATAATGTACACAGTTGAGTCAGGACATTCAAGGAGGCCCTATTGGTTGGGGGATGGTGTTGCTGTGACACATTGCAGCATTATTGGGGTATGCCATATGGTATTTTAATGGCAAAACGCTATACAAGCTCACAGATGTCCAAACCTTCATTCTGACTTTTGAGAGCTGGCTACAAATTGTGCAAAGCATATTGCATCTGTCCTGGTGCTATTGTATTGTATGTCCTTTGATAACCATTCTGGTTTCAATGTTGACCCAAAAAAATGAACAATAGCTTTTCGTTCCTTTCTTGGTGAAAAGTATCATGTTAAAATATACCCCCACTTGCCATGATTTTGTAAGGCATTTTGCAGCGTATGCATTATGGTACCATGAGGTCCATCTCAACTGGGTCAAGTTTTAAATGGTAGTAATTCTTCACAAAAATAAGTTGATAGCTGACAGTTTACTCTGAATGTTTGCAGTTGTGTTTTTGCCACATTAATTTTCACTTCTTAAAGAACCCTTACCAGATAAATTAAACAAACTTTTTTTTTTGAGGTGACACTCAGTTGTGGTCAAATTGCATTGCTAAAAATTAGGCTTAAAAGCACTTTTTGAAATGGCAACTGTTTTTTCTCAATATGAGCATATACATTTTACCAAAAAGAAACAATAAAACATAGATTATTTTTATACTTGTAACAAAAAATTAATGTAATTGTACTTTAAGTATTCAGTTTTGAAGTAAATAAATAAAGTAAATTTTGAAGTAAAACTGCAGAGCATACTTTAAGTGTAAAATATTTCTATGACTTAAGAGAAAACAAAAATCCCCCGGTGCTTGTATCATTAAATCTGTATTTTAATTTCAGTCGTACTGTGAATATTACATTTTTTTAATTATGAACATGATTATATATTCCAGGTATTGGAAATACAAATTTTAATGTTTAAATATGTAAAGAAAATGTGGATAATTAAAACTGCATTGAATAGATGTGTTGAAATGTATCAAGTTATACATATGTCGAATGCTTCTTTATTTTGGTAGGCATGACATGGTAATGAGAATATTATTAATTTATTAGGAGCATTCTCTCCCACAGGAGAAACAGTGATTTAACACAGGAGCAGAAGCTCTGATCTCAGTGTGGAAAAACAGAGTCTTGGAATTACAAGACTCATTACCATTTTGTGAGTTGGAATCTGACATAGAAAAACTGATAGAAACTTACTCACTTAGAGAGCTAAATTCAGAAAAAATTGAAAACTACATCTTAAACAAAGGTTACTAATTCTTTTCAAATCTTTTTCTTGCTTTTGTTAATACTTTGTTTCTAAATTCTGTAAGTTGAATACAAGTCACTTTTAGTCTTATGGGCATCAAAACGTGCTTGAAATTTATGAGGTATTTTTACTGTGTAAATAGGTATTATCTTCTGGAAAAAATATTGTTCAGTAAAGTAATAGGGACAGAATTAAGCAGAATGATATTGCTTTTTTGATGTTCATGCCAGTTTTTTTTTTTTCTTGGAAAAGAGAAGTATCACTTTAACTCTGTGCTGCATGATGAATTTAATACCTCCCTTGCTCACAAAGGGTGGAAATGAATATAGTATATTTATTTAAAAAATACCAGATCAATTTTTCACTATAGGGGCAATATGGGATGCAAAGCATATTTGATGAAAAAAGGGGCTTTACTTTGTTAGATGTATGATAGGTTGACCAGTGGAGAAGTGATTGCCTTAGAGATGGGCACAAAATAGGGTCTGGACTCCACACAGCCCTAGAAAAACATTTAAAATTCTGTAGCAGAAATATAATTAACATGCTAGTGCAGAAGACATGGCATTTTCAGGAGAGTAGTAAAACCTTAAGTATATAATAGTTTCCTCTAAGGGTTGTGGGCAGCAAAGCCAACATTGGAAAGAAACAGTTATTACATAAGGGTAAATGCAGTCTATACTTTGGATACTGTAGTACAGACAACCCAAAGGTGCTTGTGGTTCCTGAAGCTCTTTGCAGCAAAAGAGTGAGCCCATAGGAATTGACATTGTCTTTGGAATTTGTGCCATGTTACAAAACAATGCTGAAAAGTATTGACAGTAGGGGACATATAACTGCCAATACTTCCCTGCAGTGTTGTTTTTTTGTTTCAGTCCTATTTCATACACTACAGTTTTGTTTTGACCCATATTTTTCATATTCAAAATTGTAACTGCATAGAGTGAATGTACCTGTTTGAGCCTGAAGTAGGTTAACTTACTGTATATAGAAACTAATTTACTTTGTAGTTAGAGCTGTTTTTTGTAAGTATTGTGCAAAAAGTGGATGCATGAAGAAAAGATGATTTAATAGGCATACTTGCATCACAACAATCTTTTACGTATTGAAGGTTTTTCCTAACTTTTAGATATAAAACAAAAATAGCGAAAATGTTCTTTTGGCATTAAAAATTGCTTAAGCTACACTACGGAGGTTAAAATCCAAGAAATGTAATAAATGCTTTATAAAAGATTCAAAAGTGTTTACACAGAAACCTGAACTTATTAATGTCAAATTACAGCAACTCAAAACAGGCAGATTTACTGTTTTTTTTTTATTCCTGGTGAATTCTGCTAATTACTGGAAGGTCAAGTGGACTGCACTGTGCCTCTAGAATCTCTGACATCATGACACAAAGTCCCCACAGTTTATTCCATGTTCAGTGCTAATATAATGTAGATATTTGGGGGCTAAACATTGGAAGCTGGGGTTTAAGATGTACATCATCTGTTCTTCTGTTTGGTTACCCCCTCACTGTACATGCACTCAGATTGCTTGGTGTGGGGCAGACACAAAGTGACTAATAAAACAGCTTGATTGAGCCTGCTTTAGTTTGGTTTTAGCCATTTAAATTCAATGTGCGAAAAGGGAAATTATGTAAAAGAGAATTTAAATGGTGGAGATGGTGAACGTTACTCAACTAGATATAATCTAGTTACTCAATGCAGAGTAAGACGGTTCTTAGTTTGCATGTGTGGCACTTACCTCTCCAGCAAATGCCAAGAAATAACAATTCTTGTAAATATTGATCACTCCTTTTGATGGATTCTGCATACTCTTAAATGAAGGTACTAAAAAAATACAAAAAAAGCCATGCCACTACCATTAGTAACTAAGAGGAAATAACTGCTAAAGCTCAGTTATCTCTTTGGTTTTAAATGCATTTTAAAAGCTTACATAGTTTTCTATTATGAACTTTAAAAAGTTGAACTATATACCTACCGCCGTGCCTGTAAACAGAATAAACAGCCCAACTGCAAGTAACTCCATCAATGCTTAAAACAGTTAATGCAGCATGTGATAACTGTCATTAATAATTGTTATAAGTGATGATGAAGTTTGCTTATTGTACTATCGTATTGTGTCCTTAATCTGAGAGTTCTTTTCTTTTTTCTTAATATAAACATCAGCGGTCTCATGACCAGATTCTCTAATATCACAATAAAATTTCATTGTGCATCAGTCACAGTATATTTTACATTGAGCATTGCACATTTTCACATTTTTGATTCCAAGATATCTAAATATCATATAGCAACATACATACAACTAAATGGCCAATGACAGAAGCATCCTAGGAAACCTTTACTTTAAGAACCTGAAACCAACATGCACAACTGTAAATTTCATAAACTACATACCTCAAATTCCCTCTGTGAAACAAAACAGGCCATATTCTTCATGCCTCAACCACCTGTGTGTCCGTTTATGCCTTTTTCTTGACTTTGTACTTCCAGTACACAGTATGGCAAAGTCAGAAACACCGTCCTTTTCTTAGTTAACATTTTGAGAAGCTTGTGTCCATTATGTTTATCTTTGTTCTTTTGAATGGGTAAAACTGTCCGATCAGGGCCTTTGGCGTGTCAATCAATTTAAATGTGTTCATACAATTTGAGCACATACACTACTTGCGACTCTGTTATGCATTGAGTAGTCACTTTCCCAGAGTTTCTAGAAATTGCACAGTATATGTCTGGCATAACAAAAACCTAAAAGTAAAATATCAGTCTAGTTTTAATCCATCTGTTTGCAATAGCTTTTTTGAAACAGTGTGATCTGTTGGTGCAGCGGCTATTTATTTATACTTTGAAACTTCAAGGGCACACATTTGAGAATGGTAAAAGGTATGGATGTTACTTAATTTATCACACATTAATTACTAAACATATTTATAAATTACGCAATTTTCATATTTGTCTATTTTTCTGGTCGCTTCATGAGGGAGTCTATGTGGACTTAGGATTCAATAACAAATGCTGGTCAGTGAAATGTCAAGTTTTTCATAAAAAAGAAGAAAAAGTAAAGCAAAAATAATGCACTGTTTGTAACACATTACATTTTGTAATATTTGACTCTAACATATTTACTTTTTTTTTTTGTTGTAAGAAATGAATAACATACCTGTTATTTTTAAAAGGAACGTTCCCCCAACGCTGTTGGCACATGACTTGCTTTAATAATGCAGTGACTTTTATCTATGAACTACCGTGCTTGTGGAGACACAGTTCCAAGATGAGGTAGACAGGTGACAGCACATGTTGGCTACACAAATTAAAGCTGCCAGCAGGAGGGATGATGGAGTACGAGCACCTTGCAAAAACCAGAGAGGGATGTTAGAGAATGAGGGTGGTGATGAACTTGAAGCAGGAGCAGTGTAATGGGTAATGTAATGAGTCTTATTTCATCAAAAAGTTGTTGAGACAGAAACAGAAGGATAAACAGTGTCTTCTGGATCAGTGAAATGGCTGAGAGTCATGTAGTGAGAGACTGGAAAGGGAAAGAGAGAGACTTTGGTTTTGTACACTGTGTAAAAACAATCCTTCTCACAGGAACTAGCAGCAGCTAGCATAGCTCAGTGAAAGCATTCCCCACGGCCAGAACAGTGGTAAAGACTGTACATAGTTCAATGCGCTAGTTTCTTTAGAATCGGATCTGTCATATACTATCCTTCCTTCTTTCCTTTTATTGAACCTGCCACCCAAATAACTTGTACTTTTCTTATTTAACTGCATTCTCTGGCTCAGGGCCGCCGTTAGCATGTGCGGTGCCCAGTGTAAGACTTAATATGGGGCCCATAATTTAATTTAAAAAAATTGACATCTGATTTGAGGGAGATATTACAAAACATTAATAATAAAAATTAATTGTATATGCTATATTAACTAAGAATTAAGAAAACAACACATTTAAAATTTCATTTAAAACTTTATTTAAATTTTTTTTACGAACAAATTACAATGCGAGAAATAATACAATGCCAAGAAGAGATATAACAAAACTACAATACAACAAATTGAGTTTTTAAACATTGTTTGAAATTTATTTTTTGAGCTTTCTTTTCCGCGAAATCATTTATATCTTCATATCCAATGGGTTCACATAATTAATTTTCTATTGAGAGTAGTGCAAAATTTGACAATCTTTCTTGTCCCATGGTGGCTTAATTATTTACAGCTTAGAAAAACTTCTCTGAGCTGTACCTGTTGTTTCAAGAATAGTTAACAATATTCGCAAGCAAGTAACTAAATTGGGATAAGACTCTCGTAATTACATTTTGTAATATTTTTAGGCAATCTAGGGGATTACAATTCGTTGGTGTACATAATACGATAGAATAATTTTATTTCTTTAAATAATTAGAATCCATTCATATCACGACTATCTCCATCCATTAATAAAATATCTAAATCCAAGCAATATTTTTAAGTTCTTCATTGGCCATAAATTTTAATTTTGGAATATTGTACAGAAATCCGAAGTAATTCCCATGTACAGTGCATCCGGAAAGTATTCACAGCGCATCACTTTTTCCACATTTTGTTATGTTACAGCCTTATTCCAAAATGGGTTAAATTAATTTTTTTCCTCAGAATTCTACACACAACATCCCATAATGACAATGTGAAAAAAGTTTACTTGAGGTTTTTGCAAATTTATTAAAAATAAAAAAAACTGAGAAATCACATGTACATAACTATTCACAGCCTTTGCTCAATACTTTGTCAATGTACCTTTGGCAGCAATTACAGCCTCAAGTCTTTTTGAATATGATGCCACAAGCTTGGCACACCTATCTGTTTTGATTCGGGAAAATGGTTCAAGGGGTTCTTTGGAGTAAGTG
>JANRMT010062836.1:9694376-9713842 GCA_026402145.1 Polypterus bichir lapradei
AAAGACTTTACTTACTCAGATTCAACATGTGTATGAAATGTTAGTTAAAATTGTTGCAATTTCTATTAGGCCGCACATATAAAAATACAAATAGTGACCCCTATGCATCTCCCATGTAGTTTGCCAGCACACTAACGCGCTTATGATAGTGACGTCGTGACAACTAATAAGTTGGAGCAACTGTTTTGGGGTATGTGTTACGATTCACTAGTTTTACTTGTTTCTGTCCGGTAGAGGTGGCGAATTTAAATAAAGTGAAGAAATGTGATAAATGTCTCTCTGTTAATCAAAAAGTTTCAATAATTCAATTTTAATAATGATTTTAAAATATTATAGTAATATGAAAATATTTTGTGCCGTCTACAGAAACAGGCGGTGTCGTTGTCGCTTAATTGCGCCGCACTTTAGGTGAAGGGACTTACAAAACTGCTGACTGTGGAAGCTTTTTGAATTTTCATTGGAAATGGTGACGGCAGGAGGAGTAGTAATTGGGCATTAAAAAGATGCATGGGGCCTGGTGCCTACACAGCATTTGCCCGGAGCTTGCGCCGGCCCAGCTCTAGCTCATGTGTTTTTGCTTTCCTTTACCCGCAAAGAAGTCACTACAGTACTTTGCCATACTTTGTAATGCGGTGAGTGCAAATGCAGTACCGATACTCAAAACCAAGCATCTGTTTCAGAAGTTTTTCCTTTATGTAAAATATTTTTGCAGCCTTTCCCGTTAACTCCAAAGTCGTTTAGTAAGCATAATTTTCAAATGGGGTATCTGGAATCTTTACAGTGTTTATAAACTATCTGGTTTCGATTAACTTTCCTTTACCCAGCTGGTGCGGTCCCTAAACTGGGATTGATGAAGTTGATGGTATTAGAAATAGGATCAGCCTCTTTCCCAGTGCTGACTTCTCCTACAAATTGCGCTGGGAGAAAAATACTGTACTAAAAATGGTTAAGGTCTATGTGGACTCATTGATTGTCCAAGTTTTTTGGCACAGAAACAAAAGACAGGATTAAACCTCAGCACTTAGAGGTAAACAAAACTAGGTAATATCTGCATAGATATGAAATTGAAAAGCAAAGTGACTAATAATGTTGTGCAAGGGTAATACAGTAATCCCTCGCTATATCACAGATTTTATATGTAAGCATATATATATAATATATAATAAAATTCAGATTTTTGCTGCTTCGCGGGTTTCTGCGGACAGTGGGTCTTTTTACTTCTGGTACATGCTTCCTTGGTTGGTTTGCCCAGTTGATTTCATACAAGGGACGCTATTGGCGGATGGCTGAGAAGCTACCCAATCAGAGCACGCAGTTAAGTTCATGTGTGCTGATTGGCTCAGCGACGGAGTGCCGAATTCGATTCCGTTGCGTTACCAGGAAGTCTCGTCTCGCTCATTCAGCATCAACGTGTTTCGCTGTGTAAAGAGTTAACTTTTGTGTTCTTTTGTGTTTATCTTTGTGCATAGTCAAGCCCTTCGTTATGGCTCCAAAATGATCTGCTCCTGCTACTGCTTCAGGGGCTGTGCCCAAGTGCCAACGGAGGATGCTAACGATTGCCGAAAAGGTACAAGTTTTGGATACGTAGAAGGAAGGGAACAGCTACACCGCTGTAGGACGCCATTATGGCATCAATGAGTCCACGATTCTTTTTCTTTAAAAAGGAGGAAAAGAATATAAGATCTACAACCGCAGTGTCCTTTAACCAGGGCGCAAAATGAGTTGTAAGTGGACGTAATAAGGCGGTAGTCCGGATGGAATTTGCTTTAGGGATTTGGATTGATGACTGCCGGAAGAAGAACAATGGTGGTGCTACACAGTCGCCTGAAGAGGCTCCTTTAGAAGAGCTGTAACACTCTCCTTTGTTATACAGTAAAATTAAACTCATCGTTATCGGACAAGTCGTCGTGTCATTGTTGGTGAGTAACCATAATTAATTTTATATGTACAGTACTTAATACTTGTACGTACGTTTAGTGTCACTGTACACACATTTTACTGTATACAATTTTTCCTGCATTGTACGTATTTATTGCTGGTGGCCTGTCTATCATAATGGCTGTAACATATGTGATATTGGAGATGCTTGATATCTTAAAAATATTTAGGTTTTACTGTATATAAACAGTGTGTTTACATACATCATTTCAATGAATCTTACCTACCGTAGATCCCGGAATACATGCCGACTCGGTATATTAGTCGACCCCCTTCTCTACCTACTAAATTACATGTATTTGCCGATGACCGGTATTTAAGCCAACCCCCTTCTCCAAGCAAAATTTTCTAAATTTCCTTAAAAGTGTCTCTTCAGGTATATTTATCATGTTTATCGGCGAGAATTTGAGACTGCCGGCATTTTTGATGGAAACCAGGAAGTGATTGTGGAGAAGTTTGGTAAAATGAAGCCTTTGTGTTGAAACTATATACGCAAATACGGTACATCGGCGGGTGGATTTCCGGAGACTCGTTATAAATTTGACTAACTTAAATACGCAATACAGTGGACCCTTGACTTAAGAACTTAATTTGTTCGCAAAGGCTAACCCATAATGCGTTCCAAACCTCCCACTGCAACACTTACTTAACCTTTTTCATAATAAAAAAGGGTTGTATAATGTGCATCATTTACCAAAACACCAATAATTTTTCTAATGTACTAACCAAAAACCAAAAAGTGCCTAGCCTACCAGAAGTAGGCTTGATTAAGCTAGGAGCATGGCGGCGCGCAGCGGCTCAGGGCTCTCCTTTTCAGTGCACTTTTTTGTTGTTTTTGTACTTTTTTTTTTTTTTTTTTCCTTGTTTGTGCACGATCGGTTCGGCGAACATCCGCTACACCCGTCAGAACCTTATAGACATCGGTGTCCAGAGCCAGACATCTGTTTAGAGTGTTTTTCATCACACGCACAACATCCCAGACAACATAGCGAGACCAGCGGACTCTCCGTGGATTGTTGTCGGGTCTAGGAGACGACGCAGATGGAAGAGGGAAAGAAAGCAGAAGCGGAGCCACAGATCCGGCGTTATGCTAAGGTTAAAAAAAACAACCATACAAGCCCTATACAGAACTTTTTTTCTGCACTGAAGGACCTGCTTTTAATCTCATTGTAGATGTGTATAGTGACAATAAAAGGCATTCTATTCTGTTCTAAAAACATTTTCATAATGTACTCACCATTTAATTTGACATCTTTGGGCTGCAGGAAGGGAGGAGGAGGAGAATGCAAATCTTTTCTTTGTAAAATTGTCGAGATGGTGGATTTCGACGTGCTGTACATATTAGCGAGATCGGTCACACGAACAGCACTCTCATATTTCCACACAATTTCCATCTTCGTTTCGATTGTGATCGCTTTCTTTACCTTCTCTTCCTTCCTTAGCAATTATGTGTCTTGCTTGCATGGTCTTAGTGAATTATATATATATATAGGTAAATCACTGCAATGACCGAAATTACATCCACAAACACATGTATCTGGGCTTGTTTGTTTACAATCGCGCAAGCGGATACACGTGACCGCATTCGGGTCGTAACGCAAGATGTTGGTCGTAAATCAAAAGAAAAATTTTTATTTTAAACTTCCCGATAATTTATTATAAATTTTATCAATAAAATCAACAACTAAAACACTTTTGTGAATAAATTCTTTATTTAATTTAAAGTACCGGCATGCAAAGTTACTTCTTCATTTGAAAGATGGCTCTGTGGTTTCGTCATTATTTACTTCCGTATTGATCGGCAAAACCGGCATTGCGCTGGAATTCTGGAATCTGAAACGATGCTCATTGTATAAACTGACCCCCAAACTCCAAGCCAAAGATCTAGGATGAAATTCTCGGCTTATATTCTGGGATCTATGGTAATATCTAAGAGAGTACAAAGGATTTATGCTGTATAACTGTGCGGGAAATGTTTATAAGAGTGTGGGAGAGTTTATAAGGGCTTAAAATATATAAAAATAGCCATATAAACATATGATTTTTACTTTGCGGATTTTCACATTTCGCAGGGGGTTCTGGAACGCAACCCCCGCAATCGAGGAGAGATCACTGTAATAAACTTGTTAGAAATTGAATGATTCATGAGATTGAGAGCCATGTTGGAACCCAAGAGAAAGAGGGCTAAAAGTAGATGTAAAGTTTTTTACTTCAACAGATTGTCCACAGTTTGACAAATAAGAGGGAAACCATTGTAATGCAGTGGCAGATATAGGCACATGTGTGTTTATTCGATGCAAGTTGATTTGACTGTTTACACCAGGGGTGCCAAAGACGTCGATTGCGATCGACCGGTAGATTGCAAAGGTAGTGCAGGTAGATCGCATTGCATTCAAAAAAAATTTTTTTAAACGTTACTCTATCATATATCCTCCCTATCACATTTGCCACTTGATTGACATACAGGGCGGCCAGTCTGAGATTTCTTTTCTTCTAACGCACTGGTCATCCCGCACACACAATCAAACGCGCAAGCTACTGCAACTGTGATCTAGTTAGCCTTCCAATTTATATCGACTAAAGAAGGGATTTAAAAAAAAAATTGCTTGGGGAGGGTATGGGCTATTGGGGAGGGTATTGGAAGAGAATTTTTCTTTCTCACAATGTCACAGTCGAAGTGCGTTTGTCTGATCTGTCAATCTATCATTGCTATTCCAAAGAAGGAAAATGTGGAAAGGCACTTTTGTACTGTTCATAAAAACTACGAAATTGACTTCCTTCCGAAAAGCGATCTGAGAAAGAGGAAGGAGAGGGAACCAAAATCGCAGTTAATCGGACAGCCGTCATTTTTCACTCAGCTGTATTCAAAAACAAAGGCAGACACACCGAAGCATCGTTCCGGGTGAGTCCCTCGATCATTAAGCATAAGAAGTGTGCTACCTCCTTGACTGCATTATTCGGCTCTACTTATTTATGCGAGTCAGCCTTTTTCCACATGAAGATTATTAAATCCAAATACTGTAGTGACCATAAATATATTGAATTGTTATTGTGCCATAAAGGTTATTCAGTTATACAAGGTACGACAACATATATTTTTATGTATAAAGTGTACTCAGTGTGTGTGTGTGTGTGTGTGTGTGTGTGTGTCTATATAATATATATATATATATATAGGTTGGACTTGCTGACCAACCACAAGCGTTACCTGGTAGGTGACCACCAATAAAATCGGATTGTGATTCAGACTATGAATGCCTTGAAAATATATATATATATATATATATATATATATATATATATATACATTTTTAATGTAGGTAGATCATTTCGACCTGGTCAATTTAAAAGTAGCTCGCAAGCCAAAAAAGTGTGGGCACCCTTGGTTTACACTGTTATATACAACTGGTAGGTACAGCAGACGCAAAACAGAGCAGCAGCCATCGGCAAAGTTAAAAGTAAATCATTTAGTTCTCAACCTAAAGCTGTCTCAGTATTATGGGTTTGTTTAAAATAAAAATGAAACTGCTAATATAGGACATAAGAAACTATATTACACTAACTCATGTGTGACAACTTTTCCTATGGTTTGTGATTAGAAAGGCAGTTGAGAAATACTGTGGGTTGGTAATATGAGAATTCTGCCATTTTTAAATTTGTTTTCTTTTCAGTAATAGGGAAATGACAGTGGTGAGTCTCCCCTCACCAGCATCTTAAAGGTAAAGTTAATTTTTAATCTTTAAATTGGTCCTGTATGAGAGTTTGTGTGTGCTTGCATAAAAATGGTGACCTATACTTTTTGGTTCCTGTCTTGCACCTGATTTAGCAGATTTCATAATGAATTTAAGGATGTGATTTTCATTAATGTTGAGTGGTACGAGTAACCTTCATATAGGCTCTCCTAAAGCAGCGTCATTTCTGGTATATGTGAGTTACAAATGACTAATTTAATCCCACTGATTCATTGTCTTTGTATAGATGCCATTGGAAAAAGTTCTGAGTGGCTTAGTTAAAATAAGCTGTCATCAAGAGATACTTTGTTTGACTTGCAACTGGTAGAGCAGTTATGTTTCCTCTCAATCAGATACATCCTTAAATATAGAAAGTGGAATGTAAATTTACATATAATTTCATAAAAAATGAAATGTAAAATTCTTGTCTAGAACCTGGTAATAAAGCTTGAAAGCTGTAGATAAAAGACAACTATTTAATATGTGTTTAGATTTTTTTTTTAATAAATTTGATTGATTTTATTGTAATTCCATACAAATAGATCAATTTTTACAAAAAATAGGATGGAAAACAAATCAACCTCTACCCCTGAGAAAGAGAACATGGCCAATGGAGTAAAACTTAAAGCTTGTAAAAATATATAAATTGATAAGTTAAATGGAGAAGATAAAGAAATAGGAAGAGAATTACTTCCTCAGTGCTTTAAGAGCTTATTCTAAAATATTATTGATTAGATCTTGCCAGGTTTTGAAAAAGTTCTGCACAGATCCTCTAACTGAGAATTAGATTTTTTCCAATTTCAAATAGTATAAAACATCAGCCACCCACTGACTTAAAAGTGGAGAGTTAGGATTTTTCCAGTTTAGCAAAATAAGTCTGCGTGCCAATAGTGTAGTGAAGGCAATCACAGTTTTTTTGTCCTTCTCCATTTTAAGCCTGTCTAGAAGAACGCCAAACACAGCTGTTAATGGGTTAGGAGGGATTGCGACACCAAGGCTGTCTGAAAGGCGCTTAAAAAGTTTTGTCCAGAATGATGTTAATTTGGTGCAGGCCCAAAACATGTGACCCAGTGAGGCTGGGACTTGATTAAAGCGTTTGCAGGTTGGATCTTGCCCTGGAAACATTTTGGGCAGTTTTAAGCGAGACAGATGTGCTCGATATATAATTTTGAGTTGAATAATTGTATGCTTTGCGCATATGGAGCTCAAGTGAATTCTCTGCATTGCTACCTTCCACTCATTTTCTGATATGTTGAGTGAGAGATCTTTTTCCCATTGTCCTCTTGGATCTTTGAAAATAATTTTATATATTGCAGAAATGCTGTCTGAGTCCTCGAAACTGAGCAGTATTTTTCCCAGCATAGAGGAGGGTGCGAGATGAGGAAAATTGGGCTGTTTAACAAAGTTTCTAATTTGAAGATAGTGAAAGAAATGTGTTGCTGGAAAGTTAAATTTGGAATGTAATTGTTCATAGGATGCAAAGATGTTGTCTATATAAAGATCTCTAAGCAATTTAATCCCAAATGTTTTCCAGATATTAAAAACTGCATATGTTTGTGAGGGTTGAAAAAGGTAGTTTTCATGCAGAGGTGCCACAGATAAAAGATTCTCCATCTTAAAATGCTTTCTACATTGGTTCCATATTCTGAGTGAGTGAAGTACAATTGGGTTATTAGTATATTGGCGATAACTTGCATTTATTGGGGCACAAAGCAGGGAATATAAAGAAGTACTGCAGGATTTTATTGCAGTACTGCGGACCAAGCCTGTGTATGTTCATCTATTTACAATACAATACAATTTATTTTTGTATAGCGCAAAATCACACAAGAAGTACCGCAATGGGCTTTAACAGGCCCTGCCTCTTGACAGCCCCCCAGCCTTGACTCTATAAGAAGACAAGAAAAAACTCCCAATGAAAAAAAACACTTGTAGGGAAAAAAATGGAAGAAACCTTGGGAAAGGCAGTTCAAAGAGAGACCCCTTTGCAGGTAGGTTGAGTGTGCAGTGGGTGTCAAAAGGAAGGGGGTCAATACAATACACAGAACAGAACAAATCCTCAATACAGTATAAAAATAAAAATTTTAGAAGGACGGCGCAAAATTTAACAGTAGATGATATCACATAATATGATTTGGATTTGTTTAGAGTCTTGGAGACCTCATCCATCAAGGTGACTTCCCCCATTTGGCTATTCCACAGCTGAAACATCTATTTGCATCCAGGTTTTTATAGCTTGTATGTTTGCTGCCCAGTAATAAAACTTTAGTTAGATAGATTAATTAGGTAGAGCCATGCCACCTTCTGCCTTAGGTCTTTGTATGGTTGCACTTTGGATACATGGATGTTTTGACTTCCAAATAAATGGGGTTATGGTTGAATCTAATTGCTTAAAAAATTATTTATTGATGTATATTGTAATGTTTTGAAATAAAAAGAATCTTAGGAAGGATATTCATCTTAACAATGTTAATTCTTCCAGCTAGATTTAGATGAAGGGTTGACCATCTATGCAAGTCTTGCTTAATTTTTTCCATAAAGACGGTGAAATGTTGTTGATAAAGAGCTTTATGTTTACTTATGATATTTGCCGCTAGGTATTTAAACTGATCTGCATTGATAAAAGGGAAGGTGTCCAATCTAATATTGTATGCTTGAATTCACTGGAAAGAGTACACTTTTGTTCAAATTAATTCTGAGACCAGAGATCTTTTGAAATTCTGTAAGTGCTGATAAGACTGCAGGCACAGTATTTTGTGGGTCTGATATATACAGTACCTATCATCTGCATATGGAGAAATGTTCTGTTGAAGTCCTTCTCTGATAATCCCCTTTATCTGATAAGCATTTTGACAGTGAACTGGCAGTGTTTCAATGGCGATTGCAAATAGCAGTGGTGACAAGGGGCATCCTTGTCTGGTACCACATTCTAGTTTAAAGTAGTCTAAACAAATGTTGTTAATACAAACTGAAGCTTCTGGATTGGTATACAGGAATGTATTATTGAGTTTGGGTTTAAAAACCTCCAGTGTTCTGATAGGTTGTGGTCAGTTAAAAACTGTGTAATTGTCTTTGCAGTGTTGGATGTCATCCCCCCCCCCCCGTGACAGGAGACCTATTATAGAGTAGATTTAAAACACAAAGTTCCCAGCCATCATAATTTTATATGTATGCAAATACATTTTGCATGAATTCCCTATCAGAAATTGGGTGCATAAACATTTATCAAAATCACTTTACAGTTAAATAAATTGCCCATGACAATCACATATTTCCCTTCAGGATTAGGTACTGCATCTGATACCACAAATGAGACTGTTCTATGTATGAGAATTCCCACACCTCTAGTTTTCTTTTTTTTAAAGCAGGAATGGAACATTTGGTCAGTGCAGTCTTTTTGCAGCCTGAACTGATCCTTGCTTAGTAAGAGGGTCTCCTGTAAAAATACTGTTTTACCGTTTAGACCTATTAGTTGAGAGAATACTTTCTTTCTCTTTAATTCGTGATTCGACCCTTTAACATTCCAGCTCACAAAGTTAACTGTCCCATCATGGAGACATTGATTCTGAATTTTTGATGTCATTTTGGAGACTTATCTGGAAGTGAGCCAACTTTAACCTTAATTTCCAATTTTCCCATGAGTTATTGCCATTAGGCCTGTTGTTATGTTGGTAGTTATAATTATAAGGATTAAACAGATTAGATATAGCTTGTTGTCTTTCTCAGATTTGGCCCCCCCTCATGAGGCTGGACCCCACTTCATAAAGTCCCAGTCCTCTGACATACCTAGAGACAGAGCACGTCCAAAACAAAACAAGTCCCCCAGCAGCGGCGTTTGAGGATTAAAAAGTAGAGATATCTATTGCCGATAAATTCTAAATACTATAAGCATAAAATATAATCTTCAACAGTCTTGAAATATTAAGACAGTAAACCCAGGGAATGGTGTTAAAAAGTGGTCTTGGATAAGCATAGTCTTTATTATACTGCCGCAGCTCCAGTCGCAGCTTCTCATTTGTCTCGTTTTGCAGCTTTTCGTTTGTCTTGAGCAAGCCATTTATTTCTTTCTTCATATTTTTCATATGTGTTTATATTTTAATGTTGTCAGTTTTAACACTTTAAAATGTGTGAAGTATTGTTTTAAAATTCCTTTTTAAAATTTAAAACATGTTAAAGTTATCCAAAAGTTATGATGGAGTTCTGTTGTCCTAAAATGAAAAATGACTTTAAATTAAGCTTGTGTGATTGTGTGTCTAGGATGGGGCACTTAGCTCTCTTGGAATTAAGCTGTTTTATTGAGTAGTACAGTAATCCCTCCTCGATCGCGAGGGTTGCGTTCCAGAACCCCCTGTGAAAGGTGAAAAAACGCGAAGTAGAAACCATATGTTTGTATGGTTATTTTTATGTATTTTAAGCCCTTAGAAACTCTCCCACACTGTTTATAAATATTCTCCGCACAGTTATACAGTAAACCCTTGTTTATCGCGGTTAATCCGCTCCAGAAAGATAAATGAATTTCCACGAAGTAGGATTCTTTATTTATAAATCTATTATTTTTGCAGTTAGAGCATTGAAAACCTGTTTACAACCTTCTAAATGCGTTTTTTAACATTATTAGAGCTCTCTAGACATGAAATAACACCCTTTCATCAAAAGTGTAAACTGTGCTCCATGACAAGACAGAGATGACAGTTCCATCTCAAAATTAAAAGAATGCAAACATATCTTCCTCTTCAAAGGAGTGCCGTCAGGAGCAGAGAATGTCAGATAGAGAGAAATGTAAACAATTCAAAAGTCAATAGGGCTGTTGGGCTTTTATGTATGTGAAGCTCCACGATAAAGCAGCCGCAATGAAGGGATCAATGTGAAGGTAGTCTTTCAGCATTTTTTACAGGAGCGTCCGTATCTTCTAAGCAAACAACCTCTGTGCAAACAGCCCCTCTGCTCACACCCCCTCCGTCAGGAGCAGAGAATGTCAGAGAGAGACAGAGAAAGTAAACAATCAAAAATCAATACGTGCTGCTAGAGCTTTTAAGTGTGCGAAGCGCCGCACGGGAAGCATATCGTATATCATTTAAGGAGTTTTATTTACGAGGGATATCCAGAAAAAAAGGTTACAACAGCTGTTAAAAATCGAAAAATGAATATATTTCAACCAAATTTACAGGGTATGTTCCAAAATATGTGTTTATTTCTCAACATAATCGCCGTCAACTTCGATGCACTTCTTCAGCCTGGGCACCAGCTTTTTTATACCCTCGTCGAATACGCTCCGTTCCACCTCCGAAAGCCACTTCTCCACTGTCTCCTTCACCTGTCTCCTTCCTTCCCACCCAAGAATTCTTTCACAATTCTTCCACAAGCTGACGATGGATCTCGGCCGCAGATTCGCGACGCAAAGTGAGGAACTTGATGACCGAACGAATCTCGCATCGGCGGTAGGTGGAGAAAACGGCCTCAGCAGAGGTTGACGAACTCGCTTGCTTTGATGACATTTCACAACTGACTGACGCGGTCCCGGGCTTATTTTGACCGTTAGGACCCCCCTACATGCAGGTATGCCATCCTTCGAAAAAAAAAATTCCCTGCACCCTCCAGGGCACTTGTAACCTTTTTTTCTGGATATCCCTCGTAATATGTAATACGTGCTCTGATTGGGTAGCTTCTCAGCCATCCGCCAATAGCGTCCCTTGTATGAAATCAACTGGGCAAACAAACTGAGGAAGCATGTACCATAAATTAACAGACCCATTGTCCGCAGAAATCTGTGAACCAGCGAAAAATCTGTGATATATATTTAGATATGCTTACATTTAATATCCGCGATGGAGTGAAGCCGCGAAACTCGAAGCGCGATATAGCGAGGGATCACTGTATTCAGTTGCTAAGCAGCTGTTGTTCCTTCCCTGGCTCTTCTAAGACAGAAATGCATTATAAAGTTAAAATGTAAGCTTCAATGTAAGCAAATTGATTTCATTTTAATGAGGATTGCCTATGCACTCTGCAGTAAGATCTGTTGAAACAAACCCATTGGGAAGAAACACATGGTTTATGTAAGAAAAAGTTTCTCTTTCTTAGCATATACTGTAGGTGATACTAGAGCAAGCAGTCTAGAAAGCAGAATATCTTCTCTTCAACCACATTAAATGGGCGCAGACACTGCAATAAAATAAATCAGTGTCTTTATAAAGTGATGAATTGGTTGTCTTTGTTTTTTCCTGTAGGTATGCTTCTGTCTTTCATCAGATGTACATTGTGGTTTTACACGTCATTAATTATTTTTAAGACAGTATAAATCATTCAAGTAAATCTGATGCAGTTATACTGTATGTGTTATTTTTTTGGTCAGTAACATATGCTAGAACCATTCTAAAAACTTTTGGAGAAAAAATATATATATGATTGTGTTTATCAATCTTAACAGTTGTCAGGGATGCCAGGGGCGACGACCCGGCCGGGACGCCCTGAAGGACCGGAAGAGGGTCTACGCCCGTCCTGGATCACATGGGTGCCGCCACCCTGGCTGCTTTGGGGGTCACGGGTAGAGGGCTTGGAAGCCCAACCCTGTAGGGGCCCGTGGTCACCGCCAGGGGGCGCCCCGATGCCTTTGGAGCCCTGAACCTCAGCACTTCCGCCACACCAGGAAGTGCTGGGGGGAAGAGAAGAAGGGACGCCCGGAGAGCTTCCGGGAGTACAGCCGACACTTCCGCCACACAGGGGCATGTCGGTGGGTGATTGCCGGGGAGCACCTGGAGCACATCCGGGTGTGGATAAAAGGGGCCGCCTCCCTTCATTCGAGGCTGGAGTTGGGTGGAAGTAGGACGAAGCAGGAGACGAGAGTGGAGGCAGCCCGAAGAGTGAAGGCAGATGTGCTATTGGCCAGGACTTTGGGGACTTATGGGGTTTGTGTGTGCACTTTATTCTTGTATATAATTGTAAATAAACGTGTGGTGGTGGAAAAACAACATATCTGCCTGTCTGTGTCTGGGCCACGTTCACACAGTGTACTGAAACATTAGCCATCACACCATGTAAAAAGTCAATTTTACTACAGAAACACATTAAGCATTTCACCAGTGCCCATATATTGTTCATGTTTCCAATCAATGATATTTCGAAACATACTATTGTATTACCTGATCTTCATAGCTGTTCATCAGCTGTTAAAAAATTGTGACTTTGACCTGAAGCAGCCAGCATCTGTCACAATAGCTATTTTGTCAAGCCAGCTATATTTATAGACAAATAGCTTTGCACTACAAATTATTACAACAGTTTAGTTGTATGCCTAGCTGTTCAGCAACGGCTTTATTTTTGCCTTGGGTAGGTAGTGTCAAGTTTTTCCTTTCCACTGGGACTGTCAAAGGGGATTCTTTAAGCTTTTCAGCTGGTATGTCCAATAGTAGGCCATAACCCATGTTTGGTCAAGCTGAACAGGAATGTAGTGCAGTCCTGGGAAAGCCGAAAAGACGAAACAGAATTAATTGTATTTTGCATAATTAGATTTAGAAACTTTTGATTGTCATTGGAAAGTAATTGATAATGATTCTCAACATTTTTGTGAGTAGAAGAAACTGTTTAATATTGGGATGCTGTGCTTGTGGAGGTGAAAACAAGTAAGCCAGATGTTTTATGTATGAGGTCATTTTTTGTGATAGAAGGAAGGGGCTGTAATTTTTTTTTTTTTTTGTAAAAGAAGGTCCTGTGTAGTTCTGTCTTTCTCATTTAGTGCCTTGTAAAAAATTGACACTTTGATAGGAGACATCTTCTCTCTCAGATGCTACTTGGGTTAGGGGTAGGGTTAATAAACAAAAAAGACAATTTTACGAAGAACTCTCTCTGTCTAATTTTTCAAGTGAGGATATTTAAGCTGTTATTAAGGAATTGGACCATCTTGAGTGTCACCAGCATATTGCTTTTGCTAAGGGACTTAATGAAGACTTAGGCCCACCCAGATTGTTTAATTCTATGTACCATTTTTATACTCACTGTTACTGATTTTGATGCAAATATTGTATTTAAGTGAAAAGATTAAAGCCAGTGCCTCTGAGTTATACTAGCATTCCAGGGAAGTTAGGTTGTCCATTGCTGGTTCTACTGCAGTCCCTTAGTGGCTCAAGAGTATGCCCTTGTGAAGCTCTCTATTGGTGATGTTAAAACCCAAGAAATTTGATAGAGGCTTTGCATAAAGAATTGTCATTGGTTAAATGTTTGCACAGAAATTTAAATTTATTGCCAGATTACAGAAAACTAAGAGATTGCAGATTTAATTTTCCATCCTACTTTTGGCACATTTTGTTGACTGTACTGTGCCTCCTGAACCTCTGTCTGAACCTTGACAGAAAAGTTCAAGCAGTTTGTTTAATATTTCATGCTTATGTAGGTTGTTGGTACTTATATATTGGAAGTTAGGATTTCAAAGATGCAGCATGCATTTTTCTGTTTGTTAATATGATGCATTATCCTTTTTCCTATTCTTGCCCTCTCATGCTCTAGTTCTGTCTCTTTCACTTTTGTCTGTACTGTGGCAGATGCATGCCTTTCATCTAATAAGTACAGGTTCAATTTCTACAATTTACATGTAACTCTTTATTTAACCAAGCACTTCCCCCTTCACATTTTTTTATCTTGGCTCCAGGCTACCCTGGGAGAGGCCATATTGCCTCCAGAGTTAATTGCACTTTTGGGTTGCAAGTTTAATCTCTCATCATTTTTCCTCTATATCAGTGTTTCCCAAACTCGGTCCTGGGGACCCCCTGTGGCTGCAGGTTTTTCTTCCAACCAGCTTCTGTTTTTAATTGGACTCCTGGGCTAATTAAGTGAACTGTTATTTCTAAAGTTCTGTGTTTTGGGAACAATATAGAAATTAGAAAACTAAGTTTGGTAAAAACAATATATATATATTAAAATGTACCAAGCAGTTATATGGGAATAATGTACTTTTTTCTTTTTAAGCGTATTTTCATCATGAATTTCATTCTACTTTTCAAAGTGTCCTAATTGTTTAATTAATCCATTATTTACTAATTAGTGTGTCTGACTGTAAAGTAGTTGCAGCCTTTTATTATTCAGTGTGGTGTTTGCCTGGGTGTCTGCTCTGCTCGTTTTAAATTGTCATTAAGATACAACGAAGGGGGAAAAGAGAGTTAAGCATTTGAATTAAACAGAAATAGCAGAAATATTTCTAAATGTCTTATAAATGTAAAAATCGTGCTGCTCTGCTTTTCTGAATGTCGAATAAAAGAAAAATAATCCCAGCTAATTAAATGAGATCAATGCTATCAGGTGTTGTCACTGATTAGGAATCTGGTTGGAACAAAAACCTGCAGCCACAGGGGGTCCCCAGGACCGAGTTTGGGAAACACTGCTCTATATCAACCAGCCCTTATCTCTTTGATGGTTGTATTTGAAGTAGGAATATTGATCAACAGCCCATCAAAATATGCCGATTTTCGCAAAAAAAGACTTGCTCTACCATCAGCAAATTGGACTATCACAAAAAACTATCTTTTTATCCCATGCTTTTCTGAGCTTTTTTGCAATTTAGTTGTTTTTTCTCCTTCAAGGTGTTGCAATATTTGAGCCAATTCAATTTAATATTTATTTTTTGCACCAAACTTCCTGCAGTGTAAACAAAGAGCAGCAAGTCAAAGCTTTTTTTTTTTTTTTTTAAGTGAGAGAAGATTGGAATAATAATAGCCTTTAGTGGAGTAATAAACTGAGAAAAATGAATCGGATATATCATCCTGTGCAATTAGACACTATGTAGATTACTATTTATTCTACAAATGGCAAGAAATCAAACCTTTTTATTTGGTCCTTTAAAAATAAAATGGACACTAAGTTTGGACAGCAAGCTTGTTTTAAGTGCAGCAGGTTACATTTTTAATTCGAAAAAGAAAAGATGTATTTGAAGTTGCTGCTTAGTAAACGATAGGCTTGTTAGCTTAAAAGAAACCTTTGCCTTATAAGCCTGTTTTGTGATTTGTATAGTGTCTGTTTGTTTCTGTGTGTCATACATGCATAGTTAAAATGCTAATCCATATATATAATTGCATCAAACAATGTTTAGCTCATATACTGAAGAAAAAAAAACACTTGTGTAAAAATAGTAAATGTATATTTTACAACAGCAAAATTGCAATTAATGATTAAAAATGATTAAAACCTATAAGTGCATGTATATTTACATTTAGACAGTGTTTAATTGCCAATATCAATTAAATGATTGCATGAGAATGTATATATTTGTTAGAGAAATGCTGAAAACTAGTTTTTTTTTTTTAATTAAGTATTGTTTCAGAGAGATGTTACAGAAAAAAGTTAAGCAATTATGTTATTATTAGAAGTGTTTTCTTCTAGGCCATATGTATTACGTATAAATATTTTTGTACATATTTATTAAAGTATGTATTTTATGAAAATTTTATTTATTTTGTTATCTTTATGGTTACTGAACAATAAACCCACAGAATTTAATTTTGTTAATAAAAAATAAACCGTTAACACCTTTGCTATAGCAATACTTCACTATGCTCCCAAAAGTGCTCTTTTATTGCTTTAGTCTTCAGACTTTGCATTGAGTAAAAAAATACTAATACTATGTGGCACAGACTATGAAAATTACAAGGCATTTGATGAAGCTTGTTATGTTTACCCCAGAAAAAACAAGCCAAAAATGTTGAATTTTTTTCAGCAAGAAAAAATGTTATTATGTATAGTAGAAACATGTAAATAGGAATCCATCAAAATTAATACAATAGAAAAGATGCCTTGTGTCCACTGCTGTACTATTACAGATTTATTACACGACCTTTGTTTAATGTGCCACTTCGCACCGCCTGGTACACCGATACCAGTTATACACAGGTACTGCAACTAATTACTTAACTCATCTGACCGTGATTTATGAAATTGAGTTTTAAAAAGCAAAATAACAGTTTATATTTTCTAATGTGATTGTACATTATTTTATTCTTAAATATAGGTCATGAATGAATGCTACATTTTTTAGGAGGTTTATACTGCACCTACTGTATGTGACTTGGCAAAGACAAAATGAAGAGGATGTGATGCATAAAACATTTGTGTAAACATGCCCTCTGTGTAAGATGATCACTGAGAAACACATGGCTACCTTTAGTTTGTTCATGATTAAGAAGTCACTCGTTATGATTTTTTTTTTTAAATTATAAGTTAGTTTAAATAAGTAAGTTAGTTTTTCCTTCCAGATGACACTGTGACTTTTCATTAAGGCAAATGCGTGTGAGTTGTGAACAATATTTTGTAAACAACACTTTTTGGCTATTATGATATAAAATGGGAAGAGGAAAACTTTAAAGTAGACTATCACACAAGTTAAAAGCTACAAAGTCTCTAAAGCTTGTAATTAATTTCAAGGTAAATCTAAATAGGGCATGTGTCACTTGTATTGTAAGTTTGCTTAGGACAATTGGGTTTCTTTTGATGATCTATTTTTGTATTCTGTTTATTCCATTTAGTTTTGCTCTATATAAAGTTTCCTCTTTTTCCACAGGCTTATGCATCAGGATGTGATATTGTCATTCTAGGCAGTAACTTTGAAAGACTACAAATTATTCCGGGGGCGAAAAATGGAAATATTCAAGTTGGATGTGTGGATTGCTCTGTTCAACAGGGCAAGGTAGGAGCAGTAGTCTTAATAAATTATTTGTTGATTTGTCATGCTGTGTAATGTAGCTAAAAGGAAATATTACATACATTCCCCAGCAGTAAATGTGTGCAATAAGCATATTTATCTATTTTTTTTACAGTGTTAATAAAACATGAAAATTTATCATAAACCATTTTTTATTTTTAAGGTTACAAGTTACACTTTAACTATTTTAAGAAGTATTTGGCATCCTCTAGAATATTGTAACAGTGATATTTATTAATGATAACTTTGAGATAAAGGTAAGTTGATAATTGATCACTTTTAATTGTAAATGAAAAGTCAATAAAATGTCTACCTGTAGTTAAATGTGTTACCTTTCTGGTTGCTACCAGGTAGTTTAAACAAGAGGTGAAGTTTGATTATTAGTAATAAGGAAGGAAACATAGGATAATCATGTACTTTGAATGAAGAGTTGATTGATGTCTTGCATTCCCATAAGACACATAAGCTAATGTTTTTTAATTGGTCAATAATAAGTGGGATGGCAACCTTGATTAGTTAATAATGTTATAGTCATAAAAAAAATTTCATTTTTTTTTAAGCTTTCAGTTCTCCTTTTCTTTGTGCTGCCAGAGGATATAACACACAATGTCATCTATACTAATAAACGGCAAAGCCCTCACTGACTCACTCACTCACTCACTCACTCACTGACTGACTGACTGACTGACTGACTGACTCATCACTAATTCTCCAACTTCCCGTGTAGGTAGAAGGCTGAAATTTGGCAGGCTCATTCCTTACAGCTTCCTTACAAAAGTTGGGCAGGTTTCATTTCGAAATTCTACGCGTAATGGTCATAACTGGAAGTTGTTTTTCTCCATTTACTGTAATGGAGTTCAGCTGGAGGGGCGGAGTTTCATATGACATCATCACGCCTCTCACGTAATCACGCATTACATAGAAAGCCAGGAAGAGCTACAAAACGCGCTTTAGAAAACATGCATTATATAATTAAGAAGGCAGCGAAACAATTAGAAGCGAGCGAGTGACATATAAAACCATATTCAGCGGCTCACATGAACTGACGCAGTGCGCAGACAAAAAGTAACAGTTCCAAAGAGTGCTGAACAAAAAACGAATTACACTGCTACGCTCAAATAGATAAACCACACGCCGTAGCGTGATAGTAAAGCATTCGCCTGTAGCGCCCACGTCCGAGGTTCGATTCCCGAGAGGGGATGCACTAAGTATGTACGTGCACTTCTCGATTTATTTTAACCTCGCATCCCCTTAGTTTGAGACGTATGAAAACGCATGCGGTTAACGCAGAAAGACAGATTACCTATTCACCTATTGAAGCTTCATGAATAATGAATACTTTATTTGCGATCAATGATTGTTTTGGTAAAGCCATACTCAGTGTATTCATTAGATGAACGGTAAAAAAGTAAGAGCGAGGGGACGGTAACTTACTGAAGCACACAAGCAAAACCACAATAGCACGCGGGCTCGATGTACTGACTTGCGCGATCACATTCCAAAAAATATTTCTTTTCAAGTTCAATTTAGTCCATATGAGTCAAACTCAAAGCCCACGGGCCACATCCGGCCCGGCGTGTAATTATATCCGGCCCGCGAGATCATTTTATATACTGTATTATTGTTATTAATGGCCCGGGTATATGAAGCGCTGGTAACACAATAAACTACAGATCCCATAATGCAGCGCTTCAGCTGCCTTGCCGAACACTTACCGCGTTGCTGCAAGTTATTGCGAAGCTAGCCCACACGATGCCGAAGAGAAAAGTTGATTCTGAAAATAGAGCCTTTAAAAACCGATGGGAGGCTGAGTATATGTTTACTGACATTGCCGTTAAACCCGTGTGTCTCATTTGTGGAGCTAATGTGGCTGTAATTACAGAATTTAATCTAAGACGGCACTATGAGACAAAACATCAGGGTAACCTGAAAGACCTGAATGCAATGCAGAAGATACAGAAAGCAGAAGAATTAAATAAGAATCTGACACTTCAGCGGACGTTTTTACCCGTGCACAATCACAAAGTGATTTCAAGTGAAGCTGCTTTTATGGGAGACACAAATGCACCAGTGCAACTTGCCCCACTTTCCCTGTTGCCAAGTAATGTTGAACCAAGTCG
>JANRMT010062836.1:9728842-9778505 GCA_026402145.1 Polypterus bichir lapradei
CGGAGGAACATTGTGTCTTATGTATTGAATGACTGGGACAGGTTGAAGGTGTGGACTGATGACAGTACAGGAGATAATTATACTACACAGGAGCACTAGAAGAGTGAAATGCTTAAGTGTACCGAAATGGCCAAATATTTTACACCTTTGGACAACCGCCAATGCCTCTTAAACATCTTAGATTCACAGGTGACGATTTCAGTAGTGGACACTTTGATGTTTAGAAATGTTTAAACTCTCAAAAGCTGGATGTGAAGTTATCAATGAAACTGGTTGTATACTTACAACGCTTGACAGATTCTGAATGTCTCTTTAACACAAGTCCTACAAATACTGTCGTAATTGAAACAAACCATGAAACTCAAACCGATTATGACAGCAGCAATCCAAGCTGTGAGATTTGAAACAAGATTACTGTTCACATGGCCAACTGTACGTTGCATGCTCAAGAGTAAGCTCAGCGCACAGCTACAGCTTGGTCATATTGCAACTGGAGGGCCGAACTGACAACGTGGCATACAAAGAGATCCTTAACAAATAATTATTGGTATATTTTCCCTCAGTTTTAAAAAGGTTTAATTGTCTTCTTAATAAAAATTTTAAGGCAGTACTTCGCAGCTGCGAAGTTGTTAAGGATCTCTTTGTATACCATGTTGTCAGTTTCGGCCCTCCGGTTGTAACATTACCAAGCTGTGCGCTGAGCTTACTCTTGAGCATGTAACTTACAGTTGGCCATGTGAACAGTAATCTTGTCTCAAATCTCACAGCTTGGATTGCTGCTGTCATAATCGGTTTGAGTTTCATGGTTTGTTTCAATTACGACAGTATTTGCAGGATTTGTTGTGTTGAAGTGACATTCGGCATCTGTCAAGCGTTGTAAGCACACAACCGGTTTCATCAATAAAATCACATCCAGCTTTTGAGAGTTTAAACATTCATAAACATCAAAGTGTCCACTACTGAAATCGTCACCTGTGAATCTAAGATGTTTAACTCTTTTAGGGCTAATTTTTTTTTTGTTTCTTATCTCCCAGGGCTGAATATTTTTCCAAAAACTAACATTTTTTTAAAAAAGAACACAAAGCAATTGTTTAACATATCAAATCAACAAAAAATATTTACTTTTGACAAATGTTACTGTCTTGCATGTTGTATGAGCCTGCATACTCTATGATTTCACATACATATCACATACATTTTACACAGCAAAGTCCTGCAAAGTCTGATCTCGCTCAAAGCAGCCAATTTCAGTCATTGCCCCATTGCACTGCTTACAATACATGTTGCTTTGGTGCCTACTTTTCAATTGTCTGTTGCTGCACTTTCTCACATATATTGTTAGTGTGTACTGTAGAGAGACAAGTCACCCTTTTGCCATCGTGCCATTCCACTGCCACCAAGATTTCTGCCCGCATGAAAACCGTATTGTCACCTCTTTTCATCTTCTGAAACTTTATGAACTTTATGCATGGCATTATAGCCTGGCTCACCCCATGGGATTTGCTTCTGTATATTACAGAAGTGAATAAAACTTTGCAGCAGCAGGTACCTATCACCATGCTGCATAACCTGTCCAAAGCCACCAGGGGACAAAGCACGTTTGGACCAATGCCCCCTGAAGTTACATCACCAGTTCTGTCCCATCTCTATTTGTAATACCACAGCATGCTTCATCTCGTCTTTTGTTGTGGGTTTACACTTTGAAAAACAAGAATGCGATGCAAACGCAGCCCGCGATTCAAAAAATTTCTCTACCTACCTGTTTATCTCATCTGACGGTAGCTGAAAAGCAGCATCAGGAGAGAGCAGCCTGAAGTACAGCAGCTGGTGATCTGTTGTGTCCAACAGCAAGCCATGCCGTCTTGTAAAGTCCAGCAGCCAGATCGGCTCTCAACAGATCAATGTCTGTGTATTTATTCCACGCGAACCTTACCGTAGATGCATCGACTGCGCGAAGCGCTCAACTGGCAGCAGATCCGCTAGCTCGGCATCGGCTGGTGTTTGATCAGCTGATGCTGGCTTCTCACTCTCTTGCTCGATCTCCTGATCACTGTCAATAAAATCCGATTCTGAAAAATCAGAGTCCGACTCCGTGATAATGCGCAAAACATTGTCTGCCGAGTGTTTTCTTTTCTGCACTCGTTTCGCTCCCTCGTCACATGTGGATGCCATCTTGCCATTGTTTACATTTCGCAACTCACGCACACGCAAGGATTAGTTGTCGAGTCAACGAGTCTAGCATTCCTCCAAGCACAGAGGGAATGCCTGTGACGTGACAGTGAGATTTGTCGCCATTAACAGCTGATTATCGCCCTCTATCCCTGGATGTCGACTTTAGTCGACATTCGCCCTCAACCCCTCCTGTCGACAAAAGTCGACATCCGCCCTAAAAGAGTTAAGAGGCATTGGCGGTTGTCGAAAGGTGTAAAATATTTGGCCATTTCAGTACACTTGAAAGCGACAACCGAACAATTCAGCGGCAGCCATCAACTCACATGCAGAACCATAGGTGAAGGGCTTAAGCATTTCACTCTTATAGTGCTCCTGTGTAGTATAATTATCTCCTGTACCGTCATCAGTCCACACCTTGAACATGTCCCAGTCATTCAATACATAAGACAAAATGTTCCTCCGGATATCAAGAGTGAGCCTGATATGGCCGTGCAATATGTAACAAAGAGAATGGAAAAGGTAGGTGCCATCTCCGGGCATGGAAACTACTCAGTAAATGACAGTTCTTTGATCGATAGTGATCACCTCGATAGACATGGTAATGGGGGTTGGAATGATAAAGGAAATGGGTACCTGAGCAATGTAAAGTAAGTCTAAAATACCTATAACAATAACTATAATTGTAATAAACAATAAAACAGCGGAGAAGATGTGGATTAAACAAAAAGGCTGTAGTTATCAGTAGGGAGACGTGAATACCGTGGCGAAGCAAGGAAGGGAATGTAGAGACCGGAGCGACGGACGGTCTTATATAAGCAGGCAGCCAACAACGTGGGAGGCGTTGGGATGGGGGACCCAACGCCACCTCACACGGTGACCGAGCTGCAGGCTATGGACGTATATATGTACGTAAGTAGGATTCATTTAGCGTTGGGAACCCGTGTACCAAATTTCTTGAAGATGGGCCCATAAGTAACAAAGACTGTTGAAAGTTCAATATGGCTGCCGACAGTGGCATCATACCACCGAAATAAGTACGTACATTGGTTTCGGTTAGTGCAGGGAAGCCGCCTATAAAATTTCGAGAAGATCGGGCCATAAATAAGAAAGTTCAACATGGCGGACGTTGTTGACCGTTACGATCATTACGCGTAGAATTTCGAAATGAAACCTGCTTAACTTTTGTAAGTAAGCTGTAAGTAATGAGTCTGCCAAATTTCAGCCTTCTACCTACACAGGAAGATGGAGAATTAGTGATGTTGGTAAGTTCAATATGGCGGATGAAAGTGGCGTCATACCACCGAAATAAGTACGAACATTGGTTTTGGTTAGCTCAGGGAAGCCACCTACCAAATTTCGTGAAGATGGGGCCGTAAATAAGAAAGTTCAACATGGCGGACATTGTTGACCGTTATGACCGTTATGCGTAGAATTTCGAAATGAAACCTGCTAAACTTTTGTAAGTAAGCTGTAAGGAATGAGCCTGCCAAATTTCAGCCTTCTACCTGCACGGGAAGTTTGAGAATTAGTGACGTTGGAAAGTTCAATATGGCGGCCGACAGTGGTGTCATACCAACGAAATAAGTATGTACATCGGTTTCCGTTAAAAGTTTAATATGGCGGCCGACAGTGGCATCATACCACCGAAATAAGTATGTACATTGGTTTCGGTTAGCGCAGGGAAGCCGCCTACCAAATTTCGTGAAGATGGGGCCATGAATAAGAAAGTTCAATATTGTGGACGTTGTTGACCGTTATGACCGTTACGCGTAGAATTTCGAAATGAAACCTGCTTAACTTTTGTAAGTAAGCTGTAAGGAATGGGCCTGCCAAATTTCAGCCTTCTACCTACACGGGAAGTTGGAGAATTTGTGACGTTTGGAAAATTCAATATGGCGGCCAACAGTGGCGTCATAGCACCGAAATAAGTATGTACATCGGTTTTGGTTAGCGCAGGGAAGCCACCTACCAAATTTCGTGAAGACGGGGTCAGCCTTCTACCTACACGGGAAGTTGGAAAATTGGTGACGTTGGAAAGTTCAATATGGCGGCCGACAATGGCGTCATACCATCGAAATAAGTAAGTATATCGGTTTCAGTTAGCGCAGGGCAGCCACCTACCAAATTTCGTGAAGATGGGGCCATAAATAAGAAAGTTCAACATGGCGGACGTTGTCGACCATTATGACCGTTACGTGTAGAATTTCGAAATGAAACCTGCTTAACTTTTGTAAGTAAGCTGTAAGGAATAAGCCTGCCAAATTTCAGCCTTTTACCTACACGGGAAGTTGGAGAATTAGTGAGTGAGTGAGTCAGTCAGTCAGTCAATCAGTCAGTCAGTCAGTGAGGGCTTTGCCTTTTATTAGTATAGATTACTGTAATACTATACTTATACTATGTTACTGCATATAAACATCTACTCAAAGTTAATGTTTGCTGAGTTAAAATAGGTACTTTCTACGATTCTCAATTTTAACTTTTTTGAACATGCCTAAATACATTTTTTTTGTGACTATATCTTCTCCATTTGCCTCCTGTTAACAAAAAGCAATGGGGAGGAATAGTTTAATACCTTATACACAGAGGTGGATATTGTAGCCAAAAATTGTACTCAAGTAAGAGTAGCTTTACTTCAAAATAATATTACTCAATTAGAAGTAAAAAGTAGTCATCCAAAAAATTACTCAAGCAAGAGTAAAAAAGAATTTGGTGAAAAAACTACTCAAGTACTGAGTAACTGTTCGATCATAATAAATGATTTAATTTTTAGAAATATTGTAATAAGACAGATAAAAATACAAAATGTGCAAATTGTGCTATTTCCAAATAATAAAAAAATGAGTAAAAATAAGTAACATCTTTACAAAATAAAGATGCACAAATAAGTTCCAAATCTCAGTTTTTCACAACAAAGCTTTTGAAGCCAGTACCTGCAGTAGGTAACATGTATGTTTGAACAGTGCAAACTACTTACAGTGACAAGATATACTGTACACTGACAGTATAATACTGCATATTCATTTGCCCTCCAAATAGCACAGCTTATAGAAAATAACATTAGAACAAGGCAGCTTGTGCATGTACAAGAAGTCTCACTTTACCTTGACTGTCTGTGTCTGTGCGTGTTTGGTTAAAACATGCATGTTCTTCACTCAGTAAAGTGATGGTTAAGCTTCAGCAAGAGTTGGCTCTCATTTTTCATGTACAAGTGGAACCTTGGATTGTGAGTGTTTTGCAATATAAGCTCAAATTTTTAATAAATTTTGACTTGATAAACGAGTGAGGTCTTGCAATATGAGTAGTCCGTATATGTTTTGTCTGCCGAGCGTCACGTGATCACAACTGAGCTGATGGTTATTCTCTCTCTCGCTGCGGGATTTTGGGCAATCGTCAGTCGGCGTGCCTTACTCATATAGTCAACATCCATACGAGTGTATACTGTTTACTATAGCATTGTGACCACGTGTGTGTGCTGTGACGTATGAGTCCCCATCTTGCACCCCAAAGCATAAAGCTGAGTTTCAATACTTTAGCGACACCATCTTTGTTCAGCGCGGTTATTTATTGTAGCGGGATCTGCCTCTCTCCTATACACAGACACAGCAGTCAGGCATTGTCATGCCTAGGTTAGTGGCCAAGTAATATCGTACCATTTATAATGTTCCTTGTATTACCCATCAACGACAAGTGCTTATAGCCTGTCCGCGATCATTTCGGATTTGCTTTTACGGTGAACTGCTACAGCGCTGGGTGCCTGCGGTTGCTTCGGGATGCTCTTTCTCGGGTCGTCCCGTTGGGTGAAATCCCACAAGAGTTTAGAAACTCACTCACACCAGCCATGATTCTTTTCAAAGGTAAAGTGCAGGTTAATTTGTTTTATGTATTTTACTTTACATTTTGTATTAATCATTTTTATATGAATAGTTTTGGGTTGTGGAACGAATCATCTGAGTTTCCATTATTTCTTATGGGTAAATTCGCTTTGATATATGAGTGTTTTGGATTGCGAGCACGCTTCCGGAACAAATTATGCTCGCAAACTGTGCTTCCACTTGTATTCTTTCTTTCCCTGTCTGCTGTCTCTGAGGAGTTTGTGCAGCTATGCCGCCACAGTTTGTGTGTGGTCATGTGACTGCATGGCTGCGTCTGATTTATGAAACGGAGCCATGTGATTATTGTTGCTACGTCTGATTGGTGAAACGGAGTCTTGTGATTATTATTGCTATGTCTGATTGGTGAAACAGTCATGCAGTAGATCCACTGGCGGCTTCTCTCTGGCAAAGCGTATCTAATGGAAAAAAAGTAACGATTCGAGTGTTGCCCAATGTAGTGGAGTAAGAGTAGTGTTTTTTTTCTTCACAAATGTACTCAAGTAAAAAGTATGGTGCAGTAAAACTACTCTTAGAAGTATAATTTTTAAAAAAAGTTACTCAAGTAAATTTAACGGAGTAAAGTAACTCGTTACCACCCACCTCTCCTTATACATGATATATTTTTAATTCTTGCCATTTTAATTGACAGTTTTAATGTTTTACTGTTTTCTAACAAATATATTTTAATTTGAACAATAGTGTAACTAAGTCTGTACCAACATTAGATAAGATTAAAAAATCCTGCTGGTGACAAATTACATATTCATTCTTGGTATTTTCAATACATAGTTTAGCTTTTAATGTTTTGTCATATATCATATATAAGATGAAATTAAATTATAGTATTACTCAGAATGCCTCAACATTAGATATGCTTAAAAACAAGCTAGAGGTTTTATTTCGCATTGATATGGAGTTTCTTGAACTACTTATCTCGTTTTTTTCTGTTGTATTTAACACCCGTGTGGACTTCAACTTCTGTGTAACTTATTAATAGATATAGCATGTCCTAGTTTGCTGTTTTCCTGGAATGGGGTTATGAAGGTTTTCATGTCAAGTGTGATATGTAATTTCACATTTAAATTTTGCTCCTTAAATATTATGTTGATTATTTCCATAACTTTTGAGTTTGAGAATGTTATGTTAATTTACATGTAATAAAATAATGTAAACATTTCTTACAGATTGCAGCCTCTTATGGAAATGTTGTGTGTGTTTTTGAGCCTGTCCAGATAGTAAATCAGAGGAATAAGCACACTTCAGTAAGTAAAAGTGCTTTCATTTCTGCTGTTTATTGACAAAGCGAGTTTGATTTTCGGATGAGCAGGACAGTAGTTATTATTGCAGCCTCACAGTTAAACGGACCTGATTTCAGGTAAAGACTATGTTCTGTTTTCTGTCAAGTTGATTCTCCCTGGATGTGGAATTTCTGCAGTTGCTCTGGTTTTCTCATGCACCAAAAATGTGTATTTTAGATTAATTGCTGGTACTAAATTAATCCTGTGCAGTTGAGTCTAGGGGTGTATGTACAAGCATTCCTAGTAATTGATTGGTGCCCTTTTCAGGTTTGGTCTACCTTTTCACCAAGATAGGTTTAACTTCTCTGCGACTCTTTGCTTTATGGAGAAATTTGAAGAATTCAATATTTAGGCTTTCTTTTTATTCCATTACCACTTCAGTATTCTAATGTTGTTTAATGTTTTGGTAAATACTAACATTATGTGTTCAGAATGCACTCATGTTTGTGATAAGTAGATTAATTTTTTTTTCTTCTTTCAGAAATGTAATTACCAGTGGCAGAAAAGTGGTCAGTTTGTTTTGCAGTCCATAGCACATAATCTAACCTGGGATCCTACAGGTAATTGCCTATATTATGTTCATTTTAATCATCTTAGTAGATTTATATTTTAATAGTTTCATTGAGGGCACTTTATATAATGTACCCAGTAATGCCTTAATTATGCCTTGCAGCTGCAGAAGTTGCACTGAAACATAGTGAAAGCCTCTGATACAGAAACTATGGATTTTATTTTTAAATTTCTAAATACTAACATACTTTCCTGAAGAGTTTTATTACATACTTAATTCTTAATACTGTTAATAAGAATAGGAGAGCTATTTAGCAAACAACTCAGATTATTAAGCAGAAAATGCAGTTTATGGTCAGTTTAACACTAGAATCCCTGAAGCCTCAAAAAAAGTTGTAATCCCGTGCCACCTTAAGTTCCATCACACCTCCTCATCAGCGTCTTTGCCTTGCAAATGTGTCAATTGGCACTAGCAGCAGGCAGCCTGCTCGCTCATCCCCCCAACCGACACAGCTGAAGTCAACTCGAACAATGAAGGTTATCTGTATTGTTATTTTGGTTACATACATTTCATGTGTGTTCCGTGTCTACAACGATCTGGTAAATGTAGAATGGCAAGAAATGTTGAACACATAACTAAAGCAGAAAATTTTTCATCTTACTGTAATAATGACAAAATTCTGATGTGAAGTATATAATGTGTGAAGATTGAAGTCCATATATCAAAAAAACACCTTCACAAAAGGTATAACAAAACGCGCCTTTATTCATGAATATACCCAAAGAAAAAAAAATCATTCAATTTATATGTTGCTGTCAATGAGTAAAAACCCAAGCCCAAATGTCTGTTTGGCTGGTGCAGAGGTAAGAACTGCTATTTTGTAATGAAGAGGTTGTGAGTATGAGTCTGGGTTATTCCTTTTTTGAGTCGTGAGCTTCTGTTATATAATAAAAACATACATTTTTTCAGTCTGTAACACCCGGTGTAAATTTTTGCTATCTGTAAAGATATCGCTGACAGGATATAAGCAGACGCACAAATGCTGGTGAATCATTTCTTCTTGGTATCTTGTTGTCACTTGAATTTTTTTAATCAGTTTTATTCTTGAATAAAAGCACACTTTGGTTTTTTTCATGTACCCCAAATATATGTGTTAAGGTAATTTTTGAATCTAAATTGGCCTAGTATGTGTGATTGTGCGAGTGTGAAGTAATATATAAATGTGCAGTGATAGACTGGAGACATTTTTCTTCATGGGTTTGGTTGCTGCTTTCTGCCTAATGCTCTCCGGATATGATGTGGTTTCCAGAAACATTGCTCACTGAATTACTAGGTAATTACTAGGTATTTTTTTTTTTTTTTATTTAATTGCAGATATCTGCTTCTTAGGTCTAAGCCAGACCCTTATTTTCTGATTGTAATAGTATAACCGCAAAAAATATAACATCCATTTAAAATAATTTGCTGTAAACATAATTTGGCAGTTTTCATATTTTTTTGTTTTTGTTATACAGTTACTCTTATGACTATAGTATTTCATCAGTAATTTATTTGGTGTACAGGAACACGTCTTCTGACTGGTTCAACGTGTATACAACTCTGGTCCAATGTTAAGCCAAAAGGAGGTTTTGAAGAAAAATCTGAAGAGGACATGAGCATAGGTTGTACCATTGGTGACTGGAAATGTATTTGTCATAGCAAGTAAGGCACTTATTTAATGTGTTTATCAACTGTCATTCTTAAAAGAGTAATTTTAGGTTATTCAAAAATGTCTGTTAAAATGCTTATTTTCTTGTTTTTATATGCAGTCTCCTGTATAGTTTGTAAAAAACTACAATGTGGATATACTGTCAATATATAAATCTTACAATCAGAAGAACAGTACAGCACAACTTTGCTTATTTCCTTCAGACATTTACATTTCTTGCTTGTTTTTTTTTTCTCTATTTCAATCCTAAATTCAGACCACTCTGTTGATATGAGTGTCAGTTGAATGTGGTCACATTAAAAGCGAAGAGACAACCTAAAGATTTTACCGAATAAACATATTTCATGTAGGGGCCAAGGTATATAAATTTAAGTTTTCAGTAGAGAGAAATTAAGACAAATTCATGAACTAAATGGTAGTTACATTACTGGTGTCAATTTGCATAAACCTCGTATCAGTGAAGAAAAAACAAAATAGAGAAAACAATTGCACTTAGTGCCTACATGTCAGAGGTGGTTTAAAGCAGCGGCAGTAATACACACTTCTTAAGTCATTTTAATCTAAAGCATGTTGCTGAGTACACAGAAAATGTCACACCTCACAGAGTGATGTACAGCTACCTCTCTGTGACGTTCTGAATGTGTATACAAATATAACAATTCTATTGAACTGGGATGCCAGGACCTTTGTGTCACAGAAGACTTAACTTAGCCACATACATTAGGTCTCCTCTTGGCAGAAACGACTATTTAGCCTCTTTTTTTCACGCTACTTGTATTCTCTATTAATAGACTGTATACTTTTTCAGTATGCAGTGACTGCATTTCATTCAGGAGCTTGTATGCCTTTTTCCTATATTCATTTATTATCTGTTTTGTGCATTTCATTTTGTGTTTTGTTATAAAATGTATTCACCTTAAAGAATGAAATATGACCTAAATTGCCTGTTATAGTAAAAAGTCTCTACATTTACAATTATGCCAGTGTTAAGAAATTACAGCCTTACGCATGATGTAAAGATTAGTGTGTTCATGTGTGTGCCAAAGTGTAGTTAGAAGAATGGATGCTGTTGAAAAATTGAGACTGAACACCACTGCAGTGAATGTTCCCAAGGGTTTTGTTTAATGCCAGGGATAACACAGAACACTATAGGAAGCACTCTGACGTTGGAGAATTAGGATTTTCGTATTTATACCATATACAGCACAGGCATCTTATTCTTTCTGTTAATATAACGACCAATCAATAAAAAGTAAGCTCACATCACTAAATGAGCTTAACATATTTAAGAAAAATACAGAAGTTATCTAAGGTTCAAATGCTCCGTGAGTCATAAGATAAAATGTGCAAAACTGATAATTCTTCATATGCACACATGATGGTAAATTAAACCCTTTACAGATCAGAATACATTTATAGCCAAGAATCTCAAAAGATATTAAATTTTGTTTCTAGTTTCTGCCTCTTTTTATAGCATATAAATGACATAGAAATTATATGACTTTCAACAATAAACATTGCCCGCTATTACATAATACAAGATAGAAAAACAAAATGTGTTTCTTTGTTTAACCCTTAAAATGAGGAAGCCCAGTTAACTCAACTGTTAAAGAACAGTTATTGCTACATAAAACTTACATAATTAACTAATATTAAATACCATAAAACTATATAAAAAGAAACCATAAAAACCCCAAAGCAGGATTTCCTAAAATAAAATAAATAAAAAGTTTTTTAACAGGAGATACAAAATCAAAGAAAGAATTTAACAAATTAATGGGGTATACAAAATGATGCCTTCAAAAGGCAACTCATAAGTGAAAACTATCCAACTTTGTAATTCAAACCAACGTGAAAAGCCCAAACAGTGATAAATACACAAAAAGCACAAGATCACAATATTTTAATCAGCATAGAAAGTCCAAACAGAAATCAATACCAAAAAAAAAGATAAGCTGAAAAACACCTGCAGGAGCTAATGCATCAGCTCTCACAGAAGAGATCTCTGACCTTTAAATAGGCCAACAAAGGTAACCAAACTATGCTTAAGCTTTGTGAGGTTTTACCTCTTGGGCTGTACATACAAAAGGCAGGAAAAATAGTTTATACTAACATAATAAAAAGATGAAAATAAAATTACTGAATATTTGGAAAACCTAAAATCACTTAACTAAAATCAGTTATACACAAGAAAAAGAAATGAACAGAATAAATTTAACAAATATACACAAAAAAACCCCACCAAAATAAATAAACTCCCATGGCTTATCTGTGTAACAGAAGGCGGGGCAGGTTGAATGCAGAAAAATAAGTCAAGTTCAGCAACGTTGATCAAAACAAACCTTAAGTGGTCCTCCAAAAGTTTGAAAACTTTTTGGACTGTTTAAAAATAATAATATATTTATTTCTATTTAGAAGACTTCTTGATGAAAGTAAAATATTAGTACCATCTGATGAGAAACAATTGCAGCTGTGTAAGGCGTAACTTAATGAAAAAAATGGTTTATGGCAGAGCCAATCAGTGACCTGATAGTTTTTTTTTTTTTTTTTTTTTTTTTTTATTTCTTCCTGGCTTGGAGTCGTATGATGAATGCAGCTTCAGTGCAGGAAGGCACACAGACAATTGCGAGACTGGATCTGCCTCTCCACCACTGCTGCCTATATGAAGAGTGTATAATTCTGTGCCAGGAAGCTTATGTTACCCCTAAGATGACTGGCTGAATGGCTGTGCATCTTTCTTTAGGGTGCTGTGCAGCACTTTTGAACTGCCATGCATCTGTTGTCATGCCTCTCACTCCAATAGCAGTTTGAAAGTGCCACGCAGCTGTGCTCCCAAAGGTTTACCAGAACCCCCCAAAAAATCATTGTCCATTTGGGGCTATTTAAATGGGAGCCCTCTTGCTCCATTGTTCATTTATTTGTGCTTGGCAATTGATTTAACTTCATTGGAGACAGATACTCCTTGCCCCAAAGTGTGTGTAGTGTTTTTTGCCGCTTATAATTCTAAGGAGGACTGAAGAAAAAATTGGTCATAAATTGAAAGTGCCAACTCATCTGTTTACATCCACTCATCGGCTGAAAAAAAAAAAAATTAAAAGGAACATTAATAATAATAATAATTTTTTACATTTATGTAACACTTTTGTCATTATTCAGAGCCCTTTTTACATAGTGGGGAGCCACTTCAACCACTACTTATGTGTAGCACCCACCTGGATGCAACAGTAGCCATTTGTTTGTGCCAGTACACTCACCACACATTAACTATTAGCTGGTGAAAGTGTAAGAGAGATCCAGTTAGAGATAGGGGATGATTAAGGGGCCAGAATGACTAGGCCTTGGTGGTCAATTTAGCCAGGACATCGGGGTACACCCTACTCTTTACGAAGGATGCCCAGGGATCTTTTATGACTATAGAGAGTCAGGACCTTGCTTTTACGTCTCATCAGAAGGACAATGCAATTTTACAGCACAATGTTTCAGTCAGTGCAGTGGAGCATTGAGATGCATATTCAGACTACAGAACAAGTATCCCATATTAGCCTTGCCAACACCTGGCTGGGCCCAGACATGCTTGGCTTCAGGTGGATGACCTTGCTGACAGTGTTGCTGCAAATACATGACAAACAAAAGGCATACAATTTTTGTGGCCTGTAGCAGTTGATTTAGGCAATTTCTAGAACATCATTACCCTATTTTCCTGTGCATGGCCACAACTCTGTTGGCCATAAATTGGTGAATAACTGTATATGGTTTTGAGCTTTCATTAAATAATATGCTGTAGGCATTTAATAGAAATCATTCAAATGTTGAACGGTATACAGGCATAAACGTATTGCCATGTTCTGTTCATGCAGAAATTTTTAAACCAATTTTGTGTGCAAGTTAGAACTTTCATTGAAAATGTTCATTATTGGAAAAATTAGCTAAACTGCATTATGATTTATTAGTTACTTTACAGAAAAACGTTTGGAACTCATAAACCCTTTAAACTTCGCTCCATTGTTTGTGACCCACCACTGATACTGAACAATAAGGCAAAATGTTTTAAAAAAAATCGGAATAAAATTCATATTCTTATTAGTATAATTAAAGTACAGGGCTATGTCAGTAAAATCCCATATTGCATACCCCAATGCCATGTTGCAGTGTTATTCTTCCTTTTGTCAAAGATGGCAGAATTGCTGTATCACAGTAACTCCATCATCCCTTGACTTAAAATCTGCCCTTTATATCAGGCTATTGGACTTTAATAATGGAAATGTATGCTATGCATAATATTTGAAAACTGCTTAAAAACAGTAAAATTACACTTTAATTGTAGATATTATATAACCGTTTTTTCTGGATGTCCCTGGAACATTATCTTGACACTTTTATTGTGTTTGGAAACTTATTTAACACCTATGGAAATAAAATTCAAATCAAATTTTTAGGTGAAAAATGTTACTAAATTTTACTGCTGCAACATACATTACTGTGTAAAAGTTTTAGGCAGGTATGAAAAAATAATGTAAAGTAAGAATGCTTTCACAAATATAAATTCTAATTGTTTATTTTTATCAATTTGCAAAATGTAAAGTGAGCTAACAGAACAAAAATCTACATCCAATCAATATCAGGCTTTTGTTGAATCTCATTTATTATGCTAGAGCTGCTGAACTTTGGTAATTTTGGAAAAACTCAGCTACACTAACCTTTGCCTTCAAATCAGCATCAATTCTTATAATTACACTTGCACAAAGTAAGGGATTTTGTAGGGTTATAGTCAGGTGTATGATTAACCCATTATACCAAACAGGTGCTAATAATCATCATTTTCATATCTAGCCTGAAACACAGTCATTAACCAAAACAGAAACAGCTGCATAGAAGGCTGAAAACTGGGTGAGGAAAAGCCAAACTCTGCTACCAAGGTGAGGTTGTGGAAGACAGTTTCATGTCATAGGTCATACACTTAGCACAGCAAGAAGACCCAAGATATTTCTACTGCATCAGCAAGGTCCCTCTCAGGCAAGGATTTCAAAGCAGACTTCAGTTTCAAGATGTGCTGTTTAAGCTCTTTTGCTGCAGATGAGATACTTCATGCTTACTTCCCTTCGAAATCGGAAAATGTTCAGCAGAGCCATCAGCACAGAACTGGCAGAAACCTGTGGAACCCAGGTACACTCATCTACTGTTTGGAGAAGTCTAGTCAGTAGAGGTCTTTGTAGAAGAATTTCGGCTAAAAAGCCATTCCTCAGACGTGGAAAGAAGGCCAAGTGACTCAACTATGCACGGAAACATAAGAACTGGGGTGTAGAAAAATGGCAGCAGGTGCTCTGGACTGGTGAATCAAAATTTGAAATATTTGGCTGTAGCACGAGAAAGTTTGTTCACCAAAGGCGTGGAGAGTGGTACAATAATGAGGGTCTGCAGGCAACAATGGAGCATGGTGCAGGTTCCTTGCAAGTTTGAGGCTATATTTTAGCCAATGGAGTTGGGGATTTTGTCAGGATTAATGATGTCCTCAGTGCTGAGAAATACAAGTAGATACTTATCCATCATGCAATTACATCAGGGAGGGGTCTGATTGGCCCCAAATTTATTCTGTAACAGGACAGCTATCCCACACATACAGCCAATGTCATTAAAAACTATCTTTAGCATAAAGAAGGACAAGGAGTCCTGGAATTGATTGTATGGCCCGCATAGAGCCCTGATCTCAATATCATCAAGTGTACCTGGGATTACATGAAGAGACAAAAGGATTCGAGACATCCTACATCTACAGAAGATCTGTGGTTAGCGCTCCAAGATGTTTGGAACAACCTACCTGCCGAGTTCCTTCAAAAACTGTGTGCAACTGTACCTAGAAGAATTGAGCCGTTTTGAAGGCAAAGGGTGGTCACACCAAATATTAATTTAATTTAGGTTTCCCTTCTGTTTATTCACTTTGAATTGTTAATTGATAAAAATAAGGTATTAACATTTTTATTTGTGTAAACATTCTTAGTTTACAGCATTTTTTCACAACTGCTTAAAACTTTCACACAGTAATTCTGCAGATTTCTGGTCTTGTCCGTAGTGGAAGGTGGACATTGTGCAGCTGGCAGCGGTGTTATTTTGCTTTTTTTATCAGTCTGAGATATCCTGTATTTAGTCAACCCGGGAGGATTTAATTACATGTATATTAAAAGCATGAGAAAGAGACCAAGAGGTCAGAAAGAGAAGGAAAAGGAAGCTAAAGGTACTTCATAGTCTAAACCAGTCTCAAATTTATGTTACGGCCTGCTGCATACTGAGCTGGAAAAGACGAGCAAAGGAATGGATTATCCAGGACCTCACGTGGCAGCATCTGCTTCAGCTGACAGAGAATGTGGAAACAAAACTTCGAGTGAGGTGGGCAGTGAAAATTCGCTGATCTTAGACAAGATATTGGAAACAAGTGTGGCCTTAACTACCAGCCCCCTACTACTCCTTGCAAGTCAACAGAATCAGCTGTAAAAGAATACATAACATCACTTTCGGAGCACACAGAAGAGCGAAACAAGCTATAAGAGTTGAAGATGATGATTACTGTATTTGGGGTGAGGTGGAGTTGGAGTTTGAATAAATGATATGAAGGAGGATATACACAAGAGAACAGACAGAATTGACATTAGAATTGACAACAGAATAGACAACAAGCTGCTTCAGGAAATTAAAGATCAGGAGGTACGTTTAAGCAATAAATTTGATGTACACTATAAAAAAAAAATTTAGCAAGTATTGATGAAAAAATACATTTAAGCAAAATTAAGGATAAAACGAGTTCTTGGCAATCACCTGGCAGAAGTTAATCAAATGCTCATGACTCGTATTGAAGAAGTTCTATTGAAGAACAATTGACATTCGCTGTTGACAAAAAAAAAAAAACTGCTGTAAAATCTGAATGTAAAGTGTTCTGTGACATTTTAGTTGGGTTGGAAGATAGATTTAGATAGCACAACATCAGAACTGAAGGTCTCCCAGAAAATCGTGAAAGCCCAAACTCAATTAATTACATAGCTGAATTGTTTTCTAAAATAACTGGAGAGGATCTTTAAATTTGATTCTGAGGTGTCTGCAGCTTATCGCATATATACTGTAGTTCGAATACTTCAAAAAGGAGGAACCTGATTGTTCGATTGAACAAACTACAGGTAAAAGAAAATTTAATGTTGATTCTTAGACAGAAAGAGGAGATTATATTTGAAATTAATCACATTTGTATTTTTCCAGATTTCTCCCCTTCAACAGCTGCTAAACGAGCTGCATTCATTCCACCGCATTAAATAATACTTACGCAAAGCTGAAATCAGATTCAGCCTTGTTTCAGCCAAATTGAAAGTATTTTTTGATGGTTGATTTTACGTCTTTAATTCTCCTGAAGAAGTAGAAGAAAAGCTAAAAAGACTGATCCTGACATTGTCCAGAATGTGAATATGAGTCGTGTTGTGTCCTAGTAATGCAAAGAAGATTCTGCTTGCTGCTTGGTCTGTCTAAAAATGCAATATTTGCTGTAGCTAAACTGCTCAATATTAGTCAGTCTTCTCAGTTTTGCCTCCCCAGGTGCACTTGTTAATTTCATTAACACCAAAGCAGCTGAAACTGATTAACAACCCCCCTCTGCTACTTAACTGACCAGATCAATATCCCAGAGGTTTCATTGACTTGATACTATACTCTAATTAAAATATGTTCCTTTAATTTTTTTGAGCAGTATATATAAAGGTGGAATCCTGTTATAATGAAGTTCACAGGACCATAAAATTGTTTCGTTATAACAGAAATTTCGTTATAAGGAATATGGGGAAAATGCAGTACATATAGTATTGTGACCGGGGCAGCTGGCAATTCGCCATGCACAAGTCGAGCTCCGCAGCTCCTCTCCTGCATCTGGTAAACAGTAAACCAAGGGCAAAGCAATTGGTTGTCCTCTGGAAGATCAGGGTTGCTGCATACCATGCTTTTTGTACATTGTTTAACATTTAACACCAAGCTTTGATCTGCTCTTCCTCACACTCTCCAGACCATGTCTGCCATAGCGATGATTCTGAGCCGCTGGTGTTCTTCTAATCTGAAGATGGGAGCTAAAGCAGGACGGTTGTCCATGCCGTGGCTCCTAACAGCTCCTGTTTTGAATGAAATCATGACATTGTACCTACCTTCTCTATACAGTAATAAAGTACCTGTATTTTCCTTGAAAAAACTGGGCTCATCTTCCTGTCTTTCATGCAACTCTGTGATTCAAGCTTGACAATACCTGAATAAAAAAACAGGGCTTCATAAACTGCAAAAGATTTTTTTTGAAAATGAGATGTTGGGTGTAACTTTTTTTTTATAGAAACACAAGTATGAAAATACAGAATGAAAACGAGACATTGGATGAAGATGAGATGTGATTTGAAAATGCTTTTGCCACGTCAGTTTTTTTAATTCTAGAATCAGCCTTTTTCAGGATTGTTAATTTTTCTTTCAGCGTACACTGATGCTGTTTCTTACTTTTTTTTTTTTTTGTTCAACCCAAAGAAAACTTTGAGAAGTGCTATGAAACTCAAACATAACTACTGACGGTGACACTCGGTGGAGCACTGACTCAGAATTCGGGTATGTGTATGATGTCATGCCTACACACTCACTGAGCCTGCCCGAGACCGGATATTTTGCAAAAGACTGCGTTTTTCTTAGTAACATACCGTTGCAGGGTTTCTAAGACTCGGCACTAAATGTGTAGGAGCGGCATTACGTATTTTTTGCACCACGTTTATTATCTTCAGTGGACATTTTTGGTTGAAAAAAAATGTTATACTGAGTTTTACATTTCATTAAAACAAGATTTGTTTAACATGATGTTCTATGAACGTTTGTTCAGGCCCGCATAAAGTATTCCTTACTCTGAAAATTTTGATACTTCAGTATTTGCTATAACGGGATTTAACCTGTATTCTATTTACCTTTTGGCCAATATTGTGAGTTATTCTGTTAAATATTTGTGTATTTTGGTAACCATTGTTTTATTTCCTAAGGGGACTGTTTAAAATTATATCCCAGGTTTATTGTATTTTGATTGTAATATCATAAGATATCTCTATTTTAATTGCAATCCTGTCAACACCGTTGTGGACATGCTCTGTATCTAAACATGTCAGAAGACTGGAACTTTGTGAAGGGTGGTCTGTCTCATTTGGGACAATCTCATCTGTAGTATTGAACATAGTGTCCGATCTTGAATGGCGATATGTCGTGGTTATGGGTAATTTATTTAAATCTAAAGTAATTTTGTTAAATACAGTATCTATGAACCTAATTTTGGATGACAGACATTTCTTCAAGAAATGTGTTTGCATCAATTCCTAACATGAACACTAATGAAATTATTACGGCTGGTGACTTTAATTGTGTTTTAAAGCCAGACCTGGATAAGTCTTCAACTACTATGATGATAACATCTAATACTGCAAAAATAATTATACAAGTTGCAATGGATAATAGTTTATCAGACCTATGGAGCATTTTAAATCCAAACTCAAGAGCATACTCCTTCTTTTCATCAGTTCATCACAGTTACTGAAGAATTGACTGTCTTTATAGATAATAATTTATTGCCCACTATCAAATCTTGCAAGTGTGCCGCTATTGTTATTTCTGACTATGCCCCTCTGGTCATGGAGCTTACTTAAATCACTATGCCCCACACACACTCATTTCATTGTTGGCATCTTAACACCCTGATGTTAGCTGATGAGAATTGTACAGAATTTATCTCCAAGAAAATATATTTTTTAGAGACAAATTTTGTAGAGGTATCTGCAGGAATACTCTATGAAACTCTGGTCTTTTTTTAACAGGACAGATTATTTCATATCTCTCGCACAAAAATAAATTGGAAATCAAGAAGGTACCAGAATTAATTAACGAAATCACCAGAATAGATCAAGAATACACCAGGTCTCCAAATGAGACACTATAGGGAAAGTAAAGTTGTGCAATCGGAATTTAACCTCCTGACAACAAAGGTATTGGAACAGCTCACCTTTATATTGTGACATTATTACTACGATCACAGTGAAGAAGCTATTAAGATCTTAGGTGAGCAAATCCACAAGCAAGAAGTTCTTATATGCAAAAAATGAAATTACCCACACATTTAGAGAGTACTGTAAGTCATTATATTCTATTCAGTTTAAAGGAGATTAAGACACAATCTAATTCATTTTTGATGCATTACAAATGCCACTGCTAGATACTCTTAGTGCAGAGGAACTGGAGAATTCTCTGACATACTCAGAATTACTGGATTCTATAAACTCACTCCAAAGTGGCAAAGCAGCAGTCCTGATGGCTCCCCAGTGTAATTTTATAAAAAAATTAAAATAAGTTAAAAGCTCTATTATTATTAACAATGTTTATAGAAGCTAGAAACAACTAAAATCTACCTCAAGGTTTTCGTCAAGCATTAATTATTGTTTTTTTCAGACAAAAGATACTCTCCAAAGTTCTGTCTAGAAGGATTGAGAAAGTACTTCCTTCTGTAATATCAAAAGATAAGACCAAACCAGATTAATTAAAGGAGGACACTTAGCTTCTAATCTTTGATGCTTGTATAATGTAATATACTCATCCATAAAATCTAACATACCAGAGATCTTACTATCTTTGGATGCTAAAAAACTTTTTTGACATGGGCGAATAGGGCTAACTATTCCCCACATTGCACAAATTTGGGTTTGGTCCAAACATATGTGCATGGATAAAACTACTTTATACCATTCCAAAACCCTCTGTTTGCAGTAACAATATTATTTTAAACTACTTCAAACTAGAACATAGCACTCAACAAGGACATCCCATATTACCATTGTTATTCAGCAGTGGCCATTGAGTCCATTGGCTGTTTTCTTTTGAAATTTGTCAGAGTTAAAAGGGATTACCAGATAATATCACTATATGCAGATGATATGTTACTGTATACATCAGACCCACAAACTTCCATACCAGTAGTCATTAGTGCACCGAATTTCAAAAGATAACAGAACTCAAAATTAATTTGAATAAAAGTGTGCTTTTTCCATTGAGCTCTGTTGCACACAGTATTAGACTGGATACCTTCCACTTTATTTTTAGCAGATCAATTTAAATACCTAGGGGTAAACATCACAAGAAAATATAAATATAATTCTCAACAAAAGTTTGCTATCAGCATGGAAAAAATTAAACACATTGTGAACAGGTGGTCTGTCCCCCATCTTATATCAGCAGGGAGAATCAACACTATCAAGAAGAATATCCTTCCTAAGCTTCTTTTTCTATTTCAGAGTATCTCTTTAAGACAGGGGTGCCCAATGCGTCGATCGTGATTGACCGGTAGATCGCAAAGGGAGTGCAGGTAGATTGCGTTATATTCAAAATTATATCCCAGGTTTTAAACGTTAGTCTATCATATATCCTCCCTATGGCATTTGCCACTTGATTGACATACAGGGCGGCCAGTCTGAGATCTCTTTTCATCAAGCACACTGGTCATCCCACTTGCCGACCAACCACAAGCGTGGTTAGGTAACCACACATACAATCAGGTTGATTCAGACTACAAATGCCATGAAAATTCATCCATCCATTTTCCAACCCGCTGAATCCGAACACAGGGTCACGGGGGTCTGCTGGAGCCAATCCCAGCCAACACAGGGCACAAGGCAGGAACCAATCCCGGGCAGGGTGCCAACCCACCGCAGGACACACACAAACACACCCACACACCAAGCACACACTAGGGCCAATTTAGAATTGCCAATCCACCTAACCTGCATGTCTTTGGACTGTGGGAGGAAACCAGAGCGCCCGGAGGAAACCCACGCAGATACGGGGAGAACTGCAAACTCCACGCAGGGAGGACCCGGGAAGTGAACCCGGGTCTCCTAACTGCGAGGCAGCATTGCTACCACTGCGCCACCATGCCGCCCTGCCTTGAAAATTTTATATACATATAATTTTATATACATTGTATATACATATACAGTATATACAGCATTTTTAATGTACGTAGATCATTTCGACCTGGTCATTTTAAAAGTAGCTCGCAAGCCAAAAAAGTGTGGGCACCCCTGCTTTAAGAGATTAAACATATCCAAAGGGAGACTCTACAATGACCTAAAGCAGCAGGAGAACATGGCACCTAACTTTCATTTGTATTACTGGGCAGCAAATATACAAGCTATAAAGCCATATAATGTGATACAAATTGGTAAATATGCACAAGGCTGGTCTGCAGTAGAAATACAATCTTTCTCTACTGCTTCATTTGCACTGCTCTGTGCCCCAGTAAATACAAATTATCATCAATATACTCATCCTTTTGTCCAGCAGTCATTCAGAATATGGAACCAGTGCAGAAAGCACTTTAAGGCAGAGACGTTTTTATCTGTTACAAGTCTACATAACAGTCACATTTTTCTACTCTCTCAAACCTGCATAGTATTTAGCCTTTGGAAAACGTTTGGGATTAAAACACTTAAAGACTTGTATATAGGTAATGTCTTTGCATCTTATAAACAATTACGCTTCAAATGTAACTTCCCATCAACACAATTTTTCCAGTATTTTCAAGTTAAAAACTTTATTAAAAGGAATCTGCTTTCTTCACCCTTCACCCAATTCTGTTTCAGAAGAAATATTGATCAGTCTTGATGATTCAGGCAGCATCTCAATAATCTACAAATATATTTTAAAATCCCTTACTTTCAAAGATCCCAGGGTAAGGGGGTGGGGGTGGGGAAGGATATTTCCCTTAACATCTCATAAAAGAAGTGGAAGGCATGCATACAGTACACTCTAGCGCCATATACACAAAGCATTCAATCATCCAGCTTAAAATCTTTTATCAAGCACATTCAACTCAGTTAAAATTGTCCAGATTGCACCCAGGCCAAGATTTAACCTGTGAAAGTTGCAATCTACCTCCAGCCCCACTGGGCTACATATTTTGGGCATGCTCTAAGTTAACATCATTCTGGACAAAAATCATTGAATGCCTATCAGACAGCCTTGGTGTCACAATCACTCCTAACCCATTAACAGCTGTGTTTGGTGTACTACCTAGATGGGCTTAAAGTGGAGAATGACAAATTGATTGTAAATGCTTATACCACATTACTAGCATGTAGACTTATCTTGCTCAACTGGAAGAATTCTAGCCCACCTGTTACAAGTCAGTGGGTAACTGATACTGTACACTATCTTGCTTTCATCAGTCCACAAAATATTGCGCAATTTCTCTTTAGGCCAGTCAACGTGTTCTTTGGCAAATTGTAAACTATTCAGCACATCCTTTTTAAAACAATCGGATTTTGCATGGGCTTCTTGTTGATAGCTTGACTTTACATAGGTGTCTTCTAATAGTAACAGTACTCTCAGGTAACTTTAGACCTTCTTTGATCTTCATGGAGCTGATCATTGGCTGAGTCTTTTCATTTTGGCTATTCAAATGGTAGTTTTCCATTTTCTTCCGCATCTTTCAGGTTTTGGTTGCCATTTGAAAGCATTTGCAGTCATTTTAGTAGAGCAGCCTATCATTTTCTGCACTCATTTATATGTTTTCCCCTCTCCAATCAATGTCTGGAATGACCCATTTTAGTCAGATTTTCAGAGAGAAATGCACTATAACCAGCATTTACAATATTTGCTGCCTTTCTTTCTTAAATAAGGGCCATAATTGATGCTTGTTTTTTCACAGAATGAATGACCTCACTAATTGAACTCCACACTGCTATTATTTTGAACAATTAATGAATCAGTTACACATAATCAGCAGCATGCATGTCGTGACTGTTGGGTCTGTTGGTTTTCTATTACTCTGCTACACCTACTAGTAAATTATTTGCCATGTAGAAATATAATGTCTACCAAAAACAGCGGTTAATCAGGTTAGTGATATCGAACTGTTATTATTTTGAGCACAACTGTACCTGCATTAAATGATAGCTCTTTTTGATGTAATCTTTTATAAAGTAATTAAACATTAATGATGGATGGTTTCTGTGGTGGCTGATAATTTCACACAAAGGTAATTAACATGCAAAAGTAGTACAAATAAGAGACTGGTTATAGGTACAGTATGTTTCTGGATGATAGATGGTATATGGCCTGATCTGAAAGACCTGAAATGGGACATAACAAATTTATAAAAACAGTATATTTATAGATAGATAGATAATTTATTAATCCCAAGGGGAAATTCACAATAAGTAGTAAAAAGTGTCCAGGGAACAAGTCCACATAAAAGAAAGTGATAGGAGTGATCAGTGAAATAGAGAAAAAGGTAGAAAAATAAAGTCGTACACAGAGCAGCTGGAAAGGCTCCCACTCGGGGCGGCGCTTGAGTCAGAAGAGAATAGCAATAAAGGAAAGTGAAAAGTGACTTTCTCCAACCCATGAGGAAACCAGGGAGTTGGGAAGTGGAGGTTCGGTGCGTAGTGTGATCTCATTAGTAATAGCTAGTATGGATAAAGGGGAGAAGAATGTTTGTTGTGTCACATTAACCAAATTAATTCGGATTTATGTGTAAACAATACATTTCAAGCTTACACAGTATTTATAATAATTTTGATTGCACATGTACACATTCATGTTGGTTTATAAAGTATTATGATTAGTATTATATATTAAACTTTTTTTTTTGGTAACTTTTCTTAGAACTTCATCTCCAGTGCATCTTATGAAATTTTCTCCAGATGGGGAGTTTTTTGCCACAGCAGGAAAGGTATGTGCATGTGAGTATGTGTATGTGAGTTGTTTATTTATGCATACTATTTGTGTGTTTATGTATGCATGTCTGTCTGTCGATATAGAGATATATATTTGTTGCTCAGTTTCATATGTGAAAATAAGTGATTTTTACATTTTTGTTGTGTGTGATCTTGTTTTATAAACACTGAAGAAAAAGTTATGTACTATACTATTTCCTAAAAGATTCTTTACATATTGTTAATTATCTACCGTGTGCTGCATGTACAATGCATGTTTATTTTAAATGCTAAGTTCTACATAATGCTCAACAACCACAGCAATTTAAAAATCATTTTTGAAGTCTGACTGAGTGTCAGAATTTATTTCTGTCTGTACAAAAAGTTATTGTTAAATGTATGAAGCTTATGTTCTATTAAGTGCTTTACGAAGTTAATAGTAATTGCCTCAGACTGAAAGGGTGATATTGCTATGCAATTTATGGAACTTTAACTTTTGTTCATTATAACTAGCATTTTTATAATACATCTCAATAGAGCCAGTTGAAGGCAGGAACAAAACGAGATGCAAATCTATCAAAGGGCACACTCACTAAACTTGGAAAATTCAGCAGTTAACCAAATGTACATGTGTGGAATAAAAACCTGAGCAATTGAGGAGAACGTGCAAACTCCATGCTAGCAGTTTAGTATCAAGGATTCAAACCTGTGACGGTGGAGTTTTCCGGTAGCAGCACTAACTATTGTGCAGTTGTGCTGTATATAAAGGTGTAAATCACTCGGCTAATATAACATGTAAACCAATATTAGGGTACAGGATAAAAATATGTAATAATATAAATTATTAATTTATTTTCCTATTTGGAATCTCTGTCTTTTTTTTTTTGCTAAAATGAACTGAAGAGACATCATCACCCATTTTTTGTGTTCTTTAGTATCTGTAAACACGAACAACATAAAATAATGCTACAAATCAAACTGTTACTTGGTCAATTTATACGTCTATGCTGACGTTACTGCACATTGCTCTAATATTTTTTTTGTTTTTTTAAACTATCTTGCTATGTACATTAAACTAGTGTTAATGGAGAAAAAATGCACTAATACTAATAGGGTAATTTTCTTATTTCTGTTTATTTTTTCCATCAATACAGGATTGTTAACTATATCAAAATTTCTTGTGTTAAATTTTTATTTAACTTTTGTAATGTTTCAGTTAAAATACTCTATTGTACTTTTGTACTTGACCTGTTTCATTTTTACTTTGGCACCATAGTGCTTCATTAAATCTGTTTCAGGCTAATCATGGAATTCAATTCAGCTTATTATTACTTGGTCCAATTCCATTTACAAATATAAACTGCTTTACACATTAACATTTATATAGTTAAAATATAAAACAAGTTAAAAAAACTGAAAAACGCAATGCCTTACAAAATAACACATTTAGAATGTACATAGTAAAAGCAAAAAATTCATAGACATCTTTAATAAATAAGAGCATTATTGTACATCAACTGTTAATAATTGCAGAAATATGAACATAGTATATAAAGACCATCACATAAAAAAGGCACATTCACATTTTGTATTGAATTGATTTGCTTGTGGCTATGTGATCGTTCAGGCACCTCCTAATTACTCCAGGAATTAATTATGGCACTGGCAAACACTGACTGTGTCAAAATATTGTTTTAAGACATTACATTAATTTGAATGTCCTGTACCTGATATCATCAGGGATAATCTGATCAAAATGGTAGTGATGCTAAGTGGGAATGAGTTTAAATTATTGTCAGTTAGTGGTGCTAGATTCACTTTACAGATACAAAATTATAATGTTATTAGCTTTTTGTGTTTTTGAATCAAATTTTCTTGACAGTTTCTCATTGTGTCCTTTAAGCCTTACTGCTTGCAGCTTATTTTAAATGGAGCTGGTAATGTGCTTATAATGCATTTTTTTATACTTGGTGTAATTTTTTTTTTTTTTTGTGTGTTCTTTGCCTTTGTTTTCTCAATGGCCATACTTAAGTTTTACAGGAACAGTTGACATAAAGTTTCTTGATTTACTGGTTGTGGACAGTATCAGTTGGCTGATTTTTATAAATTTACATTAGTCATTAATAATTGTAAGCTTCAATAACAAATGTATTAAAAAACTATAAGAACAACCTCCTAGAAACTCTTAACTCTAAATAATGAGTATTCTATGCTATAATTGAAGGTCTCTTGTATTTATTTAAATGATGATATCTATGAGACAATACCAGTACTCTTTCTTCCAAGGTTATTATAGTTTTGCTTTTTTATATTAGTTATTTCTATATTTTGTCTGACCTTACTTGGAAACTCAGTTTAGTTTTAGTTTTCCTTCATCGTGTGTTTTTAGTTTTTATTTCACAAAGGCATTTCTATTTTATTTTTATATCTATTAGTTTCAGTTTTAGTTTTAGTAATTATGGCATGGAGCTCCTACTGAGTTTAGTTTTGTGTCACAATCAGAACTGTACACTTAACAGATTTGGATACGAGTTTAATGTTAGTGAAAGCTTACTACACTACATGGTTTACTATCTGGTTTTGTTTTTGTCTGATAAAAACAAGCATAATTAAAACTAGATACTGAATATAAACAATTTTACATAATTTTATAATGTTTAAAATATTTTCTCATGAAATCATGGAGGCTTAGGAAGAACAGGGCTCTTGGACTTGAATCAGTGTGTAGACCCCACCTAGCTGTATTGAGGAAAACAAAGAAAAACAAGCATTTAGTGTCAAGATTAGGGACAATATCAGGTATTTTAAGTTGTGAATATGAAATAAAAAGATAAATTAATAAATATAGAATAAATGCAAAAATCCATTAGTATGTTTAGTTTTTCGTCACTTGGCAGACTCTCTTCACCTACCTACCTTTGTTTGTATCGCTTCATTGTTAAAAGATGTTTTTAAAGCAAAAGTGATTGGTCAGCAACAATATGATGACCTAGTCAGTCTCTTGAGCAGGGCCGTTTTATGTTCAGAAACTGGGAGTGGTCTCCCCTTGACTTTCTTGTATACACAGATATGGGTATGGATATTTGAGGAGTAAAGCGCAAGAAATATGTACATATGTACATTAAGAAACCATCAACAACAAATCAAATTTATAATATATAAACAATTATTATAAAAGTAAAGTTGAATAAATTGGACTGTGCAGCTGCATGAATTAAAAAAACAACCACATGCTGAATTTCATCCATCTATCTAGTTGCGATTTTATCATATTTACACACACACATGCGCACACACACAATTCCAAAAAATGGTATTTTTGGATTCTGGGAGGTCTATAACGTCAAGATTCATCAAAATATTGAGGTTGATTTTTTTTCATGATTACTATACTTTCTCTATACTTCGTATATGAAAAAGTAAAAACGATTACTCCTGTGCGAAGTGGCAGGTGAATTGCTGTCAACAAAAAGTAGTCACCTGAGAAATAAACTGAAATGTTACTCACTTGTGATTTTTTTTTGTCCATATGGTAAACAATTTGTTGACCAGAACATTCTGATTTAAGCCTTTTGAATTACATCTTGATATACAACAAGCACAAAAAAAGGTGGCACGTAAATTGCTTTCTATTTTACACGCTTTACGCACCCACATTTAGCTTGCTGTATCACAGCAAATGCTGTGTGATCACCCGCCCTCTGTCACCAGCTGCTGTTCACTGGATGAATATATGCGGACGGCTCGTGGTGGATGACTTTCTGTTTTAGAGTTAAAACTTACAAGGGTTAAAGACTAACGGCAAGAATATTCATTCAAAAACAAAAACTAAAAATATTTTAGTAAATTATTATTTTATTTCAGTTAGTCTTTCCATTTACTTTAATAGTTTCGTTTAGTTTTAGTTTTTCATTTCAGTTTTGTTAATTATTTTATTTCAGTGTACAAAAATGTTTATTTAATAATAGTTTCAGTTTTGATTTTAGTTTTCGTTAACTATAATAACCTTGCTGCCTTCTCCTACAGGCATTTTAAGACAACCTACAGTGCATCCGGAAAGTATTCATAGCACATCACTATTTCCACATTTTGTTATGTTACAGCCTTATTCCAAAATGGATTAAATTCATTTTTTTCCCTCACACAACTCAATTCTACACACAACACCCCATAATGACAACATGAAAAAAGTTTACTTGAGGTTTTTGCAAATTTATTAAAAATAAAAAAACTGAGAAATCACATGTACATAAGTATTCACAGCCTTTGCCATGAAGCTCAAAATTGAACTCAGGTGCATCCTGTTTCCCCTGATCATCCTTGAGATGTTTCTGCAGCTTAATTGGAGTCCTCCTGTGGTAAATTCAGTTGATTGGACATGATTTGGAAAGGCACACACCTGTCTATATAAGGTCCGACAGTTGACAGTGGTCATAACGGTCAACAACGTCCGCCATGTTGAACTTTCTTATTTATGGCCCCATCTTCACGAAATTTGGTAGGCGGCTTCCCTGCACTAACCGAAACCAATGTACGTACTTATTTCGGTGGTATGATGCCACTGTCGGCCGCCATATTGTACTTTTCAACAGTATTTGTTACTTATGGGCCCATCTTCAAGAAATTTGGTACACAGGTTCCCAACGCTAACTGAATCCTACTTATGTACATACATGTCCATAGCCTGCAGCTCGGTCACTGTGTGAGGCGGCGTTGGGTTCCCCATCCCAACGCCTCCCACGTTGTTGGCTGCCTGCCTATATAAGGCCGTCCGTTGCTCCGGTCTCTACATTCCCTTTCTTGCTTCTCCACGGGATTCACGTCTCCCTACTGATAACTACAGCCTTTTTATTCAATCCTTGGCTTCTCCGCTGTTTTATTGTTCGTTTATTACGATTATAGTTATTGTGTAGGTATTTTAGACTTACTTTACATTGCTCAGGTAACCATTTCCTTTATCATTCCAACCGTACCCCCATTGCCATGTCTATCGATGTGATCACCATCGATCAAAGAACTGTCACTTACCGAGTGGTTTCCATGCCCGGAGATGGCACCTGCCTTTTCCATTGTCTTTGTTACATATTGCACGGCCATATCAGGCTGACTCTTGATATCCGGAGGAACATTGTGTCTTATGTATTGAATGACTGGGACAGGGTTAAGGTGTGGACTGATGACGGTACAGGAGATAATTAGACTACACAGGAGCACTATAAGAGTGAAATGCTTAAGCCCTTCACCTATGGTTCTGCATGTGAGTTGATGGCTGCCGCTGAATTGTTCGGTTGTCGCTTTCAAGTTTACCGAAATGGCCAAATATTTTACACCTTTCGACAACCGCCAATACCTCTTAAACATCTTAGATTCAAAGGTGACGATTTCAGTAGTGGACGCTTTGATGTTTATGAATGTTTAAACTCTCAAAAGCTGGATGTGAAGTTATCGATGAAACCGGTTGTATGCTTACAACGCTTGACAGATGCCGAATGTCACTTCAACACAAGTCCTGCAAATACTGTCGTAATTGAAACAAACCATGAAACTCAAACCGATTATGACAGCAGCAATCCAAGCTGTGAGATTTGAAACAAGATTACTGTTCACATGGCCAACTGTAAGTTGCATGCTCAAGAGTAAGCTCAGCGCACAGCTTGGTCATATTACAACCGGAGGGCCGAACTCACAATGTGGTATACAAAGAGATCCTTAACAAATAATTATTGGCATATTTTCCCTCAGTTTAAAAAGGTTTAATTTTCTTCTTAATAAAAATTTTAATGCAGTACTTCGCCGCTGCGAAGCACAGGTATTTTGCTAGTGGGATTATAAACTTAATCAGAAAAAAACAATGCTTTAAAGGTAGTGACACACTTCTCCTAACATTTTGCAAACTGTTAAGCAATAGAACAATCTATTTAAGAGAGATTGAGATAGTGATGATATTTTCTCAAAAAAAAAATGCCTTTTGTGTTTAACCCTAATGGCTTAAAGAGTTTTTGGCATTACAGTGGAACCTCGGTTTGCGAGCATAATTCATTCCGGAAACGTGCTCGCAATCCAAAGCACTCGTATATTAAAGCGAATTTCCCCATAAGAAATAATGGAAACTCAGATGATTCGTTCCACAACCCAAAACTATTCATATAAAAATGATTAATACAAAATATAAAGTAAAATACATAATACAAATTAACCTGCACTTTACCTTTAAAAAGAATCATGGCTGGTGTGAGTTTCTAAACTCATATGGGATTCCACCCAACGGGACGACACGCGGAAGAGCGTCCCAAAGCAATCGCAGTCTCCCAGCGCTGTAGCAGTTCGCCGTATAAGCACATCCGAAAAGATCGCAGACATGCTATAAGCGCCTGTCGTCAATGGGTCATACAAGGAACATTATAAAGATCCCGCTACAATAAATAACAGCGCTGTTGCTGTTTCAAGCTGAATAAAGCTGGTGTTAAAGTACTGAGACTCTGCTTCGTGTTTTGGGGAGCAAGATGGGGACTCGCACTTCATAGCTCACACACACACAGTCACAATGCTGTAGTAAACAGTATACGCTCGTACGGATGTGGACTATATGAGTGAGGCACACAGACTCAGACGGAGAATAGGAGACGACTGCCAGAGAGAGAGAGAGAGAGAGAGAGGGAGAGAGACACGCTGGGCGAGCGAGATAAGGAGAGAGAGAGAGAGAGACGCGCTGGGCGAGTGAGATAAGGAGAGAAAGAGAGAGACGCGCTGGGTGAGCGAGCGAGCTAGATAAGGAGAGAGAGAGAACCACCATCAGCTCAGTTGTGATCACATGACGCTCAGCAGACAAAGTGTATCCATACTACTCGTATTGCAAGACATCGCTCGTTTATCAAGTCAAAATTTATTAAAAATTTTTGCTCGTCTTGCAAAACACTCGTAAACCAAGTTACTCGTAAACCTAGGTTCCACTGTATTTCATCAGAATTACATGCCCAAAATAAATAGCTGTTATTCTGATTATGCAGTAAAATTGCTGCAGATTACAGAGGAGTCGTGAGTATAACACTCTTGCTTTTTTAAAGAACATATAATATAAATAAAAAAAGAACATATTATATAAATAAAAAAACCTTACTTTCACACCAATATTAACTAAATAGAACAGAAAAAAATTCGGCAATTGATGAATTACTTTCTAAAAACTGGCTTCAACAAATTCAGAACACTGGATTCAATTTTCATTTGTGCCCAGTCTGTAAGGTCTTGTACCAAGTTTAGATATCGTTTGGGGAGCCAGTGGGCTCCTGCTTAAAGAAGAGCAAGGATGTTAAAAGGTCACAATAAATAGCATACAAGGGTACTTTAAAGCATAAAAGAAAAAGAGCCATTCAGTTGCTGGCATTCTGAACGTTGACTGCCTCCTTTTGGTGGCAGATACTGTATGTAGGTTTAAAGGGATCATTCCTGAAAGAGGTGGGACATGGTCATGGAAAACCAGAAGTACTGTTGCACTGTTTTCAGTCCACACCCCTCAGAACTGCAGGTAGAAGAATAAATGTTCCATTAGCAAGAGCACCCCATCTCTTCTTGGAGTGGTGTTGTTTATCTGTCTGGAGCCATATGATGTCTCCCCTTCATGGTTGTTTGACAACCTATAATTCTGTATTTATCCAGATCTTCTGCTGGCATTTTAGCAGTCGCCCCCACAAAGGTTTAGTGTGTGTTTATTTTTCTTACTTTTGCTTTTTTCTTGTATTTGGAAATAAATAATTGCCAGTACTTTTTGTTGACTCCTTGGTCCTCCAGCTGATGTGTTGCATATTTTCATGATTCCTTAATTGAGTGCTTTGGTCCCTCTCCAAGAGACAGTAATATACATACGTTAGATCAGATGGCTGGGGATTGGGGGGTCCTCTTCAAAGTGAGAGATGCTGATACGCTGTGTGAAAAATGGAATAAAGCAGTGTTATGGTGTATAAAATCTGTACATTTTGGTTTCCATTATATTTTGTTCAAGACAAGACAACAGATGAACTAAGACAAATTAAAGCAGGTTTTCTTTCCTTACACCTTACTTTTGTTCATAGCTTAGTGCTAATTTGGTTTATAGCCTGAGAAAGGATACTGAGCTGATACCTCAGGCTATTGATTACTTTATGGATGGACATCTGGAACAATAGTTTGGTTTACAGCCCAGGACAGGAAGAACTACTGATACCTCAAAGTACATCAAAGGTTTTGTTGTGTGGGAAAACGGACAGTGAATGAATTTATCAATCATTTTGACAGTCAGCCAATCAGGTGCATGTGTTGTGAAACCAAGGCATGACATTTCATAATAAATATGCCTTGGTTTGAAAAGCAAGATAGAGAGAAGTAGAGAAGAGAAGCAGTGGAGAAGAGAAGAAGAAGGAGAAGAAGAAGAGGAACGGACGAAGACGACCCTGGTCGTCAGAAAGGCATCATGAACATCGATTGCTAAATCAAACGCCTCCCTGGGACATTCATCTTTGTCATCTGTAACTTTTTCGTAAGCTTTTTCTAAAGACTATAAATATTCAGACTTTCCTATCAGTACCTATTTTCTAGTATTCTTTGTTCTTGTGGTATTATTATTATTCTTGTAATAAATACCATGCTGCTTTTAACTTTCAATGCTTTGTCTTAATGTCTAGAGTGATTGAAGTAATAAGTTAGATTTCTTTGAGCACCTGGTGACAGCTGGATTTTTGCCATTATTTCTGTGCTGCGAGGTTTATAAGGCTGAGAGTGAGAGCGCTATACTCAATAGAAGGGACAAATACGAGAAAGGAGGTATTCTTGGCTGATGAATGGCTTATAGTCAAGAGTGCTGAGTCTTTGTATGTTTAAATGTATTCTTGTAGACCAAAAGTAATATTTAGGTCTGAGATATCACTAAAACATTGTATTGTTGTTCGTGCCGAAAATAAGTAAGTCTCTTGAAGTGCTGAATGACAGGCTGTTATTCCTATAGTACTTGTGTGATTTAAAGTGCTAAGGGTTAATCAGCGTGTGTGTGTCATTCATGGAGCACTGTTGTGGTTAGGGTCTGTGTGTGTGTTTATCTATGTGTGTGTGTGTTCATCTTAAAGTGCAACAGTAGACCAACCCGATAACGAACTTGACGGGAACACTTACCCTTGAGGAAACAAGTAAAGGGCAAGTAGAGGGAAATACCACGATAATACAAGCAGATACACTATACCAGTTTTCAACAGCCCACTTCAAGCCCTGATCTTCAGTAGAAGGACACAGAGTCATTGTCCCTTATTAAAAAGTTGCTCATTTCTTCATGCTGTATTGCTTCATAATATTGTGGAGATGTCTTTGCAGGTGTCAGCTCTGAGATCTCTCACAATATGTTTTGTATATAGCTTGTGTTCTACTATAAAGACTGTGCTTTGGTTAGACATTCTTTACCAATATTGTTGAGGTTCTGATTAGATATTTTGTACAGTTTGCTGACTGTTGTACTAATTGGTATCTATCTATCTATCTATCTATCTATCTAATTCAGTTATTAGTAAAAACTGGGCACATAATAAATGACAACTCCTCTATTATCTATGTAATTGGGAAATAAGTTACAGGGAAAGAATTATGCTTCAGATATGATTCTATAATATGTATCTCTCATCGTCATTATTTTCTGTATAGGAATTTCATGGCCTTTTCATACACTCAAAGTGAATAACAATTTATTGAATATAGTTTGGATCTTAAAATTCTCTGCTTATCCACAAGTGTTCACAATAAACTTATTTAAAGTACTAAATTCTTTATGTTCTATTTTAAAATTCACTTCTTTATTGCCAGCCTTGTTTCTTCCAAGCACTTAAAGAGCTAAAGCTAAATATTAACGGGGAATAACTTAGAGAAACACATCTCTATATGGTATTTGACAAATTGGGGTGTTTTTGTGTTACATTATATAAGCTAAAATTTTGTAAAAGCATTGTCATAATACTAACAAATATCTGAACTTTTATTAATTTATGTATTATTTATTTGTTTTTCAAGGATGACTGCCTTGTGAAAGTATGGTATAGCACAAGTAACTGGCAGACTGCAGTGATGCCCCTGGTTAATCTTCCAGAAAGAACAATGCAAAGTGAGGCTGACTACTCGTTTGTGTATCTTGCTCACCCACGCACAGTCACAGGCTTTGCATGGAGGAAAACAAGTAAATATATGCCAAGGTCAATATAAAATAAGTTAACTCTTTATAAAGAAAATCAATTAAAATTAATTGTTTCTTTCTTGGTTACAGTAGTTAGGTTGTTGTTTGTTTTACTTAAAAATGCTTTAATTTAAAAGAAGATATAATAATAGTTTCCTGACTTAGTAATAAATATAGCTTGCTTTGCAATGCTGTTTCATAATTATATACTTTATTTTTCTCTCAGCCTTTTAATAACGTTCATCTAATCTAATCTTTTAAAAGTATACTTTTGAATGTGTTTTTGAATGTTTTTGAAAATTCTTCATTATAACAGATGTCTTCTTTCCCCCAGGGGTTCTGTTTGTAATGTCTTGCTAACATGTTGCAAAGATAATGTGTGTCGTCTTTGGACAGAGACTCTTTTACCTAATGATAGCTTATTGTCTGGAGTTCGCCACAATCGCAGTACTGAGTCTGTGACTTCAACTACTGGTCATAGCAGGCAAGCTACCAGCAAAGACCAAGTACAGGACACCTTAGAGGTAAGTTTCCTAAAAGTCATTTAAGGTCAAGTTTATTGTCATGTGAGCATAGGACAATGAAATTCTTATTTGCCTGCCTCCTCAGAGCAGTGGCAATAGTTTAATACCAACAATACACACACAATAAGGAACAGAAGACTTCATACAAAGGTGCCTGTTACTGTTTTGAAAGAAGAGGGCAAACTGGATATAACCATTATAGAAAAAGAAGTGGAAGGCCCAGAGGTGACAAAAAAAACTGTGAGGAATGTGCACTTGTGAGAGCTACTTAATGACTCATGAATACCAAGCACTGGGAGTACTGCTGGGAGGTGTACCGGTTTATACCGAAAACCGTTTTTTATTTTTGTTAAGATATGGATGTTTCTTATACCGCAACACCAGTTTAAATAGCCTAAACAACGCTTGGAATGTGGCGCAACAGGAAACTGTTTAAGGTGGGATCTTTTTCACTGCTACACCGGTAAACACGCATGCAAAAGAGTACATGCGTTAGTGGAGGTATTGAGTGATGAAAATGGACAGAGAACATTCCGAAACTGAAGCTACAGCAGACAATAAAGTTGAACATGATGACACAGAAGAACTTTTGCCGATAAAAGGAGCCGTGTCTGTTTTCTGGAGATACTTTAGTTTTAAAAGGTTGGATGTGGACCAAACAACTATTTACTGCAAATGCTGTTGAGCTAAAGTTGTCGCCAGAGGCAGCAACACGAACAATTTGCTGCACCACCTTAGCCACAAACATGCTTTGGAGTACCATGAATATATGGAACTAAGATTGGCACCCTCCATGTCCTTGGGTAAAATTGAAAAAGCTAGGAGACACTTTAGTCAGACGTCACTTGTAGATGCGTTTGCTAGAGGTACTGCCTACAACAAAAAAAAAGCAAGTGGTGAATTGAGACAATCAATGCCATTACAACCCATATAGCTAACGTGTCAGTGGACAGAGATTGTTAACATTAACAGAAAGTGTAGTTGGTTTACAAAAAATATTTACTATTTATTCCTTTTCTAAGACATGTTCAGTGCAATACAACTTTTGACAAGCACCTCTGGAAATTTTACTAAGTCTAAATGCGATGGTTGAAAATATGTTGTCAAAATTTATAGTTTAAGATGTTTACAAAAGGTTCTAAATTGTGACAGCAACTGTCATGCAATGTGATTCCTTCTCTTCATTAGTGCCTCCTCCTTGAAAACTTTATGTATTAATATTTGTGTGCACATTAAAATGTTTTTTTGTACAATGTACAATTCTCATGACAGTGGAATAGGTTATTCTTATCCAGTACTGTAGATAATGTGGTTAACATCCATTCATACATGGGGAAAAAAGTACTGTTGAATACTATGAAACCGGTATAATTTTGAAAGATACCGTGATATAGAATTTTGGTCATACCGCTTAGCACTAACTGGGAGTCTCTAAAGGTAGTTGTAGATTGATATCAGTGACCTCAGGAGGGGGTTTATGGCTAAACTACAAAAGAAGGAAGATTGAGCATGGGGCTAGGAGAAATTCCACAAAGCTCTCTTTTTTGTTATAGTCACTTGTTATAGTGCAAAGATGTATTTTGTACCTCCAAATGCAATATTCAGTGACGTGATTATTGGTAAATTCAAATTCACTGTCATCTAAAAGCCTGAGACAGAATCATTTCAGTCATTACAGAAACACTTTTTTGCTTTGTTATTCCATGTAGAAAATGCAGTAATTTTACCAAAAAAATAAATGCTCTCAGGTTGCTTAAGAGAGCTATGCATAAATGAATGTCATCAAGCAAAAATGCAGTGAAGCAGTGTTGTAAGGAGGGCAGAAAGTCCTTCAATATGATTATTACTGAAAGATATTTCTCCTCAAGGTGGTTAGCTACTGAACATGAAATATATATTTTTTATACACATGACTTCTATATTTTAGTTTTTTCTGTTTTTCTTGTTATTCAGGACAAAGTGAAATCTGTAATGTGGCGTTTGTCAGTCATGGACTATTTTTCTAATGTTTAAATTTAAGTGTAGAGTAAAAAAATGTCACTCATGACATGTCTAGTCCAAGGTGTTTGTTGCATGTAATACTAGAATGTATTGTATTTTTCATTGCAACAGATAGCATACATCAAAAAAAACTGTAACCTAATTAAGTACATTTTATTTAGAAAAACATGATAAAAAAAAAAGAATAAGTAATAATACCATTGGTTATCAGTGATTGTTACATAGAGGGAAGTAGCTGAGCGTTGACTGTGGGGCTGTCAAACCTGGGTCCTGCAAGGCCATTCCTGCCCTCTTTATAACTGTTAATACAGATTTTTTTTATTTACACAATTTATTCCAACTCCCATTTTGCTACATTAAGGAGATCCGATCATCAGAATATTTAATGAACTTGAATGAGATTAGTGCACCCTCTATCATTCCTTTTTATCTCTTGTATATTTTCCTATATATTTTTTCCTTTATTAAGTTATACTGGCACTTTATTTGTTTCCTCAGTTTTACAGTGGTGGGATTCTCAACAGCAGTGCTAATGGTTGCATCTGTTGGAATGAAAAATGTAATGCATTTTGCTACTACAAGAGTAAGAGAATACATTCCAATAGATACATTATAGGGGTATTCCAACACAATTAGTTTCTGTCTGTATATATAATGATACAATTCCTATTTACTTCAATGGTTTCCTGTCAGTTGTTTTCTTTATGCCCTTCCCTACACTACAGCAATCTAAATTGAAGTTTAAAATTAAATTCATGTGTAAATTAAACTTTTTTGTATTTTTATGTGTAACTGTATCAATAATAGTACATGTCAATATGTTTTCTTTGATTCTCTATCTGTTTTCAATTAATTTTTGTACTTCACTTACTGAAAAAAAATTAAGGGTTAACATTCTAATATTCCTATATTTCTGATTGTACTAGCTATATTTTAATGAAAGTTTTTGACAATGTAATGTGACCTGGGTCCCACATTCAAATGTAGATATATTCTCTTAAATAACATGTGCAACTTGTTTTCAGCTAAACATAAATCAGCTTCATAAAGGAAGGAGGAATGCAGCTGGTTTAGTTGCACATATGGGATATTTGCCTCATCAGCGAGATACTCATGAGGTACACAGAAACAACTCAGCTCTGCACGCAAATGCACTTTGTCACTTTCATATTGCTGCCAGCATCAACCCTGCAACAGGTAACTAAAGACTACATATTTATCTGAATGAACAGTGTGTTCTACCAGTTACTTTTCTCTAAATTCAAACTAGAAAATAGATGCTTATTTGATACTCAAGATTTTAAAATTGTATTTTTGTTTTTGAAAGTTTTTGTTTTTATTTTTAAAGCAAAGCAATATCAGAATGAGTGGTTTAATTGAAAAAAATGTAGTCCGTTATTACCTATTCAAGTTTTTCCCCCAGATGTAAGTTTTATAATGCTCAGTTGTAAATTTAAAAGACTTAAATGTACTGTAGAAGTTTGAACTTTTAACATAAACTATTGCAAATCAAAGTGTCAGTATCCTACTATAAATATTGACATCTTTCTCAGATATTTTAGAAAAAGAAGCTTTTGTTTTCAGTCATGGATATACAGGCAAAGGCAAGACATTTTTTTACTATAACTTGGATATTTTCATATATTACTAATTTAAATCACGCTTAGAAAGTAATTCGAAAAAATCGTATGTAAGAATACAGATTTGACAATTATTCAAAATCCTTTTTACTACTATTCAGTTTTTATAATTCAAATCAAACTGCAATGTTTAAATCCATTAAATGATGATACATGTGAAGACAAATTAATGCATGTTTTTTTTACAGTTTTTATTAATATGATAATGAAAATGTAAACAAGTGGCCTATCTTACTTTTAAAAATAGACATTTCAAAAGAGGATTATTGGCCTGTGATTAGTCATAGTATTATGCTGTTCCTAATCAAACCCCCCCCCCTTTTTATTTGATTTTCTTTGTAATCATTTCCAGATTGTATTTAACTTTAGAAGATACTTTTTTGTCTTTGTTTTTAAAAATGTAATGCATATTTTACATAAGGACACACTAAAATGCATCATTACTCACATTATTACATTTTCTTTATAGGAAAACTTTATGTATGGAATTAGTACACCCAAACCACCCCAACTCCATTAGGGATGAGGATATGCTAAATCAAAAATATGCATTAGAGTACCTTGCAATTGCTTATTTGTTGTTATTTATTCCGGCAGAAGATGGTTGAAACTTACTTTTTGTCATGGAGATTCCAGTTTAATACATCTTTAGGATGCAATTAGCAAAGTGGGTTTTTGCTTATCCGGACAAAAATAACACATGTCTAATGATTCAACAAAATGTCTGCGCATAACAAGAAATGTGTCTGGTGCTTTATTTTTCTATACAGATGTTTGTTTAAATACTAAATGACATGTAATAATTTCTAGATATGAAATTAACACCTTTCTTCTTGAGTCAATGACAGGTTGTGCTGGAAATAAAAACAATTTTTTTTGTGATTTTTTTTTTTTTTTAATTATTATCTTACGCACACATTGTTTTGCACATAACTACAAAAACTGTTTATTAGACTTTAAAGAAAATTCTTTAGTAAATTTTCAGCTGCACAATAAAAAGAGTAATTTCAAAGTACAGAACAAAACATTAAAGCTTTTCATTCTATTCCCCACCACCAATATAAATGAAAAAAGTTTTTCAGCTCCTGTGCACCTTAAAAACAAATAATTATAGCAGCTGCATAAGAAATGCTGAATGTAACCTCAGAGTTCATCTTTCAAAGATAAAAGATAAAATTATCTTATATATAAATAAAAAATAAATAAATATATAAAAGACATCAACCTTTTTATTGAAATAAAAATTAACTTTTATATATATATTTTTTTTATTTTTGGATTAAAATAGTTTATTGTATTCCTAAATTTCTCTAATTTGCGGTGTTTAAAAGATATTTGGTTTTGAGATCAAAATACACAGCTTCCAAGAGTTGCTCAAAAGGGTTGCATTAAACAAGAATTACTAACTGGTTGTCAAAATGTTTCAAGCAGATTTAGAAATGTACTTGTCTTAAGGTATAGCCATGTATTTCACAGGCACACTGAGTATTACATACTTTATAATATATTTAATGCTCCTTTTTTATGATCCAAATATATTTGTCTGACTATATACTAATTACATTTATTTATGTTTTGTAGACATTCCGTTACTTCCTTCTATATCTTCACTGAGTCAAGATGATGAAAATGAACTGACCAGTCCCTTTGTTGTACACTGGCTGAACAACAAAGAATTGCACTTTACTTTGTCCATGGAAGTATTTTTACAGCAGCTGAGAAGAAGCCTTGACCATCAGTCTCTAGAAACCAGCACTGAAGAACAATGTGAGGGGAACAGCAAATCAGATGAGGGTATGCTAAATCAAATATATGCACTTTTTTACTCTTACGTTTAAATAAAGATTGTATTCTATCAGATAAATGGCAAAAATTTTAAAGAATTTTTAGTGTAGATTTATAATTATTGTGGGCAGTAGATCCTTGTTATAACAGCAATGCACAATTACAAACCTAAATCTCCTTTCCATTTGATTATAATGTACTTGAGATATTTTCACCTCCAGAGAAAATCTGGGAGTTGAAATAAAATAAAAGGAGCAGATCAAAACAACATAACTTTAAGAAAATTTTGCATTCTAGTTCATTATTGGGGACCCTGTACATTTTCATTTGCTTTTAAGTGAAGTATAAATATTCAGCCTGGTGAGTGTCTGCTTTGTCATTGTAAAGTCCTACATTTTTTCTTGTAGATCAAAAGAGTATTCTCCAAATCACACACTCTGTTAGGGATGACTGCTACTGTGGCTCAGCACTTCTCCCTTATTTTACTTTGTTATCCCATGCAGCTAGATAGTGTACTGCAAAAGGATGGAGAAAATGTCATAAATGTTTTGTGTATTATAGATAATATGGCCAACATAGTAAATAAGTGTGACAGCAATACATTTACTAAGTAGATGCTTGCTATCAGGTGGCTTTCCGTCTTCTATTCTGACCTGATTTGGTCTTTAGTCCTGAATGGCCTCTTGATGGAGACAGAGATGTCCAGGCATCTTACTCCATGGGTTGAAAATTGCAAAGAAAGAGCCTGCAACCTCCCAGCTTAAGCGCAACAACTCCCAATTTCAGCTCCTCTGTTCAGTATTTTCTCCAGTTTTAACCACTTAAGCACAGGGACGCTGCCATATTTCAAAGTTGTTTGTGTATGTTGCTATAATAACACAATTCAATCAGAAGCAAAAATGGTATTTCTACATATCCAAGTGTGTCGTCTTTTAAATACAGTGGTACCTTGAGATACGAGTGCCCCAACGTACGTGTTTTTTGAGATACGAGCCGTTACTAGGTCAATTTTGTCTTGAGTTACGAGCCAAAATTTGAAATATGAACCATCAAAGAGCTTGTCCCCGCACATTTCAAGGAACTGACGACAGAGAGTTGACGGAACTACAGACGCAGCAACATACGGAGGTTCTGCAGGAGATCGGTATCGCGAAGGAGGTTATCTCTTAAAGTGAGATAAAGGAAGAGTTTGCAATGTGGGCAAAAGTTTCGAACTTTAAAGAAAAGAAACACCCTGAAAAAGTTACAACTGATCGTACAGTGGTGCTATTTAATGACACTTGCCTAACACTTGACTTTATTGAAAAGAAACTGATCGTGCAGCGGCGCTATTTAATGACACTTGCCTAACACTTGACTTTATTGAAAAGAAACTGATCGTGCAGCGGCGCTATTTAATGACACTTGCCGAAATCATGTCAGAAACATTCTAAAGGGGAGGACTAAACAAAGCTCCTTGGTCAGGTTTCTATTGAAACACCCTGCGAATGAAAGTGACGAAAGTATGGCAAAAAAGAAAAAAACTAGTGAAGAAGAAAATTAAGTTAAGCAAATGTGAAGTGAAAGAAAAAAACATTACAATACGCTAATCGGCTTCACCAACATCTGTTTATTTCTTTAGATTCTCTTTTATGTATTAGGTTTTATTTTGTTTGTATACAATATTTGTTCATTGTAAATACATTTTTCTTATGTTGAAAACATTTAACAAAAAATTGGGGTTGTGTTTTGTGGGCTTGCACAAATTAATCTCATTTCAATTAATTTCAATGGGGAAAATTGATTTGAGATATGAGCATTTTGACTTGGCTTGGTCACGGAACGAATTAAACTTGTATCTCAAGGTATCACTGTAAATCATAAGTTTTCATGTTGTCTACTGTCTTTCATTTATAAAATATGCGATTTGCGAGGCACATAGTATGACACAGCTGAGTGACTCTCCTTATATCAAATATCCTACCTGTGTTGAGCCACATACAGTGAAAGATTAATTAACATTGAATATAAAGGTTCAGCCCTTTCAATAAATATATGTTGTCTGACTGGTCACTTGTACTACATGACTCAATCTTTATGCATTTTTATGCATTGTTACATGCAAGCTTCTGTGAAACTGCATGTGGATGTAAAGACTTGAAGTTTGTACTAGGAAATGTTGTCTTCTTTTAAAAAAAAAAAAAAAAAAAATAACAAAGGTTACAGAATGCTAGTGATGTGGAATATAAAGGCCTCAAGTCATAATTTTGACTGTATTGAGAATGATGCATTTGCTGAAGGCCTCAATGCTATATTTGATTTGTAAGTACTGCTTAGTATAACTTGGAAGCATCATGGCATGCACTTTTACAATTCGGGTATCGTGGGTTCATTTCATATCTAGACACTGCTGCATGTTCTCCGTTTGTCATTTTTCTGAGCAGTGCCCTTCCAGTTTGAACTTCTTTGCATACGTTCACAAAGTTTCACGTAAGGAGCACATTAATTGAATAACACTGGCCATACAAACTTTTTTACAGGGAACCACAGTTGTCTCGAATGTATTTTTATTGTGTCACGCTACGCTGCTGCTTGCAGTTTCATGTGGGGTCCCCCGTCTTCCAACTGGTCAAATGTCACTGAATCATACCACACACACTTTCACAGGGGATCTCTCCTTGATCAAATGTATTTGTATAGTGCTGCACCATACTGCTCCTTGCAGTTTCATGTGGGAACAACCCTAATCAAATGTCACTGAATCATACCACAGAAACTTATACTGGTGTCTGCTCTTAGAACTAATATCACTGAATTATGCCATGGCGTGGCATACCACCAATTACAGCTTCATGTGGGGAACCCCCCACTGTCCCCCCCCTCGATTGATTGTCACTGTATCATGCCGCTTATGCTGTTTCTCGATCACACAAGGAGATCAAAGCCATTTCAACTTGTGTGAAGGGGTTAAAAGAGCTATGCAATATTTTTTTATCCTGTTTCTAATTGCACCCCATTATTTACCTTTCAGATTGCACGTAATGCAACGTGCATTCTTTCTCTGATGTTAAACTCTTGTCATCATCTGAGTTCACCTCTGTTATAGCATGTCTTTATGTGAAAACAGCAGTGTCAGATCGGGGGGAGTGTGAATGCAACTGGGAGAATAAAACTAAATAAAAAAAACAACGCTAACCTTTACAATTACCATACATTTACACCGGCTGTTACAGACTCAAATCATATATATGTTTTTATTCTAAAATAGTAAGAATAAGTTCACTTCTCAAAATGGAGTCATGTGGGATCGAACTCATGACCTCTTGCTTACCAGTCAGCAGCTTTTACCATTACGCCACCAAAGCAGTCGTGTTAAAGACGCAGTTCTTTTTCTGCAGTTATATTCTTGAATAAAAGCGCTCTTGTTTTGTTATACTTGTAACTTTTCTGAAAGTGTTTTTTTGATATTTGGACTTCAGGCTTCACACATTCTACGCTTCAAGTCTACATTTTGTTAATTATTACTAAAACATGAAAAATTTTTCTGTTTTAAAGATGTGTTTACATAGATTGTTGTAGACACAGAACACACATGCAATGCATGTGTTCCAAATAACGATATAGTATTTATAAAAGGTGTCATTTTGCTTGACTTCTCACTCTATACAACTCTAAGCAACTGACACACAGGTCAACAGACTTGAGCTGAGAAAATTTGTCCGGCAGTATTCCTGAATTTATGTAAATGAAAGAATTATGAAAATATTAAATAAATTACTTGAAGTGACTTATTACTTGATCAACTGATAACTAAATTTAATTAACTGAAACTTTAATAATGGACTCATTCATTTACAATTTTAAATACATTTTGGAACAATCGGTGGTAATAACAAGATTTTCTATTAAAATATTACAAAGCAGTACTTACTTGCACTTAAATATGATAGACTGTACCTAGATGTATGAAATTTCTTGTTTAACCAAGCTGCTGAAAGAAGAATTGAAAATAAGTTCTCACATACAAAACATGAAATTTTAATTTCAATTTTGAATAAGATCACTGTTACTATGATTAAAAATTGCAAGGATTACAAATAATTAAAGAAAGGAACAACGTTTATAATGAACGGTCTACTCACCAAGAAGATAAAGCTGAATTCAAAAGATGACATGAAAAAGCCAAGTTGAACAGATATCGACTATTCTCGTCAATATCTGCATTATTTACTTATGGGGGAAAAAGTATGCACACTACTTCTGCAAATGCTGATTGGTGTATGGCTTTCAATATTTACCAATGATACCGATATGGAGATTTTCAAATTGTAGGAGCCAAAATTCCAGACATTTTCAAAATTTTATAAAATCGTCCTGGACAGTCCATGGCATGTTAAAAATCAGGACGTGTCCGGGAAAATGAGGACGGTTGGCAGCCCTACATACAGGGTTTAAAGGATGCACAATGTAGTTTCAAACAAACTGGAAAGAAACAATATACAGGTACTAAAGTTGTAAAATAGACCTCTCTGGTCAGTTCTCCCACTCCAATCACATGGTACCTGTCTTATCAGTGAAACTCTTTTGGGGGGAATTATAACAGCTTACTTTCCTTTAGATGTGGTGATTGATTAGATTAGATATCAGACATTAATTAAAAATATTATTAGCTTACTATGCTAGGTATTATTCTTTGTTACAGTGTCAGTATAGATGTGTATTAAGATTTTTTATTTCCAAAGAAAAAGCAAAATTTGCCATGATATGCCATATTTTCTATTTGATTAATTTATTTTTAGATTGCACGTCTTTCTTTATTCAGTTGTCTTCTGAAACTGCTTATTTTAATGCTGGAAACTGCATTCACATTTACATTTTAAGTTTTGTTTATCACCTCTTCTGTATTTTCCTTGTGTACAAACTGAAATTTTGTACATTGAGAATCATTCCCACGGATAAAAACAATTGCTAGCAGGCTAATTTATTTGGAGCTCTGCACTAGGAGTGTGAGCATGCTTATATACAGTTAGCTGCTAAAGAGGACTGGCCTACTGGTTATCTGTAAAAAGTGGTAATGTTATGGAAAGAATATTTATTTTTCAAATGATAGTAAATTGCCTTCTTAAAAGTACAATAGTCAATATATTACTTCTGCCTAGCAATGATGGACAGCTACCATTATGCTGCGCTTTAATCACAAGGTTGCCTAGAGTACACTGAATAACTTCATAAAAAAATATTTATTATTATAACTTTTACCCCTCCGTTGGCACTAAAGCGACCCAAGGCCTGACAAACACGACTTAACTGAATAATGCTATAGTATACATGTCTTGAGCATTTCTGTAATTTGGGATGAGTGTAGCATATTGGTGTATCTTTTAGATCATGATGTCATTTAAGGAATCAAGTCCCAATAATTTTATAATTTTAAAATATATCAAATATTATTGACAATTTCCTAAGATTTTTCATCTGTTTTGTGACTTCCTTGTTAAATCAGATATATCCTCTTTTATGCACTCAAATAAAGAATGTTTACCTCAATGCATTTTAATATGCTATATAATCATTCCACAAGTCAAACTCTCCAAAGCAGGCTCTGTTTGATAGATATACTGCACTGTTATAATCATTGCTTTATTATACTTTACAAAATGCACAATACACATTGTAGAGAGGGAGAGGAAGTAATACTGATGTCATACAATACAATACAGTACAATTTATTTTTATATAGCCCAAAATCACAAAAGAAGTGCCGCAATGGGCTTTAACAAGCCCTGCCTTTTGACAGCCCCCCAGCCTTGACTCTCTAAGAAAACAAGGAAAAACACCGAAACAAAAAATCCCTTGTAGGGAAAAAATTGGAAGATGCCTTGGGAAAGGCAGTTCAAAGAGAGACCCCTTTTCAGGTAGGTTGGGCGTGCAGTGGGTGTCAAAAAAAAGGGGGTAAATACAATACAATATGCAGAACAGAACACAAGTAATCCTCAATACAATATAATAACACAATAGAAATATTACAAGTACAGAGCAGAATTCAACAGTAGATGATATCACATAATACGATTTGGATTTGTTCAGAGTCCAGGATACATTGGCTATAAAGCTGCCTCCCCCTATTGGCCATTCCACAGCTGAGTCAGTGCTGGGTCAGCCAATCCAAAGAAAGGACCCCTCTACCCAATGATTCCTGCTGTCTACCATCAGAGATGACTTTACCTTGGGCAGGCAAAACAACTTGGCAGTTAGGGCAGTCGCACCAAGTGCCTCATTTGAGTACCGAGAAGAGAAACAGAATAGGTAAGGGTTAGTAACAAATTATTACTATCAAGTTACTTATGTTTTAGTGCTGATAACTAACAACAGAGATGCAGTCTGTACAGTTAATCATCAGCTCTAGTCAGGATATGCTAAACTGAAGTAGTGAGTCTTCAGCCGGGATTTGAAAGCTGAGACCGAAGGGGCATCTCTTATAGTAGTAGGCAGACCATTCCACAGTTTAGGGGCTCTGTAACTTAAAGCTCGACATCCCACTTTTATTTTATTAATCCTTGGAATCTTGAGCAGACCGGAATCTTGAGATTTTAATGTGCGTTCTGATTTGTAAGTCATGATAAGTTTAGACAAGTTGCCGGACCTTGGCCATTTAATGCTTTATAAGTTAAAAGGTGGAGTTTGAAATCTGCCCTAAACTTAACCAGGAGCCAGTGATAGGATTTAAGAACTGGACCTGCGTGTTCGTATTTTCTTGTTCTTGTAATAATTCTTGCAGCAGCATTTTGGATCAGCTGGAAGCTGTATAAAGAACTGTTTGAACATCCAGTAGTCAATCCGACTAGAAATAAATGCATGAATTAATTTCTCAGAATCCCGAATTTTGAAAATGCCTTAATTTTCCAACATTTTTAACATGGAAGAAACATGATTTAGACAACTTTGTAATGTTCGATTTAAATGGCATGCTAAAGTCAAAAATAAGTCCTAGATTGCAGGCAGAGTCAGTAAACTTAATGGTGATACCAACTGAGAAATGCTGACAAAATACTTTCACGATTAGCTTCATTCCTTCCAGTAATTAATATCTCTGTTTTATCAGTGTTTAAAGAAAAGTAGTTCTCATCCATCCATTTCTTTAATTGACTAACACAACTAATTCAGGAGAACATTGCAGAAACTTCATTTGGTCTAAAAGAAAGGTATAACTGGGTGTCATCTGCGCAAGAGTGAAAATTAACTTTGTGTTCTAATGATAGATCCCATTGGAAACATATAAAGTGAAAACAGTAAGGATCCCAGTACTGAGCCTTGCGGGTTCACCATATCTCAGTTATGTGTATATTGATGGAATACTGTCAGCACATTTCTGTGCATACTGGAATCGATTTGATAAATAAGAACTAAACCAGTCAAAGATTGTTCATGTAAGCCCAAAATCATTTTCCAGCCAGTTTCCTTCATCAGAGGGTGTCAGAATGTTGTTTACAACACAAGTTAGTGCCATTTTTGTACTGCGACCAGTGCGGAAACCAGACTGGAATTTCTCAAATAAATAGATTGGTGACTACTTTTTCAAGTATTTGAGAGAGAGAGAGGGTAAATTTGAAATGGGTCTATATTAAGTATATGTCGGTCTAGGTTTGACTTTTTAAGTAATGGTTTATGACTGACACTTTTAGTGCATAAGGTACTGTGCCATGCAATAACGAACTATTAATAATGTTAAGAATAGACACTGCAAGAACATCCATTTCACACTGCAAGTAGTAGGTTTCATTATAGAAATTAAGGTTAAGACTTTCTGCACAGTTACAGGATTAAAATTTCTACAGTATTGAATGCAGTGTGAGACAGGGTCTGCCATGCTAGTATGCAGTTTGCACTGTGATGCTGAGATCTGGGATCTTATATTTTTAATTTTCTCAATAACTCTTTTAGGGCTATTTTTTTTTTTGTTTCTTTTCTCCCAGGGCTGAATGTTTTTCCAAAAACTCACTTTTTTAAAAAAAAAAAAACATCAAATCAACAAAAAACAAAAATATTTATTTTTGACAAATGTTACTGTCTTGCATGTTGTATGAGCCTGTATACAGTATGATTTCACATACATATCACGTACATGTTACATAGTCCTGCAAAGTATGATATCGCTCAAAACAGTCAATTGCATGCATTTCCATATTGCACTGCTTACAATATGTGTTGCACTGGTGCCTTCTTTTCAATTGTCTGTTGCTGCACACAACACATTCAGGTTTGTATTTTTGTCCTCATATGTTGCAGGAAAGTGGCCATCAGTTAGCCTTTCTGACACTGCTCTTTGAGATGGCCTTCCTTACTTTGCCAAATGCACTGCAACATACTCTGCCAGCAAGCTGTCAGCCACCTTCTTGCGGAAATCTGCTGCAGTCATAGTGCTGCCACTGTTTGCCTGCTTGAACAATATACAGCCATTTGTGAATGCAATCTCACTCCTGAGATGGTACACAGTGGGGTACCACTTGGTGGACTTATTGCCGTAAACGTATGACCCCAGCATCTGATCCATTCGATCAACTCCAGCCATTTTACAGTTATACTCCTCAAGTGCAACTGGCTTGTCCAGCTTCCTACCTTCTTGGTTTCCCTTTTGACGAATACCTTTCTCACATGTATTGTTAGTGTGTACTGTAAAGAGACAAGTCACCCGTTTGACATTGTGTCATGTCATTGCCACCAAGTTTTCCATCCGCATGAAAACCGGATTGTCACCTCTTTTTATCTTCAGCGTGTCTGGCTTCGACTGTGAAGGCATGTGTCTTCTGTTCACCCTCACTGTGCCACAAGCCCCAGTTCCCCTGCTCTGTAGGTCCATGAACAATTCTGGTGATGTATAACAATTGTCCATGTACACAACATGACCCAAATGTTCATAGCCTTGAAACAGCTCCAACACAACCTGACTTTTTAAGAGACAGTTCTCTCTTTTAAAGGAATACTTTCCTGTATGTGATTACTTTCAGGCAGAAACCAGTGTTTGCTTATGCCAGTACAGAATCCTTTATACCGCACTTTGTGGGCTTGTCTGGCATATACTGGCGGAAAGAAAATGCATCCCTTGTATTTTATCATAGATTTATCCACAGACAAATCACGGCCAGGCTGATAAAATTGTTCATATGTTGGTTCCACAATGTCAAGCAGGGGCTGAATTTTATACATTGGGTTATAGCCTAGCTATAACCTAGACAACATATTTGTTATCAT
>JANRMT010062836.1:9778515-9808810 GCA_026402145.1 Polypterus bichir lapradei
ATTGGGTTATAGCCTAGCTATAACCTAGACAACATATTTGTTATCATAAAAGGGAAGAAATCTTAGCAGGAGTATGTACCTATCACATGGCATAATCTGTCCCAAGCCACCAGGGGACAAAGCATGTTTGGACTAATGCTCCCTGAAGTTATATCGCCAGTCCAGCCCCATCTCTATTTGTAATGCCACAAAGCCCTTCCTCTCATCTTTTGTTGTGGGTTTCCACTTTGAAAAATGAGAATGCGGTGCAAGCGCAGCCCGTGATTCAAGAAATTTCTCTGCATACCTATAAACAAATTTCAAAAAATTATATGTGGTCTTTGTTGTTTTTCCTTGAGTTTATTATCTTATTTTTTTATTCTAGAAACAGGCAACAGTGAAGATGATGAAGAAGAGTCTACAGGCATAAGAGATTTGCATGGAGAGAGAAACCACAGTAGTACTAATACAATGCCCTTTTCTGCTGCAGCTATAGATCATGAAATAGAAGTGCTACTTACAGAATGGAGCAAAAATGCAGATATGCTTTTTAGTATTCATCCTATGGATGGTTCTTTATTAGTATGGCATGTAGATTGGCTGGATGAGTATCAACCCGGAATGTTTCGTCAAGTTCAGGTATGGTAGTCCTCAGTTTAATTGGGACATTCTGTAAATAATTTAGCTTAAATATACACAATACGTGTTTAATATCTCAAATGGTTATTCGGGCGTTCCAATTTCAGATTTATTTAAGAGACAAAAAACAATAATAAACTGTTCAGAGCTGATGTCTATTAGTTAAATATTATTTTTTTTATTTTTTATTTTTCCAAATTCAAACTTTTTTCCTCCACACTGTGTTTTACCTTCACAAATGTCCTTAAAGGCATAAATGCATAAATAAATATTACAGAAGAACCTTTTTTTTTTACATGAGTGAAGTTTGATTTATTGATGCTTAATCTAGTTTTATCTCTTTAAAACACAGATGATCTAACTTAACATACTCAAGTAGTTGAAATGTAGATTGTAATTTTTGTCACTAGTTACCAATGAAAATGATACATTTCATAAATATACAGAAATATTAGTGACCGTTATGTTGCCCGTTTTCCATCAAGCTTGAGTTCTAAAGGGCATGTAGGACTAAAGTATGTGGTGGCAAATGTGCACAGGCGAAATGAATACATCAACAAAATATGCTCAATTTAAACGTAATATTTAAATAACGTTTAAGGCAATCCCCATCCCGATAATAATTTCTCCATTACATATTCAGTACACATAACATAAAAATTTCTGTTCTGATATATGTCTCTTGTGAATTGTACTTTTACCACTGAAACGAGTTTTGTTAACTGCAAAGGGTATTTTTTTTATCAAAAAAATGCAAATAAATAAGAAAATGCATCAAAGCAAAACTTATAATGTAAGTACATACAGTACAATGGAGTGAAAACGCAAAACAATGTAAATTAAAACGTTACTGTACTGTGTAATTTATAGCACCACATTATGTTTAGTGCCTCACAAAAAAGTCTGAAAGCACCACTATATTTCATAAACTGCTTCAGGCAATAATTAAACTGGACATAGCTTGATTTGGACATCTGTTCGTCTAGATGGCAATTATCCACAAACTGAGTGGATATTCCCTCACATAGCACAAAACATACCATTCTAGCATGCACATCAACCATTTTGTCATTTTGCACTTTTCTTTACTGTGACTGTCTAAAATGATAAAGAAATCTACTAGCTGTGTTGATGGGAAGAAACATTTGTATTCCTGGCAAATGCAAATTCTGTATGCCTGTTAGAAAAGGCAAAGTGATACCTTGAATGTGAGCGCATTTCTCACTGTATGTTTTTGCTCCTGCAAGTTCACTCCATGCACATCTTGCCATGGTCCTGAAGGGATTTTATGAGCCATTCTCTGTTTTTAACTTTTCATTGCATACAGTATTAGATTCAATTAGAACTTTTATCTTTTTTTAATAACATTGTTTGTAAAATTGTATTAGTTAACATGTGAAAAATGTGATTTTACAACGTTTTTTTATGTCCCCAGATTTCATTTGTCTCAAGAATTCCAGTAGCTTTTCCAACAGGGGATGCTAATTCTCTTAGCAGAAGCATTATCATGTATGCATGCACAAAAAATGTGGATCTTGCAATTCAACAAGGAAAACAAAAGCCACCAGGAATGAATCGTTCATCTTCAATGTTAATCTCTTTTGGTCACAGTAAATCTAGCAGTTTAAAACTAAGCATTTTTACTCCAAATGTCCTTATGATCTCCAAACATGCAGATGGATCTTTGAATCAGTGGACTGTCAGTTTTGCTGAGGAATCTGCCTTTTCAACAGTACTTAGTGTCTCACATAAATCACGGTATTGTGGCCATCGCTTTCATCTCAATGATTTGGCTTGTCACCCTGTTTTACCTTTGCTTCTCACAACCTCCCACCATAATGCACTAAGGACCCCAGATGTAGATTTTATGAATAACTGCAAGGGTGTAGACAATGTGATGAAACACAACTTGCTTTCAGAACGGCTTACCAGCACAGTGGAAGATGCAACATTCCAAGACCCAAATGCTATATACAGTGAACTAATTCTATGGAGGGTTGACCCAGTAGGACCTTTATCATTTTCTGGAGGGGTGTCGGAGCTAGCAAGGATAAATTCCCTTCATGTATCAGCATTTTCAAATGTATCCTGGCTTCCAACATTAATTCCAGCAAGTTGTTTAGGTAAGTTGGAGTCAAATACTTAAAACTGCTTTTTATTACTGTTTATGATAGATTTAGTAAAGTTAATGAATATGGTCTTAAAGAAATAAGACATTTTAATGTAGTATATCTTGCACTTAATATATTTTTTGCCTGCTTCATCAACATTCAAAACATGTTACCTGTGGCTCACAGTGACTTAGTATTCTTTAAGACCCCCTTTAAAGTCTGTATCATATACATTATATCTGTAAGTAGTTTATCTGGATTACATTTATGCCTGACATTAAAATGTGTCTACACTGTCCACATGATGGCCCTACATACCCACAGCAATTCAGGTTTAGCTGTCATTTGCATTTATCAGCACAGCATCTGTAGCTAGAATGGAAATGGGCTGCTTATACTAATCAAACAAGAAAAAGTGAAAAGAAGGTGTATTCAACACTGTCATAATGAACGTTAGTGTTTTAGCATGATGGCAAAGATTAGGCAGTGTCATACAAATGCTAGGATGATTTAAAACACACCACAAATGGCACTGTACTGATTTTCTTAAAGCCACACAGGTGTCATGGCTGGCCTCTCTTCCATGGATTACCTAACTGCTGTCACCATCTTGCACAATACATTTGTTTTTTTACTGCCTTGATTGTTGTATGTGAAGAGAAGATGTATTTCTATTTATACTTGAGTTAAATGTGGTTATCTTTGATGAATTCACTTCAGTGGTGAATCCATTTGACGAAGTAGCTTCAGTAATTAAGTTATGAATAAATGTTGCAGCGACTAATTGTTAATTTTCAGAAATACTTAAATCATTGTATGCTTAATTTAAAAAGAAATACTTATTTACAGTTAGCAGTTTTTCTAATCAAAAATAACTTTTATTTAATAAAAACATATTGGCTGTTTTTTAAAAGGCCCATTACTTGTGCATTGCACTTTAAAAAAAAAAAAAAAAAAAAAAACCCCAGACAGCATATTAGCAGAAGCTGCAAACTGCATTTATTAATACATGTAAGTTCAAAAACTAGCACCTTTGTCAAAACTGCAGCAGAAATAAAAGAGGGAAAAGTAAATATCATGGCCTATATAGTATTGCCCTCACATATTGTTGTGTTACACTGGGGGACTTTGGTGGCTGTACATGTTTAATAAGACATTAAATATCACATCACACAGCAGAATATGCTGTCTTTCATTACATATGAGTAGTGCTGGGCGGTATGACCAAAATTCTGTATCACTGTATTTTTCTAAATTATACCAGTTTCACGGTATTCAATGGTATTTTTTTCCCCATGCATGAGTGGATGTTAACCACATTTTCCACTGCAATTACTGCATTAGACTGGCTAAGAATAACCTATTCCACTGTCATGAGAATTGTACATTGTATAAAAAAACATTTTAATGTGCACACAAGTATTAACACAGGCTTGCATGGCCCCTTAAAGTGATAGTTTTGAAGAGGGTGGCACTAATGAAGAGAAGGAATCACATTGCATGACAGTTGCAGTCAAAATGTAGAACCTTTTTATTGAACAAATTTTGTAAACAACTTAAACTATAATTTTGACAACATATTTTTAACCATCCAAAGAGGCATTTAGACTTAGTTCAACTTGGCTTGCAGTATTATCCAGTTGTATACAAACATTACTCTCACATTTGAACATAATTACTTAAAATAGTTTATTATTTTAATAACTATTACATACCTATGACTGTGTAAAGCCTGTGTCCAAAGCACTGGAGTCTTGTCCAGTTATTAATCTTGACAGCCGCCTTGATGTTGGCCCCGCTCTCCGTTGTGATGGCCACTTGCCTCTGCTCTATAAGTCCCCAGGAATCGAGTGCTTCCAGCAAGCCTGCAGCAAGTAATTCTCCAGTGTGTTCATTTGGAAAATAGCTTGTTTGGAGGCAATAACTTTTCAATAGCCAGTCATCATTTATAAAATGAATCGTCAGGCTCAGATATGGCTCCATAGTTCGACTTGACCACATACTGTATCTGCTGTTGAATAGTCGGGGGCTGTACCCACCTCTGCTTGTAACTTCCCTCTGTGTTCTTGGTACAAGTTGGGGATTGCCATTTGGCTAAAGTACTTGCGACTTGGGATCACATATCTGGGATCCAGTATCTTGATCATAGCCCTGAATCTGCCTTTCTCCACAGTACTTAACGGAACCATGTCTTTGGCTATATGGATTGTAATGGCGTTGGTTATCTTGTTTTTTTTTGTTGTAGGCAGTACCTCTAGCAAACGTGTCTACAAGAGACATCTGACTCAAGTGTCCTCTAGCTTTTTCAGTTTTACCTGAGGACGTGGAGGGTGCCAATTTTAGTTCCATACATTCATGGTACTCCAAAGCATGTTTACGGCTAAGGCGGTGAAGCAGATTGCTTGTGTTGCTGCCTCTGCCGGCAACTTAAGCTTGACAGCATTTACAGTAAATAGTTGTTTGGTCCACATCCAACCTTTTTTTTTTTTTTAATTTTTTTATTAATTTTATTACAATCCATAGATAGATAGATAGATACTTTATTAATCTCAAGGGGAAATTCCAGCAGCAGCATACTGATACAAAGAAACAATATTAAATTAAACAAAGCAATCAAGTTTTTACAAAGAGAAAAATTAAGAACAGATCGCTCCCCACCCCAGCACATCCAACCTTTTAAAACCAAAGTATCTCCAGAGAACAGACATGGCTCCTTTTTTCAGCCAGAGTTCTTCTGTGTCTTCATGTTCAACTTTTTCGTCTGCTACAGCTTCAGTTTCAGTTTGGGAATGTTCTCTGTCCATTTTCACCGCTCAATACCTCCACTAACACATGTACTCCGTTGCATGTGTGTTTAGCGGTGTAGTGGTGAAAAAGTTCCCCCTTTTAAATAGTTTCCCGCTGCGCCACATTCTGAACGTTGTTTAGGTTATTTAAACTGGTGTTGAGGTATAAGAAACATCTATATCATAACAAAAATAAAAAACAGTTTTCGGTATGAACCGGTATATCTCCCAGCACTTCATATGGGTAAAAACAGTGTTCTTGTAAAACATTTGTTCACGTCTTTTTAATTATTTCTTAAAAGTTCTGCAATTTTAATAAAATGCATTAGCCACCAGTGTATTTTACTAGTAATAATTCTTTTTATTTGAATAAAAGATGCAAGGATAGATACAGTATTTGCAGATGATGTATTTTAGAAAGGAACAAGAAAGTTAAATGTCCCTGAACATTTTAGAACAAAAAAAGTGTAAAACAGATTGTGAGTAGGCAGAGATGACATGTATAAGTGCCTTTGGAGTAAATGCCTCTAAATCCTCTGTTTGCATTTCATTCCAAGATGCTGGAGGAGAGTTTGGAGAAGTTTCAAAATCATGGCAATTATGTAGCACCTCAACTTCAAACCACTTTATCAGAACAACTGTTGCATAGAGGTGAACAGCCTCTGGAAATTTTCTTACTCTTGCGGAGACAGCATATTTTTCTGCCCCATGCAAGACATAAAGAGCAAAAGGATTGTTTAGAACAGCTTGTTATTAATTCAGTGAAAAAAAAGGAATAGAATTTTAGACAGTTAACCTGAAATGCTTCTTTTTGTCATAAAGAACCTGTCGGTAATACAAGTTGACATCATTCAGTTGTTATCTTGCTGCGTTGAGAGAATATTTACATGTTTTTGTTTACATGATATTTGCTATACAGAATGTATATATATTTATGAAGAATCAATTAAAATGTATAACATTGTGCTGTGTTAAAAATATATTTAAATTACTAATAATTTGTTGTAAGCTGTAAGGAATCCGGTTACTATTGTGAGCTTTTGACTTTTGCATTTAAGGTGGTAGAACATTGTCGGGAGTAAAAATTTTGCACTTTGTTAGGTTTGTGGATGGCTTATTGAAACCAACTGTAGTAGTTTAGACTTTTTTAAGCAGTTTATTTTCAGTTGCTGGTTCACAGTGTTACATAAAAGGAAGATTATATAATGGATTGCAGGATAGAATCATATTCAGTGTATGTTAAGGAAATGAAGGATGTATTTCATAGCAGCTCTCTGTAAGTCAGATGAATTGATGAGCAAGCAAGCTGCAGTTGGCTGAATTAATTTTTGAAGGATGTGTGAATAACATGAAAATAGTTGCTTTACTGGTGATTCTTTATATGATGACCTGGTGCCCGCAACCATGGGTATCACCTTCCTCTGGCATCTAGGAGTGAAAAAAAATTTTCAATAAATAATCTTCAGTTAATACAGTTAGGTCCATAAATATTTGGACAGAGACAACTTTTTACTAATTTTGGTTCTGTACGTTACCACAATGCATTTTAAATGAAACAACTCAGATGTAGACTTTCAGCTTTAATTCAATGAGTTGAACAAAAAGATTGCATAAAAATGTGAGAGAACTAAAGTATTTTTTTAAACACAATCCCTTCATTTCAGGGCCCCAAAAGTAATTGGACAAATTAAATAGCTGGAAATAAAATGTTCATTTCTAATACTTGGTTGAAAACCCTTTGCTGGCAATGACAGCCTGAAGTCTTGAACTCATGGACATCATCAGATGCTGGGTTTTTCTCATTTTTAATGCTCTGCCAGGCCTTTACTGCAGTGGCTTTCAGTTGCTGTTTGTTTGTGGGCCTTTCTGTCTGAAGTTTAGTCTTCAACAAGTGCATGCTCAATTGGGTTAAGATCAGGTGACTGACTTGGCCATTCAAGAATTTTCTACTTCTTTGCTTTAATAAACTCCTGGGTTGCTTTGGCTGTATGTTTTGGTTTTGGGTCATTGTCCATTTGTATCATGAAATGCCGCCCAATCAATTTGACTGCATTTAGCTGGATTTGAGTAGACAGTATGTCTCTGAACACCTCAGAATTAATTTGGCTGCTTCTGTCCTGTGTTACATCATCAATAAACACTAGTGTCCCAGTGCCACTGGTAGCCATGCACGCCCAAGCCATCACACTGCCTCCACCGTGTTTTACAGATAATGTGGTATGCTTTGGATAATGAGATGTTCCACGCCTTCTCCATTCTTTTTTCTTGCCATCATTCTGGTAGAGGTTGATCTTGGTTTCATCTGTCCAAAGAATGTTTTTCAGAACTGTGCTGGCTTTTTTAGATGTTCTTTAGCAAAGTTCAATCTAGCCTTTCTATTCTTGAGGCTTATGAGTGGCTTGCACCTTGCAGTGCACCCTCTGTATTTACTTTCATGCAGTCTTCTCTTTATAGTAGACTTGGATATCGATACGCCTACCACCGGAGAGTGTTGTTCACTTGGTTGGGTGTTGTGAAGGGGTTTCTCTTCACCATGGAAATGATTCTGCGATCATCCACCACTGTTGTCTTCCGTGGACGTCCAGGTCTTTTTGCGTTGTTGAGTTCACCAGTGCTTGCTTTCTTTCTCAGGATGTACCAAACTGTAGATTTTGCCACTCGTAATATTGTAGCAATTTCTCGGATGGGTTTTTTCTGTTTTCGCAGCTTAAGGATGGCTTCTTTCACCTGCATGGAGAGCTCCTTTGACCGCATGTTGTCTTTTTTTTTTAAACAATGATTTATTGATTTTTTGGAACAACACAAACAGCAACAAATCAGCACAGCCAAATACAAATAAGAAAAAGAGAAAAAAAAAAACAAATACAGGTACATGAGTTACAGATATACATGTCTGGGTCAAAATATGTACAGCATTTCACATTTGAAGTCAAGGGAAATAAAAAAGAAAAAAAAGGGGAGAGAAAAAAAAAAAGGTAATACAGACATTAATTATTGTGTTTAAAAACAAAATGTGATCCCCCTTTATGTAATAGCACAGCAAGGTCACGAGGTAGGTGATCAAGCAAAGGCTGCCATATCCTACAGAATTTATTACAATTGCCCTTTATGATGGCACTGAGGCGCTCCATTGGCAGTACCTTGAACATTTCTCTGTACCATTGTGTAACAGTGGGGGGCTGTCTCTGAATCCATTGAAACAGTACACATCGCCTCGCTAAATGTAAAAGTTTACCTAACAAAAGCATCTGTACAGAAGACAGAGAGAGCCCTTCTATAGATAGACCCAGAACGAACAGCACAGGGTTCAGTGGGATCGTTTGGTGAAAGATGGAGCGAAGCTCTATAGCAATATTTTTCCAAAATCTAGTAATTAAAGGACATCGCCATATGCAATGGTAGTAGGTCCCCACATCCGTATTGCACTTTACACAAAGAGGAGAAATCTGAGGATGAATTTTATTTAGAAACTCTGGCGTACGCTGAAGTCTATGTAAAATTCTGTAATGGCTTTCCTGGAGTCTGTTACAGGAAAACAATTTCTTGGCAGATCTAAAAGTTTTGGACCATGCTTCTGCACTAAGCTGAACTTCGAGGTCCGTTTCCCACCGAACCCTGGCCTTATCCGTGGTTACAAAATTCAAAGACAATAATTTCCCATAACAAAGAGAGATAAATTTCTTTTTTGTGATTATTTCCTCATTAAATTTAAGAAGAAAGCTTTCAATAGGATTAAAAACTGGTTGATTGGCTGGAAATTTAAGGGAATTTACAAAATGTCTTACTTGTAGGAACCCAAAGAAGTGTTTCTGTGGTAAATTATATTTAATTTGAACTTGATTAAAGGCCATAAAACTACCCCTTTCAAACAGATCGCAAATAAATCTTATATTTTTAGAATGCCAATCATCAAATATACTAATGCCAATACCTGGGGGGAAAGCTTTATTCCTAATTAGAGGCTGCAGTGCACTAGAAAAACCTCTTCTTCCAGCATGGGCAGCAATATTATGCCAAACCTTAAGTGTAGGCATCAAAATGAAATTATTTCTGACACCAAGAGGAAGGTCAGCCAGATCAATAAATAAAAGACTAAGAGGCGAAAGAGGGGCACAGCACCAAGTATCTACAGGTGGCTCGCCTTGGTATAGAAAGGAATGTAACCACCCTGAGATTATTTGTGTATGGCAAGCCCAGTAATAATATAAAAGGTTAGGAAGTGCCTGCCCCCCCTCATCTGTAGGTAGTTGTAAGATCTGTATCTTTAGTCTAGATTTCTTCCCATACCATATAAATTTAGAAAGATATCCCTCAATCTCTGAGAATGTTTTTCTGTTGATCCTGAGAGGCAACATTTGTATGGGATATAATATTCTGGGTAAAACATTCATTTTGATTAAACTTATTCTACCCATCCAAGACAGGGGGAGGTCAAACCACCTATTGAGGTCATTCCTGATTGAGGCCACAATTGGTTTAAAGTTCAACTTGTACAACTCTGTTGTGTCTGCGGACACCCTAATACCTAAATAAGTAAAACCAGTGGTCTACCACTTGAAAGGAAAATTAGGAGGAGTGTCTCACCTCCCCCCATCACCCAGTGGCAAAGCTTCAGATTTATCATAATTTATTTTATACCCTGAAAAAAGGCCAAATTGATTAATGATATGTGTCAGTGCAGGAATAGATGTTTCTGGCTTAGTGAGAAAGAGCAACACGTCATCCGCGTAAAGGGAAATTCTGTATTCAGTATTCAACAAGGTTACCCCACAGATCTCAGGGTCAGTTCTTACAGCCTCTGCCAGTGGCTCCAATGCAAGTGCAAACAGTAGGGGAGAAAGGGGGCATCCCTGACGCGTTCCTCTACCCAGTGGGAAAACATCTGAGACCGAGCCATTAACCAATACCCTTGCAGCTGGGGCCCCATACAACAGTTTGACCCACTTGACAAATTCAGATCCCAAACCAAATCTTTCCAAAACATCAAATAGATACCCCCACTCCACCCGATCAAATGCTTTCTCAGCATCCAATGAAATTGCAAGAGCCCTATAATTGGTGTTCTGAGAGAACTGCACAACATTTATGAGTCGGCGTACATTGGAGCGGGAGTATCTATTCTTGACAAAACCCGTTTGGTCAGGCTTTATCAGAACTGGCAGAACCTCCCCCAATCGTCTAGATAAAATTTTGGACAGAATCTTGCAATCTACACCGAGTAAACTTATAGGTCTGTAAGATGTACACAGATCTGCAGGTTTATCCTTCTTTAAGATCAGGGATATATGGGCAAGGTTTAAGGTGGGTGGAAGTGTGCCCCTCTCAAGAGATTCTATATACATTTTTAATAAAGGACCCACCATGTGTTTGGCCATTTTTTTTATAAAACTCTGGCCCAAACCCATCAGGGCCTGGAGCTTTTCCACTCTGTAAGGATTTGATTGCATCTAAGACCTCCTGCGCCCTAATAGGACTGCAAAGATCTAATCGACTTTCCTCTGATAGTATAGGGAGATTAACATTATCAAGAAACAATTTCCTAGCGTCTACAGTATTTTGACACTCAGGGGAATATAAGTCCTGATAGAACTCTTTCATTATTTTGCTGATAAGTTTAGCCTCAAATTGTACAACACCTTTCTTATCTTTTAGAGAGGGTATTGCATTAGAGCCCTTTTTCCCCTGGGCAAGTCGAGCAAGTAAGCGTCCAGGTTTGTTGCCCAATTCAAATAATCTATGCTTTGCATAGAATACTGCAGTTTTCGCTTTCTGAGTTAGTAGTTGGTCCAGGGCTGATCTGGCTGCATCCAGTTTCTTAAGCACAGAAACAGACGAGGATTTCTTAAACTCTCTCTCCAAGTTAGTAATGTCGCGTTCAAGTACTAATTGTTTGGCTAAGTTGCTCTTTTTCGCTGAGGTGAAAGAGATAATAGAGCCCCTGAGAAATGCCTTACCCGCCTCCCATAGAGTAGAAGCACTAACCCCCCGGTAAGTCATTTGTAGAAAGAAAAAGTTCCCACTGATCTTCTAAATATTTTACAAATTCAGGGTCACTAAGGAGAGCTGGGTTTAACCGCCAGTGTCTAGACAAGGGGTCATAATAAGGTGGTAATAACTCCATTGAGACTGATGAGTGGTCTGAGAGAGCGCATGTGTTGATCAAACAACCCCGAGTTCTGTCAAGGACAGATCTAGAAACAAACATGTAATCAATTCTGGAAAAAGAAAAATGGGGGCGTGAGAAAAATGTAAAGTCTTTCACATGTGGATTACAAACTCTCCAGGCATCAAAAAGACCAAGATCTGAACAGAAGTCCATTGTAGCCTTTGCCATTTTTGAAGGTGGTTGAGATTTTGGTGGATTATGATCAGTTTCAGGACTCAAACCACAGTTAAAATCCCCACCAATTATTACGTGATTCGGACACACAGAGGAGGTTTTTGCCAGAAGGTTTGAATAAAACGATCTATCAAAAGTATTTGGTGCATAAACACTTCCCAATAGAATTTGTTCCCCATATAAAAGCCCAGTAATCAGAATAAATCGTCCGTCCATATCCCTTACAATAGTATTTAGAGTGAATGGTAGATTTTTATGGATCAATATTGCAACGCCTCTACTTTTAGAGTTAAAAGAGGAATAGTAAATTTGTCCCACCCAATCACGCTTGAGTTTTAAGTGTTCAGAATCTGTGAGGTGAGTCTCTTGCAGTAATGCAATCTGCACTCTATCTTTTTTTAAGTGAGGAAACTATTTTGCGTCTCTTAATAACGTGATTAATTCCCTTGACATTGAGAGTTATAATTTTAATGTTACTCATTGTAAAAGTTGTCAGTCATTGAACAAAAATCGTCAACCCGAAGCAAACAAAAAGAGCCATCATAATAAACACACTGTAAAAGATTTAACACATGGCCTGGACTGGCCGTGCTGACATGAACAAAACCATCGTAAACGAATGGCAAAGGAACCCTTACACACACAACAAACTGCATAAGAATATAAGAATTAGGATAAATGTCAAAATATCACAAACTAGAAACAAACACAACAAAACAAAAACAAACAAAGAAAAGAAAAACAAAAACGAAAAAGCCACCCACTGGGTGGTATTACAAGACCAGTGTAACCAAAAGAAGTTTCACTCCACGGGAGAAAAGAAGAAAAAAACAAAACAAAACCCCACCCCCGCTTCCCAAACCTGAATAAAATCGGGTTACTGTCAGTTGTGAAACAAAATTAAAGACTGAGTAAACAATTAGTACTGTATACTAGATATTGGCCCTAAAGCCACTTTAGGTACAAAAAATGAACAAATCTCTATTTTCCCTTTAAACTGTCTCTTTTCCCTCAAGCTGCATTAAACACAGTGGACCTACGCATCCTATGGCTTGCTGAACCCATGTCATGTTCTAAGTTAAATCCAACAGTGCCACAGTTTGTACGGGACAAGTATCAGTTGTCTTTTAATCCAGCGCATTGATGAAACTTTGTGCATCTTTAGGCGAATCAAACTTGTGCTCAGTGCCATTGTGATTCAACACGAGCGTCGCTGGGTAGCGCATTCTGAAGCGGATGCCCTTGTCAATTAAGGCATGACAAGAAGCATTAAATCCCCGTCGTTTCTCACGGATCGCGTAGGAAAAATCCTGGTGTATAAAGATCTGTTGTCCGTCGTAGTGAAGTTCCGGGGCCGCTCTCACTGCTGCCATGATCCGCTGTTTGTCTCTGGAGTTGTGGAGCTTAATAATCACCGGCCTGGGGTGAGCACCCCGCGGGCCGAGGCCCCGGTGTGCACGGTCAATTTTAATGCGGGCTTTACCCGTGGAGCTGTTTCCCAGCCCGAGCGTAGCAGGCAGCCAGGCTTCAAAAAACTGAATAGGACTCTCACCCTCCACGCCTTCTTTCAGATTAATAATGCGGATGTTGTCGCGCCTGCTGCGGTTCTCTAAATCATCCAAGCTTTTTGCCATGATCTTAATCTTCCCCTCAGCTTCAGCCAGTCTTCCCGCGAGGTCAGTCACCCCATCTTCCACATCTGAGATTCTCTGCTCTGCCTCCGTGACGCGTTTGGAGACGTTTTCCAGCGAGGACGAAATTTTCTCCAGTGTCCCAGACAGTGTAGACAGCTTTTGGTCAATTACCTCACTGATGCTATTAGTCACCTCACGGATGAGAGCTGCGGTGTCCACCGGGGGCGAGGGCTGGTCGCCCACTGCTAGTAGCATGTCAGTTTGGCTAGCACTGTTCGTCATGGCGGCCGTCGTCTTTCGAGTCTGTATCTTCGTCTGTTTCGACATTACTTGTCATCCAAAAAGCGTATTTGGGGCTGTTGCGTATTCCCAAAACTCTCAGTCAATAGTAGTTAATTTAATAAACTCCTGGGTTGCTTTGGCTGTATGTTTTGGTTTTGGGTCATTGTCCATTTGTATCATGAAATGCCGCCCAATCAATTTGACTGCATTTTGCTGGATTTGAGTAGACAGTATGTCTCTGAACACCTCAGAATTAATTCGGCTGCTTCTGTCCTGTGTTACATCATCAATAAACACTAGTGTCCCAGTGCCACTGGTAGCCATGCACGCCCAAGCCATCACACTGCCTCCACCGTGTTTTACAGATAATGTGTTATGCTCTGGATAATGAGATGTTCCACGCCTTCTCCATACTTTTTTCTTGCCATCATTCTGGTAGAGGTTGATCTTGGTTTCATCCGTCCAAAGAATGTTTTTCAGAACTGTGCTGGCTTTTTTAGATGTTCTTTAGCAAAGTTCAATCTAGCCTTTCTATTCTTGAGGCTTATGAGTGGCTTGCACCTTGCAGTGCACCCTCTGTATTTACTTTCATGCAGTCTTCTCTTTATAGTAGACTTGGATATCGATACGCCTACCACCGGAGAGTGTTGTTCACTTGGTTGGCTGTTGTGAAGGGGTTTCTCTTCACCATGGAAATGATTCTGCGATCATCCACCACTGTTGTCTTCCGTGGACGTCCAGGTCTTTTTGCGTTGTTGAGTTCACCATTGCTTGCGTTCTTTCTCAGGATGTACCAAACTGTAGATTTTGCCACTCGTAATATTGTAGCAATTTCTCGGATGGGTTTTTTCTGTTTTCGCAGCTTAAGGATGGCTTCTTTCACCTGCATGGAGAGCTCCTTTGACCGCATGTTGTCTGTTCACAGCAAAATCTTCCACATGCAAGCACCACACCTCAAATCAACTCCAGGCCTTTTATCTGCTTAATTGATAATGACATAACGACGGACTTGCCCACACCTGCTCATGAAATAGCCTTTGAGTCAATTGTCCAATTACTTTTGAGCCCCTGAAATGAAGGGATTGTGTTAAAAAAAATGCTTTAGTTGCCTCACATTTTTATGTAATCGTTTTGTTCACCCCACTGAATTAAAGCTGAAAGTCTGCACTTCAACTGCATCTGAGTTGTTTCATTTAAAATTCATTGTGGTAATGTACAGAACCAAAATTAGAAAAAAGTTGTCTCTGTCCAAATATTTATGGACCTAACTGTAAATACTTAAAATTATGCAATGAGGAAAATGATCACAATCCCAAAAGTAGTTAAAACCAATAGTTCAAATCAGAAGCAGCCTTCTTACTGTCCTGTTCTCCATTGTCTCATTCTTTGTCTCCCCTGCTGTTGCTTTATGTCAGTTCAGAAGGCACAAAATACCTTTAAACCCATTCATCACGACTTGCCAAGTGTCCCTGGAGCTCGGCTTTGTCTCTCCCTGCACCTTCATCGGTAACCATGGAGAGACCCCCAGAGTCCTTGATTGCCCCTGCTCCATCTTGCCCAGCAAGTTTGTATCAGTTACCCCCAGAAAGGCACTCCATGTTGTCTTCCTGGATACACACCAGACTGGTCCACTGTCTGTTGCATTAGTTATTCTAGTGATCCTATCATACTAATCTTTAATTTGTACTCTGTTTTTGACCAGTATCTTCTCCCTGGCTCAGACTTTTATACCCTGATTGTAGGCACAACACTAATTGAGCCACTAATGAAGGTTGGCTGCTTCGATCTCTAACTTGGTTGTGACCAGTTAATTAGTTCATTACCCCATTAAGGACTTCTTTACCATGCTCACCTACACTCATGAATCTGAGTAGCACTACAGTATATTTAAAACTGCACGCTACTCTTTTGCCATGGCTCCATGAAATGTCATTCAACACTCATGGTCTAAACTAAAACAATTTAGTCACGTATTAAAGACTTTAAATGTTCTTTTACTTCAGTTTCATTAAGGCATCACTTAGTTCAACCCCGTGGATGGTAGTTAAAAATTCAGCTGGAAAACAGATTCTGTGTTTTCGGTTTACAAAGTTATCACCTGCTTACTGCCTGTCCTCTTCCTCCTCTTGCTGCTGCACTGGCCAGGATTCAGTTGAAGTGAGCGAGGCCTTCAATACCATCTGCATTTACAGGCTGCTCGAGACAGTAAGTGTTCTTCCACAATTCCAAAGCCATCTGCACTGCAGCCCAGTCTGCCATTCGTCTTCCAACAACGCTGATAATCGGTGACTCCATAATTAGAGAAGTGAAGTCAAAGTGGTGGCTAACTGTTTTTCCGGTGACAAAGTTAATTACATCATGTCCAAATTTTCAAGTTTGCTTACTGAATATGCTTATTTTAGAAAGGTGGTCGTTAATGTGGGAACAAATGACACTGTCTAGCAACAGTCAGATTTTGAAAGACAACTTTACCTCACTTGTTGAATTTCTGAAAATGAGTGATAAAGATGTTTTTGTTTTGGGTCCCATTTTCACGCTGCATTGTGGGTATGATCATTTTAGTAGGCTACTTAGTTTGCATGTATGCCTTTTCAGATAAAGTGATGAATTTTAGTTATATTGATAGTTTTAGTCTTTTTTGTGAGAATACCTTTATTTATTTATTTTTTTTAAGTGACGGGATTTATCCCAGCAAGTTAGGCTCATACATCCTGTTAAATAGCATTTTAAACTCTATTTTTAACTATCCACACACATGACTACCTATTATTAACAATTCTGTTCCACTATATTGTTTCTTTTCTTTTTTAATCAGTATTAGGCTTTTAAATTTACAGGTGCCGGTCATAAAATTAGAATATCATGACAAAGTTGATTTATTTCAGTAATTACATTCAAAAAGTGAAACTTGTATATTAGATTCATTCATTCCACACAGACTGATGTATTTCAGATGTTTATTTCTTTTAATTTTGATGATAATAACTGACAACTAATGAAAGTCCCAAATTCAGTATCTAGGAAAATTAGAATATCAATTAAGACCAATGCAAAAAAAGGATTTTTAGAAATGTCGGCCAACTGAAAGGTATGAACATGAAAAGTATGAGCATGTACAGCACTCAATATTTAGTTGGGGCTCCTTTGGCCTGGATTACTGCAGCATTGCGGCGTGGCATGGAGTCCATCAGTCTGTGGCACTGCTCAGGTGTTATGAGAGCCCATGTTGCTCTGATAGTGGCCTTCAGCTCTTCTGAATTGTTGGGTCTGGCGTACTGCATCTTCCTCTTCACAATACCCCATAGATTTTCTATGGGGTTAAGGTCAGGCGAGTTTGCTGGCCAATCAAGGTAGTTTTGGCACTTTGTGCAGGTGCCAGGTCCTGTTGGAAAATGAAATCTGCATCTCCATAAAGTTCGTCAGCAGCAGGAAGCATGACGTGCTCTAAAACTTACTGGTAGATGGCTGCGTTGACCTTGGACCTCAGAAAACACAATGGACCAACACCAGCAGATGACATGTCATCCCAAACCATCACTGACTATGGAAACTTTACACTGGACCTCAAGCAACGTGGATTCTGTGCCTCTCCAGACTCTGGGACCTTGATTTCCAAAGGAAATGCAAAATTTACTTTCATCAGAGAACATAACTTTGGACCACTCAGCAGCAGACCAGTCGAGAGGCTTCTGACGCTGTCTCTTGTTCAAGAGTGGCTTGACACAAGGAATGTGACAGCTGAAACCCATGTCTTGCATACGTCTTTGCGTGGTGGTTCTTGAAGCACTGACTTCAGCTGCAGTCCACTCTTTGTGAATCTCCCCCACAGTTTTGAATGGGTTTTGTGTCACAATCCTCTCCAGGGTGCGGTTATCCCTATTGCTTGTACACTTTTTTCTACCACATCTTGTCCTTATCCTTCGCCTCTCTATTAATGTGCTTGGACACAGAGCTCTGTGAACAGCCAGCCTCTTTAGCAATGACCTTTTGTGTCTTGCCCTCCTTGTGCAAGGTGTCAATGGTCGTCTTTTGGACAACTGTCAAGTCAGCAGTCTTCCCCATGGTTGTGTAGCCTACAGAACTAGACTGAGAGACCATTTAAAGGCTTTTGCAGGTGTTTTGAGTTAATTAGCTGATTAGATTGTGGCACCTGGTGTCTTCAATATTGAACCTTTTCACAATATTCTAATTTTCTGAGATACTGATTTTGGGACTTTCATTAGTTGTCAGTTATAATCATCAAAATTAAAAGAAATAAACATTTGAAATACATCAGTCTGTGTGTAATGAATGAATCTAATATACAAGTTTCACTTTTTGAATGGAATTACTGAAATAAATCAACTTTGTCATGATATTCTAATTTTATGACTGGCACCTGTACTTTCTCCTCGCTCTATGAACCCACAGGTTCTTATTCCTGTTGCACCTGTTTTTTCAATTTCAGTTTTGGTTGGCAACAGAAAAAATATCATACGCTCACTTCATGCAGCCAACTTACCCAGTTTGTTGAACGTTCCCCCACATTAGTTCTAGGAAATTTTATAAAGTCAGCTGTTTTCAATGTTAGAGCGCTTGAAAATAGTAAATGATGTTATGATAACAGTTGTAGTACAGCCATTCTTATAGAAACTGCACCACCCAATTTTAATTTCTTAAATGTTTCTTGATCTAACAGGAGAGGTGCTGGTGTAATTTTATTACAGGATACTTTTCAGAGTAAACATGTGTCATTTGGTGATTTTCATTCCTTTGAGTATATTGTGCACTAATGAAGGGCTATCCCTGAATCTTACAGCTGTTTATTGACCTCCAAAAAGTTTTGCTAATTTTATTGATGATTTCTCAGAATTCTTGTTGTTTACTGTTATTGATTTTGACCACTTTGTTATCACAGGTACATATGACAGGGGGCCTAGTGAGAAGTTGTGGTATTGTGTATGGAAGTTGGAAGTGGCAGAGAAGTATGTATGAGCGGTACAGGATATCTATGAGGGAAGTGAGACTGTGGTGAGGTCTGTGGTAGGAGTGACTGATGCTTTTAAAGTTGAGGTGAGATTACATCAGTTATCGGCTCTGAGCCTTTTCATATTTGCAATGGTAATGGACAGTTTGACAGAGGAGATTAGAGAGGAGTCCTTGTGGACTATGATGTTTGCTGATGACATTGTGATCTGTGCTAGAGTAATGAGCAGGTTGAGGATACTCTGGAGAGGTGGAGATATGCTCTAGAGAGTTGAGGAGTGAAGGTCAGTAGGACCAAGACAGAATACATGTGTGTGAATGAGAAGGAGATCAGAGGAATGGTAAGGATGCAGAGAGTAGAGTTGGCGAAGGTGAATTAATTTAAATACCTGGGATCAACGGTACAGAGTAATGGGGAGTGTGGAAGAGAGGGGAAAAGAGAGTGCAGGCAGAGTGGAGTGTGTGGAGAACAGTGTCAGGAGGGATTTGTGACAGACTGGTTCCAGCAAGAGTGAAAGGGAAGGTCTGCAAGATGGTAGTGAGACCAGTTATGTTTTATGGGTTGGAGACAGTGGCACTGACAAAAAGACAGAGGTGGAGGTGGCAGAGTTAAAGATGTTAAGATTTGTGGCAAACCCTAATGGGAGCAGTTGAAGGAAGAAGAATTTTGACCACTTTGTTATCACAGGTGATTCCAACATCCATATTATTGATCCAAGTGACAGTTTTTCTAATGGAATATTTTCACTGTTTGACACTTTTGATCTGGTACTGCATGCGAATGGTCTTACGCATGCAAGAGGGCACACATTGGATTTGGTTATCAGTAAGTTTCTTTGCATGCCTACTGTAAATATTAATAACTTTGCCCTGTCAGACCACTTTTGCATTTTTTTTGAGATATCATTTGTTCTGATATTCAAAACAGATATGCATGTGTTAAAAAGAGATACATAATGGATAACACTGCTGCTCTGTTCACCAGTGCCTTACCTAAGACTAATAATTTAACTGCTGAGTCAGTAGATGTCATGCTTGATCATTTTAGCGTGGAAATTTTAAGGGTTATGGATACTAGCACCTGTTAAGAGCAAAACTACCTCTAGCAAGCTGAAAGTACCATGGAGTAACGCTTTATCAGTCCTTAATCAAAAAAGTAAATGTAGGAAGGCTAAGCATAATTGGGAAAAACATAAACTGCAGATATATTACGATATCTATAAGGAAGGATTATGTAGTTATAACTCTGAAGTGGCCAAGGCTAGAGAGTCATATTTCTCTAGGATCATTAATGGAAATGTCAAAAGTACGCGTGCACAGTTTGCCATTATTGATAAATGAACTAACCCTTAGTCTAAATCAGCATCTGATTTTTTTAACTGCTCAAAAGTGTGATGAGTTTGCTTTATTTTTCTGCCAAAATTTAGATTAATTTGATCAGCCATAAATTTAACTCAAACGAACACAGATCATCCTATATATGTAGTACCAATTTGGATAAATATGCCCACTTTATTGGAGTTTGAGGATAATGATACCAGTACTCTTCAGGAGATTATGCAGTGCTTGACATCTTCAACCTGCACTCTCGATATTTTGCCTGACAGGCTTTTTAAAAATTGTTTTTGGTACTATAGCAGCAGACTTGCTGCTAATAGTAAATACATCAATTAAAACTGGAATTTTTCCTAAAGCATTGAAGACTGCTATTATTAAGTCCCTTTTAAAGAAGAGTAGCCTGGATGTTGCAGTGCTTAGTAACTATAGACCAATTTCAGATCTTCCTTTTATAGTTAAGATTATTGAAAAAGCTGTCTTCTTACATCTCAACAAACTCCAATGGCTGTCTTGGTGATTTACAGTCTGCCTTCTGTCAACATCATACCACTGAGACAGCACTTATTAAAGTTTTAAATGATATTTATTTATATACAGACTCAAAACAAAACAGTTCTGGAATTGCTAGCCCTCAGTGCTGCCTCTGATACTGTCCACCACAGAATACTTTCAGAAAGGCTTGAAAACTGGGTATAATTATCTGGATTAGCTCTCATATGTTTAGGTCATATTTGAATGGCAGGGGTTACTTTGTGGAAATTGGTAATTATCAGTCTAAGCAGACAGAAATAACATGGAATGCCACATGGAGGATCTATTTTGAGTCCTCTTTTATTTAATCTTTACATGTCCCCATTTGGCAGATTGTTACAAGACAGCAATCTTAATTACCACAGCTTACATGGATGATAACCAGATTTATTTGCCTCTTCCTCCAAATTGTTCTGTTGATTCACTATGTGATAGCTTAAAGCTAATGAACATCTTGCTGCAGCAAAATTTCCTTCATTTAAATAAAGATAAAACTGAAATTATATTATTTGGCAATAAATAGGAAAGACTTAAATTGCTTCTTATTTACAGTCCAAGAAACTAAAGGCTAAAAACCAAGTCAAAAATCAAGTCAAAAATCTTGGGGTACTTCTGGATGCAATCTTAGTTTCAGTAATTATATTAAAGCAGTAACTAAATCTGAATTCTGTCATCTGAAGAACATTCGTGAAATCAGAGGTTTGATGTCAAAAAACAGACTTGGAGAAACTTATCTATGCCTTTATTTTCAGCAGAGTAGACTATTGTAATGCCCTTTTCTCAGGTCTATCCAAAAAGTCTATTAAAAAATTGCAGTTTGTTCAGAATGCTGCTGCCTGAATGCTTACCAAAATTAAGAAAAGTGAACACATTACTCCAGTACTAAGATCATTACATTGGCTTCCAGTTAACTACAGGACTGATTTTAAGATACTGGCTTTAGTATATAAGTCACTAAACAGCTTAGGACCAGAATACATCACAGAGATGCTAACTGTTTATAGACCCAATAGACATCTTAGGTCCATTAGAGCTGGATAGCTGGTTATACTCAGAGAGAACGAAACAGGGTGAAATAGCTATTTGCCATTATGCAACATAAAAATGGAACAATCTGCCAGAACCTGTTTGAGATGCCTCAACATTAAAAGTGTTCAAATCAAAATTAAAAGCATTTTTATTTTCCTGCGCATTTGATTGATTATATATTGTGGATTTAATTGATTGTTATTGAATTGTAACTATTTTTTTAATTTTATGTATTGTTTTAGCTTTGTCATTTTACTGTTGTTTTAAATACCATTTTGTAATTTTGTTTTCATTGCATTTTATTCTTATTATGTAAAAGCACTTTGAATTGCCTAATGGTACCAAATGTGTTATGTACATAAACTTGCTTTGCTTTGTTTTGCTTAAATAAGCTGACATATAGTTGCATAGTATTTTAATAGGTCCAGGTATAGGCTATTGAAAATAGTAACCACATTTTCAGATTCTACAACCAAAAGCTGACATTTTTAATAGTTAATGTTGAGCTCTCCATCTTTATATTGCCTTTGCCAGTTCTGTTGTACTTCAGGATATGAACTGCTTGGTCCCAATCATTTCTTTAGATTCATTTTTCAGATTTAATAAAGAAAGACATCAAATTGTATGAAACCAGTGTCGAGGGTGCCAGGGGCCATGACCCGGCCGGGACGCCTTGGAGGACCGGAAGTGGGCGTGTGCCCATCTGGGATCACGTGGGGGCCGCCTTCCTGGTTGCTTTGGGGGCCACGGGTTCAGGGTGTGGAAGCCCCACCCTGTAGGGGCCCGTGGTCACCACCAGGAGGCGCCCCAATGCCTTGGGGACCCTGGACCTCAGCACTTCCGCCACACCAGGAAGTGCTGGGGGGAAGAGAAGCAGGGACACCTGGAGAGCTTCCGGGAGAACAGCCGGCACTTCCGCCACACTGGTGCGTGTCAGCGGGAGATTGCCGGGGAGCACCTGGAGCTCATCCGGGTGTGGATAAAAGGGGCCGCCTCCCTTCATTCAGCGCAAGAGTCGGGAGCGGAGTGGACTGAGCTGAGTTGGAGAAGGCAAGGAGGCGGCCTGAAGAGAGTGAGAGAAAGGCATTGTGTGGCCAGGACTTTGGGGACTTTTGGGGTTTGTGGTGCACTTTGAACTTTATTATTGTAAATAAACGTGTGTTTGGGTGACAATGATGGTGTCTGCCTGTCTGTGTCCGGGTCAACCTCCACACCAGCCACAATTTTATACAAATTTAAAGTAAAGAACAGCAAGGTCATTTTTCAGAAAACTATGTTCACTTAATACTCAATACAGGCTTACAGTTATCCAACCTCCTTTTAAAAAATTACTTTAGCCCACTTGTAAGTAAAAGTGATGACCGTTTGCTTAGGACTGTTTCAGAATCCTCTATTGTTGGTAAGCTGATGATTGTTGAGGACAATACTTAGCACATAGAGAAGAGTTCTGAGCCATCATTATAAATTAACTCCAAAATGGGCATCCATTATTTACACGAGATGGCGCAGCTCCATGTGCTCTTGTTCAATAGAACATGGTTAATACAAAATGGCAGAGTGAAACTTCTACCTAGATCCATTTACTCTACCTATAATTGCAATAAGGATTTTCAGTTACACCAATTGGCATACAAATAAATGGTATATTTAACGTATATTCAATACTTAATGGCAGAGGTATATCCCACTTCCATTAGGTATAATGTAAAGTCCCAAAATAAATAAATAGTAAGAGTCATGGGTAAATGCATGGTTCATAGGAGTAAGAATTCACATGTGTAAAATGTTATTGGAGAACAACATATAAAGTTACATATTTTATATATGATCTCAATTTCTAATTTAAATGTGCTGGTACAAGTTATGTCAGAATGTTCTAGTTAAGCAGAGAATCAGTTTGAAGCACCTTTTTCTTTTCCCTTAGAATGTGTATTTTCTGTTCCATTTCTAATGCCTCTTGTTTTTTCCTACTGTTAGTTTAATGCAGTACTCGAAGTGTGTATCACTTGTATTTTATTTTACCATTTACAATAATAGAGAGATACTTTTTGTGTAAGTCTGCTTCATACAGTGCAGTTTCTCTTTAGCTGAAGTTATACTTGTTCTTAATTCATATTTTATCCTTTTGACTTTTTCCTCAACATTGCAATGTTTTTTTCATCACTGGTAAAAGTCAAATAAAACTTGAAAGGTAAAAAATATATATCTTACATTTGTTGTACTTGCACAGTACACTATCAGTCAAGCGGACTGACCTGTGAAGTTCTTCTTTTTTTTTTTTTTTTTTTTTTTTAAGACCGGAATACTTGCTGCTTAGAGCATGTTTTTACATTGTAAATGTTTTTGAATCTTTGTAATTAACATGTAGCAACTTTATTAATATTGCTTGCTAGATTTGGATATAGAAAAGCAAATTTATTTATAATGTATTTTTATTAATATTTTAGGAACTTATGGAAAATCGCCTTGTGCCTGTTTTGTGGCAAGTGATGGTCATTCTCTGAGACTGTATCAAGCTGTTACAGATGCTAGAAAGCTGTTAAGTGAAGTCTCTAATCCAGATATCTCAGTAAGAATGTTTTTATAGTATTGTAGTACTGATTATTAAATTTTATTAATATATTTGCCAGCTTGAATTTTGCTTTGTATCAGCTATACTTTATGTCTTTTTGAAGATGAGATGAGCATGTATTTATAGACTTTTGATTATGTGGCATGGTCATAGTCTTTTTTTTCTTTCTTTTTTATATAAATAAAACAGGTGTGTAAATTTGCCAGTATTCCAATTGCCTATAATTAATTTCCTGTTATAATTACTACATTTTCCCCAAATAATTCAATATTTTGCGGTCTTAAATAATTGCCTTTTGCAGACCTTTTTATATTTGTTTTTTAAGTGTGGTGTGTCACATTTCTGTGTTTACATTGCAAATCTGTTTACAATGAAATATCAGTCAGGCATGTTACCATTAATGTTTTGTTTTTTTGTGGGAAAAAGTGTACTTTTATTAAAATAAAAATATTAGGTTTTTTTCTGTATGTACAATATGATATTTACAATTTTCATTTTAGAAATCAGTTGGAGAGGTATTTCACATTGTAAGCCAGCAGTCCACTGCCAGACCAGGATGTATCATTGAACTTGAAGCTATCACAGAGCTTGTATGTAAAAGTATTAATTTATTAAAAATAGTAAATAAATATTTCTATGTGATTGAATTGCTTATATTTGAAAGTAATTTTCAACCTTATTTAGTTCTTTCTTGGCTGTTGGATCATCGATTTTTGTGCATCATTAGCAGTATCCACATTAGGTGAAAACATTTTAAGTATGAATATAAAGCAAATTTCATTTTCAGCTTGTAAATTAAAAAATAAAAATGCAGGTAATGTAACAGTAGTAATAACAAAACAGAAAACAAGCCTTGGCTGTTGTTTTATTTTCTGTGCAAAGGCAGAAGCATATGCATTTTAGATATCTCAGAAGAATTAATAATTTCTTGAGGAAACCATGTTCTATGATTGCTTGGCAGCAGCCGTAGCACCAAAAGTGTTTAAAGTTTTGTGTTCTATTTTATTATATTAATGAGATGAAACCACTTATGTTTATTGATATGTACCCCAAAAGATACATATTTTAAGACAATATTTCTGGTTAATACATTTGATAGCTGTTCTAAGTCCATAGAAAACTGCAACTGGACTCTGCTTAAATAATCCAAAGCTACTGTTTAGAACACAAAATTATGTGTATTGAATATAATGCAACATCAGTTTGTGAGACTAACCAAAACATAAAGTGTACGTATGACTATCAGGATTCAAAATGAACTTATTTGCTTTTCAGATTCAAGTTTTGATCCTTGAAAATATTTTTTTTAAATATTCAGCGTCACATGACTATTCTTTCAGATTATAAATCACGGCCTGAAATCTAAAAATATAATAAGAATACAGTAAGCTGTAACTGGATATTCATCTCATGAAAGATTAGGGAAAAATATCAAGTTACTCTTTTTGTGTTGGATAGAAATTGTGTATCATATAGGTGACGAGGTGCTTAATTCTGAGTTGCTTCCTATGTTGTGCTAGTGCTGTTCTCTTATGATCTGCTTTCCAGCAACCCAGAATTAGATTAAATATTTGTGAGAATGTATTTATGTACAGTTGAAAAGCAGTTTACATGATAATAGAGAACCTTGTTAAAATATTGAACAAGGAAAGAAAGAATATGATAAACATCAACATATATTGCATTATATGATACCTGTATTTAACCACCATTGCAAAAGGGGTGGAGGTTATAAACCAGTTTGAACAAAGCTGAAAAAGTCATTTTCAACCCAAAATGTAATGCTTATTTATGTGGTGAAGCAATACATTTTAAAGATGTACTTGATGGTAATTCAAATAGATTAAAGACGTTTTACTTATTAGTAATTAGTGTACAAACTATTCTTTAGTAGATACATTTTGCCAGCATGTATGTCAGATTGCAGTGATTATTTTAAAAATTTTATGTATTGTACATGTTCATTGAACTGTAAAATGTAAATGATAGGCTGGGTATATAGATATGCATTATCTTTTTTATAGAGAGAGAACTTCTTGCTTCAAAACATTCTTTTACTTTGATTTTATAGTATGGATGTGAAACACAGCTTCTTCATGTGTTTGAAGAAGATATTCTAGGAGGCAATAAAATAGAAGAAAACATTGATCAAGTCGATGAAGGGCATAATTTACATAAAGGTATGTGTTGCTTAATATTTTATTTAAACAGTAACATTCCAATACAGTATATGCAGTATATTAAAACAGATTAAAGTATCTGTGAATTTCACAGTTTTCAAAAGTTAAAAAAAATTAAAAACTGTTTTGCCAGACTGGAAAAGTATGAAACATCTCATTTAACTAGTGGTAAAGACAGTCAAAATGGGATCCCTGAAATCTTTCAGAGATGTGTTTCCAGGTCATGCATATATTGCACAATGTCTCTGTGCGTATATTGGTTGGCCATTGTATGTTAGGCACTTATTGTTAGTATGTATATTAGTTTTCTCTATGAATGCATTTTATGCACATTTCTTGTACTAGTTATTTTGTATTTGTTAACTTTTTCTTTACTAGGCACAGAAGAATGTTTCTCTCAAAGGTTTTATTTGGTGGTAATTGAATTTACCCAAACTTGTCGTTCATTATTGCACATGTGGCTTCTGCATCTGAAATCAGCCAAGATTGTTATAGGTATGTATATTTGGTGTTTTGCTTCATTTAACTATGGGTTTTTTGATTTTTTTTTTTGTTTTTGTTTTTGTTGACACACTTAAAGGGCTGTTTAAATTAATGGCCCCAGAATAGGGGCCATAATTTTTTCCTCAAAAACCAATAAATGCATAACTAGCCTTTCAGTATTTTTAGTTATTTATGTAACTTCGAATGGAATTAAATGATCTGAAATTATGTAAAGATTTTAAAATAATTTTGTATTTACTTTCCACTAATTACAGTATATGGCACAATAATACAGTGGTACCTCTTCTTTCAAATGATTCTAACTTCAAATGTTCCAGAGTTAAAATGCTAAATTTGAAAGAAATATGATCCGGAGTTTGGATGATGCTTCTATGTTCGAACTGTGCGTGCAGTGAAAGAAATACAGCAACAGAGTAGTAAACTGCAAACTTGTAAATACTTGGGAGTGCAGCTGGATGATAAATTGGACTGGACTGCCAATACTGATGCACTGTGTAAGAAAGGTCAGAGCCGACTATACTTCCTTAGAAGGTTGGCATCCTTCAACATCTGAAATAAGATGCTGCCGATGTTCTACCAGACGGTTGTGGCGAGCGCCCTCTTCTATGCGGTGGTGTGCTGGGGAGGCAGCATTAAGATGAAGGATGCCTCACACCTGGACAAACTTGTTAGGAAGGCAGGCTCTATTGTAGGAATGAAGCTGGACAGTTTAACATCAGTGGCAGAGCGACGGGCGCTAAGCAAGCTCCTGTCAATCATGGAGAATCCACTGCATCTACTGAACAGTGTCATCTCCAGGCAGAGGTGTAGCTTGTCTGTCACTGTCCTGCTCCACTGACAGACTGAGGAGATCGTTCCTCCCCCACACTATGCGACTCTTCAATTCCACCCGGTTTTGTATCAGTATACTGCTGCTGGATTATGTGAATTTCCCCTTGGGATTCTCTCTCTCTCTCTCTCTCTCTAGCTAGCTGCTGTTACAGGAATACAACCACCCCTCATTCCTGCGATTTTCTTTTACCAGAGTTTCTTGTCCTGCCAGTGAACTGTGCCGCCCGCTAGCTTGATAGCTGTATTCGGAAAGAGTGAATGAAGCCAGGTCTCTGTAATTGGCAGAATGCAACTGTCCTCATCAGTCTTATTCACTGCAACCTGTAGCTTGAGTTCATCCTTATTATTTGTGAGGGATCTTGGGTTGATGGGATAAATGGCAGGAAAAGGCGGCTCCATAGCCTTGCCATGCCAGCATTCTAGCCCTGTAGACCAGCTTCTGCCTCCTGTCCCTGTGCCGCCTTCGGCTCCTGCCTGTGGGGAGGGTGATCCACAGGGAGCCCTGTCGCCTGGCTGTGTCTGCTGGGATGTTGTGGAAGCAAAGAAACTCAACTGTAACAATCTGCTCGCTGCATAGTACTATTTTTTAGGAGATTGTGCTGGCTGTAGACATTTTTCGCCCAGCAGTATGTCGTTATGACGAACAGCAACACATACACAAATATTTAGGGCATTTATGCAATTTTTACCTTAAATTATGTGTATTTGCTGTTGGAAAGTTTATCAAAATGGTTATTGTATAGGGTCTGGGAAAGGATTAATTCACTTTCCATTATTTCTAATGGGGAAAATTGATTTGGACTTCAAATAATTCAGAGTCCAAACGGCATACTGAAATAAATTAAGTTCGAAGTATGGGTCACCACTGTATTTCTTTTAGGTATATTAATCTTACTTTACTTATGTATAAATGTTATTTAATTATATTTTATTGTGCTTATCTCTAATATGTTTATTACAAAATTTTAGGTATTAAGGGGCTACTTCTAGATTACTTTTTATTATGATTTTTTTTATGGGGTTATTGTGGGGCACTATTTAATTACTGGGACCAGAGTACCAAATTCCACTTCTGCATATGAATGTTGAAATGACAATAAAGATCCTTGATCAGTGTTGACAATTTTATGACATTTCTTTCACAATTCACCTTTTCATCCATATGTGATTAATTCAAAAAAACTTTTAAGCAATTTACATCCTCATTTATATCACACATTTCAACTACAAATCTTAGTACACATTACTGTAATAAGATATGTGGGAACATAGTACTGTATCAGTGGACATGAGTGCCCTATCAGGACACATACAGTAAGTACTTTCCATTTTCAAATGACACAATGTGTATTCAAATGGAATTCAGTTTATTTTAACAAACCACATCTTGCTTACTGTGTGAGTAAAATGACATTTCTTTGATCTAGCAGTAGCAGTGATGTTAGGCTCAATGTGCAGGCAGTTATGCAAGTGCACACAATGAGGGATACTTGATCTCTTACCTAAATGGCATTCATCAGCGAGAATGCTGACTCTCATGTACACATTGAGTCAAATATTGCTCATAGTTGAAAAAGGGAATTTCTCCTGTCTTCTGTATCATTTGTTCAGAACTTTCTGGACTCTGCCAGTCACAATGGTTGTCACAGGTCATCTGGTGACTATATGTAAGTGAGTTCCAGTTGTAAAACACGTCATCCAGTGATACGTTCTGTTGCTTTGTACACTCTTCTTCAACATTCATTATGAAAGGGTATTTTAGAAATCTCATCATTTTGGTGGGTTTGCTGAAATTGCCAAAGCAAATGGCAAAATTGGTTCTCAATTCCTCTAAAAACTCTCCATCACCTGACAACACTGTACCTGAGAGGTGACAGTCATTCTGACAGGACATAAATGGGCAGGGGAAAGCCACAATTTTTTTTTCCGTTTTAATAAATACATGGAGTCTTTTTTTTCAAAAGAGTGGTTGATAGTTTTATCTATGCCTTGCAGCTCGGTGTTTTTTTTTTTCACTTGATAAAATATAATGGTAAATTTGTTACTCTGTATTAGGGAAAGAAGTGTTGCCTTTAATTTTAAATAGGGCTACATTGCATAGCACAAGAATTTCCCCAGATTTTTTGACAAATATCATCAGAGCCTATTAGTAAGTTTATGTCAAAGCTAGAGTGGATTGTCTTGAGTTACTGCCTTCACAAGTTATATTCCTTTGTCACTGATAAATTCTCATTGCACTTGTTTATTTGATATTTGGACTAACGTCTTTACATGTTATACACTTTACGTCGTTATTAGTATAACATGGAAAAACTTTCTGCTTTAGGTATGTAAATCAAATTCTTTTTTTTTCCTTTGTTATATGCTTGACTAAAAGTGCATGTGTTTATTTGATATTTGAACTAGCGTCTTCACACATTATACACTTCACATCATTATTAGTATAACATGGAAAAACGTTCAGCTTTAGGTATGTGTTCAGCATTTCCTTTCATCTTACAGTTACCCAGATCTTTGTATACACAGAACACACATGAAATGCATGTGTTCCAAATAATGATCTATACTAATAAA
>JANRMT010062836.1:9813810-9840501 GCA_026402145.1 Polypterus bichir lapradei
TTTTATGATTGATTTTTCGGGTTTCAAGACCTGACTTATATGTGAGTATATATGATACATCCTTGTATAATCCCCACACCCCTGTCATTTACTGTTAAATTTTGAGAAAAGACTAAATATTGTATAGGGGTTCCTTTTTACTTTCTCATGTATGAAATATAGGGAAAGTATTGGAATCCTCCAAATATTCCATATCGAGATTTTGATGAATCTCGACATTTTAGACCTTCCTGAGTTTGAAAAATACCATTTTTGGAATTATGTCTGTGTGTCTGTCTCTGCCTCTGTGTGTGTGTGTATATGTAAACATGATAACTTGAGTACGCTTTCACTTAGGTCAAACAAATTTTCCATCCATCCATTTTCCAACCCACTGAATCCGAACACAGGGTCACGGGGGTCTGCTGGAGCCAATCCCGGGCAGGGTGCCAACCCACCGCAGTCAAACAAATTTTGCATGCAAAAATTATGTTGGTACAAAATGTAGATTTCTATCTACTTTTGGGCTATTTCCATTAACCTTTTATTCATGCAACTGCAGATTCCGGTTCATTCAACTTTACTTTTATAATAAGTATATTTTTAACTGATTTGATTTGTTGTTGATGTTTTTTTTAATGTACATCTATACTAATAAAAGGCAAAGCCCTCACTCACTCACTCATCACTAATTCTCCAACTTCCCGTGTAGGTAGAAGGCTGAAATTTGGCAGGCTTATTCCTTATAGCTCACTTACAAAAGTTAAGCAGGTTTCATTTCGAAATTCTACACGTAACGGTCATAACGGTCGACAACGTCCGCCATGTTGAACTTTCTTATTTATGGCACCATCTTCATGAAATTTGGTAGGCGGCTTCCCTGCGCTAACCGAAACCGATGTATGTACTTATTTCGATGGTATGACGCCACTGTCAGCCGCTATATTGAACTTTCCAACGTCACTAATTTTCCAACTTCCCGTGTAGGTAGAAGGCTGACCCCATCTTCACGAAATTTGGTAGGTGGCTTCCCTGCGCTAACCAAAACCGATGTACGTACTTATTTCGGTGGTATGACGCCACTGTCGGCCGCCATATTGAATTTTCCAAACATCACTAATTCTCCAACTTCCCGTGTAGGTAGAAGGCTGAAATTTGGCAGGGTCATTCCTTACAGCTTACTTACAAAAGTTAAGCAGGTTTCATTTCGAAATTCTACGCGTAACGGTCAACAATGTCCGCCATGTTGAACTTTCTTATTCATGGCCCTTCTTCATGAAATTTGGTAGGCGGCTTCCCTGCGCTAACCGAAACCAATGTACATACTTATTTCGGTGGTATGATGCCACTGTCAGCTGCCATATTGAACTTTCCAATGTCACTAATTCTCCAACTTCCCGTCTAGGTAGAAGGCTGAAATTTGGCAGGCTCATTCCTTACAGCTTACTTACAAGAGTTAAGCAGGTTTCATTTCGAAATTCTACAGGTAACAGTCATAACGGTCGACAACGTCCACCATATTGAACTTTCTTATTTATGGCCCCATCTTCACGAAATTTGGTAAGTGGATTCCCTGTGCTAACCGAAACCGATGTACGTACTTATTTCGATGGTATGACGCCACTGTCGGCCGCCATATTGAATTTTCCAAACATCATCTAATTCTCCAACTTCCCGTGTAGGTAGAAGGCTGAAATTTGGCAGGCTCATTCCTTACAAATTACTTAAGGAATTTGGAGTTAAGCAGGTTTCATTTCGAAATTCTACGTGTAACGGTCATAACGGTTGACAATGTTCGCTATGTTCAACTTTCTTATTTATAGCCCCATCTTCACGAAACTTGGTAGGTGGCTTCCCTGCGCTAACCAAAACCGATGTACGTACTTATTTCAGTGGTATGATGCCACTGTCGGCTGCCATATTGAAGTTTCCAACATCACTAATTCTCCAACTTCCCGTGTAGGTAGAAGGCTGAAAATTGGTACTTATTTCGGTGATATGATGCCACTGTTGGCCGTCATATTGAACTTTTCAACGGTCTTTGTTACTTATGGGCCCATCTTCAAGAAATTTGGTACGCGTGTTCCCTGCGCTAACTGAATCCTACTTACGTACATATATACGTCCATAGCCTGCAGCTCGGTCACCGTGTGAGGTGGCGTTGGGTCCCCCATCCCAACGCCTCCCACGTTGTTGGCTGCCTGCCTATATAAGGCTGTCTGTCGCTCCAGTCTGTACATTCCCTTCCTTGCTTCGCCACGGTATTCACGTCTCCCTGCTGATAACTACAGCCTTTTTATTTAATCCACGGCTTCTCCGCTGTTTTATTGTTCATTTATTACGATTATAGTTATTGTGTAGGTATTTTAGACTTACTTTACATTGTTCAGGTACCCATTTCCTTTATCATTCCAACCGTACCCCCATTAACATGTCTATCGAGGTGATCACCATCGATCAAAGAACTGTCACTTACCAATTGATTTCCATGCCCGGAGATGGCACCTGCCTTTTCCATTCTCTTTGTTACATATTGCACGGCCATATCAGGCTCACTGTTGATATCTGGAGGAACATTGTGTCTTATGTTTTGAATGACTGGGACAGGTTCAAGGTGTGGACTGATGCCGGTACAGGAGATAATTATACTACACAGGAGCACTAGAAGAGTGATATGCTTAAGTGTACCGAAATGGCCAAATATTTTACACCTTTGGACAACCGCCAATGCCTCTTAAACATCTTAGATTCACAGGTGACGATTTCAGTAGTGGACACTTTGATGTTTAAAAATGTTTAAACTCTCAAAGCTGGCTGTGAAGTTATCAATGAAACTGGTTGTATACTTACAACGCTTGACAGATGCCGAATGTCTCTTTAACACAAGTCCTAAAAATACTGTCGTAATTGAAACAAATCATGAAACTCAAACCGATTATGACAGCAGCAATCCAAGCTGTGAGATTTGAAACAAGATTACTGTTCACCTGGCCAACTGTAAGTTGCATGCTCAAGAGTAAGCTCAGTGCACAGCTACAGCTTGGTCATATTACAACTGGAGGGCTGAACTGACAACGTGGCATACAAAGAGATCCTTAACATATAATTATTGGTATATTTTCCCTCAGTTTTAAAAAGGTTTAATTGTCTTCTTAATAAAAATTTTAAGGCAGTACTTCGCTGCTGCGAAGCGCGGATATTTTGCTAGTAATATAATCATTGTATTGTAGTTTACTCCTGAAATATCCATCCCCATATCTGAGTATGTTAGAAAGTCTAGGGGAAACCACTCCCGATTTTGTTTTTTTTTTTTTTTTTTTTTTAATTTTTTTTATAGTTTTACACAGTTGCACAGACAGACATATATTATGTGGCCACTTTATTAAGTATAGTACTTTAAGCCGTGCTATACACCATGCTTTTGAACCGTGTTTTAAACAAATCTAGAAGGCACCTAATGATTATGTTTGTAAATCTGTAATATAAAATACAGAACACTTTGACTTTCAATTTTGTTATGCTCAAGTTATTTTAATTTTCACACAAAAGAGTTGTCTAAGTCAAGGATACACAGTTCTATCCATGGAGAATGTTAAAGGCAGCAGGTTTTCATTTTAATCAGTCTCTTAATTTAAAATTTTAATTGTAACTGAACAAAATTTTTGGACTGACCTCTCTGGTTCTATATTTGATATATGAATTTATAAAAAACATGAGTCATATATAGCAAAATGCTAACTAATTTTAGAGTAGCATGATTATATTTTTTCCTTTTGGCCCTGTATTAATTTTTTTCCCCAAAACTGCTAGCAGTTTGTGTTGATAAAGCCTTAACCGTTTGTCAACATAAATACAAGGAACACAATGCCAAGCTACATTCTTTGTAACCATGGACTAAGTTTGGTAATCAGAGTAATGTAAAAAACAAAAGCTGGTTAAGTGCAATCCTGTGGCTGGAATTGTTGAAGTCAAGTGTAAATATCACAGTACTGATCTCATGTAGTCTTACTAACCATATTTCTTTCTGCTCTATTACTTTTTCTCAGGTTTAGAAGACTTGCAGTGTAGCTTCTGAGAAGTGTTTAGTGCAAGACAATGTGCATTTCTGATATTGGGTGTTGCAGGGTAATGTTTTGTTTTTTCGTAAGGTAGCACTATAAAAAGAGAATATTTGCAGTGGAAATGTGCTTCTTCAGCTTTCATCAGCATGGTATCATTGCTTTGAAATGCTTGATTAAAAATCATATGATTGTGTGGCGTAGTGGCAGTATAGCCTATTATATACAAAGGAATTTCTGCTTAATGAATATCATGGTATAACTGTATTAGCCTGTATGACATTAACACTAGAATTACCAGAGCCTACGAAAAAACTCGTAGATCCGTCCCACCTTAAATCGCTTCTCACCTCTCCGTCAGTGTCTTTTGTCCTGTAAATATGTCGATAAGCAGCAAACAACAAGCAGCCTGCTATCACATCCCTCCACCCCGCACAGTTTTCTCAGCTCAAGTTTGTTTACCTGCGTGTCAGTTGCTTAGAGTTGCTTAGAGTGAGAAGTCAAGCAAAATGACACCTTTTTTAAATACTATATAGTTATTTGGAACACTTGCATTTCAAGTGTGTTCCGTGTCTACAAAGATCTATGTAAACACATTGTTAAAACAGAAATATTTTTCATGTTTTAGTAATAACTGACAAACTGTAGAAATGAAGTGCATAATGTGTGAAGCCTGAAGTCCAAATATCAAAGAAACACTTTCACAAAAGGTACAAATATAACAGAACAAGTGCGCTTTTATTCAAAAACATAACTGCAGACAAAGAACCCGCATTAGGGTGCAACATTGACACGCATTTCCTACGACTGCTTTGGTGGCGCAGCACTATCAACTGTTGACTGGTAATCAAAACTTCACGGGTTCAATCCCGGACGAGTCTGTTTTGAGAAGTGAGCTGCTCGTATTCTTACTATTTTAGAATAAAAGCATACATTTGATTCCAGTCTGTAACAGCCGGTGTAATTTATGATACTTGTAAAGGTTAGCTTTGTTTTTTTTTTAAATTCAGTTTTATTCTCTCAGTCGCGTTCACGATCCCATCCCCCCCCCCCCCACCCACATTTGACACTGCACATAGTAACGATGAGTTGCAGAGAAGCATTGTGATTAATTATATCAATCAACATCTTGTTTGGAGTTCACAAATTATTAATGCTATTCATAGTAGAAAACAAAACAGTCACAAGTGCTTGCAGACATCTGTTGCAGCATCTAGGTATGAGATATCTAGTTTATTAATTTTTGTGACAGTGTCTTTAGGGTTAATGGACCCTTTAATAAATAAATTTTAGCTTCAAAATAAAGACAAAGTGAATCAAGTCTACGGTCGGATTATAGAAGAGCAGAAACCTGAGTAAGGGTGCATAGGATACAAAAGGATTTGAATGAGTATCCCTTGTAGTTCACACAGTTGTTTGTACTTAATTGAAGGAGAAAATAGAAACTCCTGCACAACTATCTAGATCTGGCAGTCGGTGTACATTCTGAAAGACCAATTGTAACTTCAAACAAGTTAAAAGTATTTGTGAGCACAAGTAAGGTAATAGGTACAAATCAGCTATCGTCAAAGCCTTGCACTAAAGGACATTTAGGTAAGAGTTGCAGTGAAGGAGCTCTGGTTGAGCTGAAAATCCCATATCCAGAGTTTAAAATATTACCATGATGATACTGAAGTTATGAAGCTGAATCCAAAGGGTAACATTTGTATCTGAATGGTGTGTGACATGTATGGTACAAATGTAATGTTTTACACCACCCAGGAAATGCCATCCTGTTCGTCAAATACTGTGGTGGTAACAGCAGTCACAATTTCTAGGAATACCATTCAATAGCTGGGCCTAACAGTATTGTTGGAAAAAATATAATTAGGTCACAGCACATATCAAAACTAGACTTCTAGAGCAAAACAGGGACTGAGAATTATATTTTTCACTTTAGTAGATAAATAATCCAGAATGCACTACGAAAGTAACACTACACTGTTTTACAATGACTAAATTATATGGCCTTGAGTGGTCCGTGCTCAGTGCTGACCTCAAAGGAACACTCTGTCCAATAATCTTTTTATCGGTTCCATACTCCACTGTGTTTGTGGAAATATTTTTTAGTATCATATTTTCATGGAAAATGGAGATAACAAAGTTTCTCATAAAATAGTGTTCAGTGAGAAGACGGCGGGGCGAAAGCACAGGAGCAACAAATATTGAAGTTTCCATGAAAACAAATGTCAAGTTACTTGTGTTGCATAATACACTTGTTAGTTATCCAGTCATATGCTTAGAATATCCAAATTATATAGCTATCCAGTCATATGTTCACAATGTCCAAAGTATGTATTTTTGTTAAAATACTGTTAATAAACACTTCTGGAGAAGAGCATTCAAACAGGATTAAGCTTTTCAATTGAAGACCTGTTGCTCATGAGCTCTGTCTTCACAGAACTAGTTTCTCAGTTTAATGTTGAATGTGAGTATAGGGATGAGGTTTAAGATTGGCAAACTTAAGGTAAATTCCCATCATCTTGCAACTGAACAGAACTTTCTGCTTTGTCATAGAGACCATTGTGTATCTGATACTGTTTTCTTATTGTAGAGTCATAATCACTGATATTAGCCAAGATGAGAGAGACCTACAGGTCTTTGAGTAATGTTTCAAAGTTCTTTGAATAATATGGTTCTGCATGTGGTTCGCAAATGCCTATAATAATCTGTATTTGCAATTTCATTTTGTTGGTAAAGTTAGATTCATAATCAGGCCTGATCGTTAACCAATCTCACCCACAATAGCCTCTTAATTTTATTTACATTCACTAACCACAGAATAAGTATTTCAGACCTAAAGCTTGTGTATTTCATTACCTTGAGCACAAATTCAATAACTGACAAGTCTTGGCAATATTTGTCTTCTTTCAAGCCATGTGTACTACTGCAATATAAATGAGCAAAAATTCTCATCAAAATCAATGTAAAAATATGCAGTGAAGCAGAAGAATGTTTGGGACTAGATGGGGAAAATACTATACGTTTTACTGCATTGTGATACTCATCTATCTGGTATCTCACATTAGTGACAGCAAATAAATATTGTACACTGTACTGTACAGCCTTTGAAAGTGATTTAAGTTACTGGAAGTACTGTATTTATCTAATTATTTTAATTTTCTGTTAATTTTAGCAGAAAGACAAGAAAAAACAGAAAATAAATTTTTGATAATCCCTCAAGAGGAACCAAGCAACATTTCTCCAGAAAAATCACCGTCTCCACAGTCTCAGTTGTTCAAGGCCTGTAGAGCTAATTTACAGAGTGCTAGTAGGCTTACAGTCACATCTGAAAGAGTTTACAGCCAGGAAATGAATCTACCTGATGGAGTGGAAATTATTACTGCAACACCCTCAGCAGGTCAGACTTACCACTGGCATTTTTAATGTGTTACTTCACATTCAGACTTAATAAGTAAGCAGTTTAACATGAAAGAATGCTAAAATAACCTGAAGACTCATCTAAACTGATTATTCCTGCTATCCTTATGTATATATGACTATATAAAGCCCTTAAATTTATTTTGGGGAAAATGGATTTGGTGGCAGTACCTTTTTAAGAAACATCTTTTTATTTTGGTTTATCCACTAAAGTTTCTCTGAACATGTAATATGAAGTTTTTTTTTTTTTTTTTATGTGCTTATATAGGACACCTGAGTTCTTCATCCCTGCACCCAACAGGTCTTTCACCCTATCTTTTGGCGACTGCCTGTTCAGATGGGAAAGTTCGATTTTGGAGATGCAGAGTGGATTCTGGACATTTAATTTATGATAGTGAAAAATCTGTGAATAACAGTCCTGCATATGTATGGGAGGAATGGCCACTTCTTGTTGAAGATGGTTTCCCAAATAACAGTGAAATCAGAGTGTTGGGAAGACCAGTGGAAGTTAGCTGTTGTAATACAAGCCACATTGCTGTGGCATACAAAAGTGCCTCTTCCTATAACACAGCTAGAGACTTTACAATGCATGTTGGAATATTTGATTGTGAATCAACAGGTGGTTCACAGTGGGTTCTGGAACAGACACTTACCCTTGATGAACAAAGCACAATTTTAGACCCTAGGATAAGCATTGATAGTAATTTAACAGTGTACAACAAGCAAGATGTATATTTAAATGAGATTTGTCCAGTGTCCACTACTAAGCATTTAGTTCATTTGGACTGGGTGTCACGAGAAGATGGTTCACATATTTTAACTGTTGGTATTGGCTCCAAACTTCTGATGTTCGGCCAGATTTCTAGGCATATGCCAGATCAGAACGCCAAAGAAGCACATATGGCTTCAGCCTCTCCTTTGTGGGAATATGCAAAAGACCAACCTTATTCAAAATTTATTCTTTTAAGATCAGTAGATCTTGTTTCTTCTTTTGAAGGAGCATTGCCTTTACCAGTATGCCTGTCATGGGTGAGAGATGGTATTCTTGTTGTTGGAATGGACTGTGAAATGCATGTTTATTCACAATGGCAACCCCCTTCTAAATCTGAATATTTGAACATGGAGATGGACTCTAGCAGCACCCCATCATTAACAACATCATTGAAACTAGGCCAGAGCAGCACTTTAACCCCACAACCTTCTAAAAGGAGTCTTACAAGATCAATGACTAGTCTTGCTCAAAAGCTCAGTGGTAAAAAGACTATGTATGACCTTCCTTTTGAGATGGAGGACTGTGGTCTGTTTGAAGCTGCACATGAGTTATTCCCAACTTTGCCTCAGTATCATCCAGTGCAGTTAATGGAGCTAATGGATTTGGGAAAAGTTCATCGTGCTAAAGCTATTTTATCTCACTTGGTGAAGTGTATTGCAGGAGAGGTTGTGGCTCTGAAAGATAATAGCACAAATCAAGAGCGAAGACTTCGGTCACTGACAATCAGTGCTAGTGGAAGCACTGCAAGAGACCCAAAGACATTCAGTAAAACAGAAAATACAGACTATACAGAGATAGACTCCATTCCTCCTCTTCCACTATATGCTCTTCTATCAGCAGATCAGGAAGTATCTCCTAGGGCTGTTGAAAAACCAAACAGCAGTGTTTCACATAATAGAAATCAGGAATCCAAAAAAGATGATTATGATGAGCTGTTTCAACTTTCTTCTGTTCCTGATGAGCTTAGCTTTAGTGATAGTGATGGAACAGACACTAAACCAACTGTTATTGACCTTTCTCAATATAGTCCTACATATTTTGGACCAGAGCACGCTCAAGTTCTGTCTAGTCATCTCTTACATTCCAGTTTACCTGGGCTTACACGAATGGAGCAAATGTGTTTGATGGCTTTAGCTGATACTATTGCAACCACTAGTACTGATATTGGAGAGAGTAGAGACAAGAATCAAGGTAAGGATTTGATCTTTATTTTCTGCATGAGATCTGTGTTGCATCTTTAGAGTACAGTAATCCCTCCTCGATCGCGGGGGTTGCGTTCCAGACCCCCCGCGATAGGTGAAAATCCGCGAAGTAGAAACCATATGTTTGTATGGTTATTTTTATATATTTTAAGCCCTTATAAACTCTCCCGCATTGTTTATAAATATTCCCCGCAGAGTTATACAGCATAATCCCTTTGTATTCTCTTAGATATTAGGTAAGATTCATTGAAATTCTGTATATAAACACACTGTTTATATACAGTAAAACCTAAATATTATTTTAAAGATATTGAGTGTCTCTGATATCACATATGTTACAGCCATTACGATAGACAGGTCACCAGCAATAAATACGTACAATGCAAGAAAAATAGTATACAGTAAATGTGTGTACAGTGACACTAAACATACGTACATGTACTAAGCACTGTAAGAAGAAAATTAATTATGGTTACTCTCCAACAATGACACGATGACTTGTCCGATAACAATGAGTTTAATTTTACTGCACAATAAAGGAGAGCGTTACAGCCCTTGTAAAGGAGCCACTTCAGGCGATTGTGTAGCACTGCCGTTGTTCTTCTTCTGGCAGTCTTCAATCCAAATCCCTAAAGCAGATTCCATCCAGACTACTGCCTTATTACATCCACTTACAACTCGTTTTGCACCCTGGTTAAAAGGACACTGCAGCCGTAGATCTTATATTCCTTTCCTACTTTTTAAATAAAAAGAATCGTAGCCTTCAACAAATCCAAAATGTTTACCTTTTCGGCAATCGTTAACATCTTCTTCTTGCGCTTGGGCACGGCCCGTGAAGCAGTAGCAGATTGTTTTGGAGCCATAATGAAGGGTTGACTATGCACAAAGATAAACACTAAAGAGCACAACTCTTTACACAGCGAAACACGTTGATGCTGAATGAGTGAGACGAGACTTCCTGGTTAACACTGCATTCAGCACGCAGGAGCTCAACTGCGTGCTCTGATTGGTTAGCTTCTCAGCCATCCGCCAATAGCGTCCCTTGTATGAAATCAACTGGGCAAACCAACTGAGGAAGCATATACAGGAAGTAAAAAGACACATTGTCCGCAGAACCCGCGAAGCAGCGAAAAATCCGCGTTATATATTTAGTTATGCTTTCATATAAAATCCGCGATAGAGTGAAGCCGCCAAAGTCGAAGCGCGATATAGCGAGGGATTACTGTAATTTAAATTGTGTGTGTACATGCAAATCTGTATGTGTATGTACAGTATGTATAAATATATTTATATATGTATGAATATATAATTCTCTTTTTAATTTAAGGCAGAGAAACCCTAGATGAATGTGGTTTAAAGTTTCTTTTAGCTATGCGTCTTCACACTTTCCTGTTGACCTCTCTACCTCCTGCTCACAGAGTACAACTTACACATCAAGGTAAGTAGTACCGGAATGAGTATTTGTTTATTTATGGATAAATATTTTAACTTGTGTATTTCTTAGTAGCCATTATAGGAATTATTTCAAGATCTAAATTTATTTTAAAATAATTTCTTTAGTTTTGCTAACACATCTATTTAATTAACTACTGTATTCTAATATATTTTATACTGAATTCTAATATGAAGTTTAGGTGCCAGGAGAGGAATGGGTTATGCAGCTAAAATTCTTAACAAATCTTAACAAAAAGCACAATGTGATGAATTCATGGAGGTAAAAAAAAAAATTGCACCGACAAATATGTGAAGATGAACAATATGCTCACAGAGGTGGGATTAAAAAATCATCTTAAAAGATAAATGATATAGCAGCCAGCCTCTGGAGCTGACCCCCATCTGACTAAACCACCAGTGGTGCTTTGTATAAACTCTGAGCCAGGGTGTTTCCCTAGATAAAGTAGAACTTGACAAATCCACGAAACATATAACAAAAAGGACAAAAGCATATTTAACACTAGAATGCGTGAAGCCTTTGAAAGAAGTCGTAATCCCGGACCACCTTAAATTTCTTTGCGCCTCTCCATCAGAGTCTTTTGTTTTGCAAATGTGTCGATCAGCACAAGCTGCAAGCAGCCTGCTATCCCATCCCACTGCCACAGCTCAAGTCAGACAAAAAGTTCTTCCAGCTCGAGTCTGTTTATCTGGGTGTAAAGTGCCTGGAGTTGTATAGGGTAAATAATATATCGTTATTTGGAACACATCCATTTCATGTGTGTTCCATGTGTACAACGATCTAGGTAAATGTAGGATGACAGGAAACGTGAGGAAAGAAATGTTGAACACATAGCTAAAATAGAAACTTTTTTCATGTTATATTACTAATGACAAAATTTTGACATGAAGTGTATAATGTGTGAAGACTGATGTCCAAATATCAAATAAACACTTTCACAAAAGGTACATATATAACAAAACAAGTTCACTTTTATTCAAGAATATAACTGCCAAGAAAGAAATTGGTTTAGGGTATGATGCTGACATGACTGCTTGGGTGGTGCAGAGGTAAGAACTGCCTACTTATAACCAAGAGGTTGTGGGTTCGATTCTGGCTTCTTCTGAGATTTACCGTTTTGAATAGTAAGCTGCTCTTATTGTTACTATTATAGAATAAAAACATACATTTGATTTGAGTCTGTAACAGCCAGTGTAAATTTATGGTACTTGTAAAGTTAGTGTTTTTTTTTTATTCAGTTTTATTCTCTCAGTCTTGTTCACGCTCCCACCAATCTGACACTGCTGTTTTTAAATAAAGACGTGCTATAGCAGAGGTGAACTCAGATGAGGATGAAAAAATAGTTAGTGTACTTCGTTGTTAATGGTAGTACAGTGCTAAGAGCTGCTGACTCATAATGAAGAGGTCACAGGTTTGAGCCTTGCCACTTCTCAAAATTAACTTTTTGAGTAGCAAGCTGCTCTTATTGTTACTATTCTACAATAAAAACATACATTGGATTTGAGTCTGTAACAGCTGGTGTAAATGTATGGTACTTATAAAGGTTAGTGTTTTTTTTTTATTCATACATACATAAGAACAACACTGCTGCACCAGGCGTAAAGGTGAAAGATGGCACTGCTTGGATGCAGAAACAGGTTGGGTGTCATCCTGCCAGTGAATCTGCCACATGCATGTCCTTTAACGAAACAGCAGAGCTTACAGAGCTCGCCAAAGTACCATGCAAAGTCCTGTTTGTGATTATATTTTGCGATGGTCTTTATATAAAACATTTACATGTTACTTTTATAAAAGCCAGATATACAAAATCATCCACAAATGGCACCAATTTCAAATGACTACTAATTTATTCAGCACAGGCTGGCTCAGCAAATTCAGCCCAAGAGCTGACCATTGATACTAAAATAAGTCTCCAAGAACCCCAAAATTTCATTGCAAGATCTACAGGTACCTCTTGCAAAAGTTTGTGTCAAGGTGCATTCATCTACAATCATAAAGAGATTTGAGAAATTTGACCTGCATACATGGTTTGCCAGGTAGAATGCCTTTGCTGTCTAACAAGAGCATTAGAGCAAGACTACAGCTTGCCATTGAATACAGGCAAAGACCAGACCTTCAGGAACAATGTGCTTTGGACAGATGAATCGAAGATAGAGTTGTTTAGCCACAGTAACTGTAGACTTGTTTGGTGCAAACCAAAGACAGCATTTCAGGAGGAGAACCCCATACCAGATGTGAAGCATAGTGATGGAAATATTATGGTTTGTTGTTGTTTTGCTGACTTGGGAACTAGACAAATTGCAGTCATCAAGTTAACAATGATTTCTGCATCTTATCAAAGTATGCTTAAGGGGAATTTGAGGCCATGTATCTGAAAGATGAAGTTGAAGTAGAAATGGATCTTTCAATATGAAAAATGAAGAAATTGGGGGTTATAAACTAGCCTTGTGAAATTCCTGATTCGAATCCTGTTGAAATGTTGTGAGGGGATAGTAAATGGGCAGTGCATGCAAGAAAACTTCAATAAAAATCTTGAAACTGAAAGAAGTTTGCATGGGGGATGGTCAAAAGTTTCACTGAGTTGGTATCAGAGGCTGGTGGGAAGTAATGCAAAACTTGTACAAGAAGCCATTTTTACTAAAGAGGGTTATACCAGCATCTGAGGCCAAGGGTGTACTTACTTTTTCCCTACTACACCATTACTTTCCTTGATATTTTTGTTGAATAAATGATTGAAAAGCCTTTTTTTTCTTTTTTTTTTATTCAAGTTTATTACATTTATATGTTGCCACAGTTTCTATGAAGATCTACTGTTTTTCTGTTCAGATATGTTGAAAAGTTAATCAATTTTACTTTTTCACATGATTTGTATGTGTAATAATTGTAATTTCTTATAGTACACATAAACAGGAAGGAATTGTGGGGAGCTTAGAATATTAACGATTTCAACAAATTTGCATGCTTAAGACATTCCTGAACCTGATTTGATGACCCAAAATGAGGTGTGATTTCTGAGACTGTGAGCATAATAAAATAATGCCATATAATATTTTACTGGTAAAATCACATTTTGGTAGGGAAATTAATTTACTGGACACACCAGAGCCCAGTAAATAAAATCTAGAGTGAAAATGAAGGATTTTTTTTAAATAATGTAATTAAAATCTTAGGCTAATCATGTTTGCAATTAATTGGAACATGTAAAATACATCATTTGCCTTTATTTGTGTTTTTCAGCTAATATTGAAACCCTCCTCTTCTCTTAACTTAACAAGTTTCCCAAACTAAAGCAAGCATGTCTTACTATTTAATTTCCTTAGGACTGTCAACATGTCATTTTGCATGGGCTTTCCATTCTGAAGCTGAGGAAGAATTATTAAACATGCTTCCTGCAATGCAGAGAGGGGATCCTACATGGGCAGAGCTGAAAGCAATGGGAGTAGGATGGTGGGTGAGAAATATAAACACTTTAAGGAGGTGCATTGAAAAGGTGAGCTTTTTGTTTCTCAGTTTGTTTCATCATTGGACGAACAATCTTTTTTATTTAATTTTATATAATTTTGTTTCTGGGGTCAAAAATTGTATTGTCAGATCATATATGTATCCCTTGTTATAATAGCCACAGAAGATTACAGTTCATTAGAATGTTGTTCAGTTCCACCAAAATGGCTTTACAAAATTTCATTGGCAGTATGGGTAGCAGATCTAAAACAATCTCGCAGGTGGATCGGTCTAACTTGTCAATCCTGCTCTGATTGTATAATCAAGAATAACCAGATCTTGGAATAGTAAGCATCCTGCCTACCAGTTTCATTTGCTAGTGATGTTTGGGGCATTGTAGAAAGCAAAGAAAACAGGCTAAGAAACCATTTGTCTCTTTTGTGACCTAGGTTTTACAGTCTTTTTGATGGTGACTTGATAAGGGATTATTCCCCCGGGAACTGTATTGTATAAATTTATAAATATAATGAGATTTCATGGGTTTGGCAAATTGCAATATCTCTTTACATAAGCTGTATTGCTGGACAGATGTCTAAAACACATGAAAACTTTTGTGTAATTATGTACAAATGTTTGTGGATGGTGAATGTCAGGGCTGGTTGCTGTTGATTTTGAATTTTCCAACAGTTAATACTTTGAAAAATGTTAATGTTTAAGAAATACTAACTAGAATTAGTCCTAGACTCTCCATAAACAGTAAATAACAACATACATCAATTGATGCAATTTTTACATCACATAAATTAGAACTTGGTGTCTATAAGATTTATTTCAGTCATCATTAGGCTATTTGGGTTTATATTTTAGAGTGTATGATAATTTATTATCTAATCTGAAATGCTGCTACATCACCTGTATCTTATGTACTCTACTAATACATCTAATTACATTACATTATCACAGCAATGTCTAGGTATATCTCAATGTTATACAAAAATATGTCATAAACCAAAAGGTGAAACAAAAAGGGCTTTCTTTCAAGAAGTAAATTAACATAAATTAAAAATGCTGCAACTTTCACCATAGTTAACCAAACACCCAGAATGTTACTAAATGTTGAGCTATGTGTACTTTTTCTAACTTAATTTGTTTTTCCTGAAACAAATACCAGCTTTTGATTTGTTTTTGATGAGCAACATTTTACAGTTTCAGTTGATGCCACTGGACCTTTTTGAAAACAAATTTTAAATTCTTTGTTCTCTTCCACGTTGCACCCCCATCTGCTTTAAATGATCTTTCCATTTTATGTGAAACTTTACTTTTATACGTGTGGTCGATAATCATATGATTTATGTGGAATTGACCAGTAATATAAAATTATCAACTTTATATCTTTTGCAGGCATCATATCAAGCAAAAAAATGTTTAATATTTACTTAGTAAAATTTAGAGAAAGAAATAGAACAATAAAGCTGAAGGGACAAACAAATAGCAAGATGCCAGTATACTATGACTGTGGGGTGGTGTCAGCTGAAGAAAGCAAGCAAACATGTGGGGGGTGGGTATTGCCATAATAGTTCAAAATTTGTGTTGCTTAAATTTTAGGTGTCACAAATAGGGAGATGTACGTTAATGTTTTAGTCCTGGCATGGGAGCAAAATATGTCTGCTTTATTAGAATTACCGATACTTTCTGACTGGTTAAAACTAATTTTACTATTGGCTGTTAATCTGATTTACTGTAGGTAGCATTAGAGTTTGATTAAAAAAAATCCAATTTATATGTTACAACTTCATATAATCAGATGTAAATATTTGAGAGCTTAATTCCTTATGATTTTATGTTTTTGCTTTATGTTGTAATATAATGGTAATTGTGTTTAGTTTTCAATCTTTTTCCCTTAAACTTTAAGGTCTCACCATGAATTAGGGATGAGTGTTATGGCCAAAAATAGTTATCACAATAAAAAAATGATTTTGGATGATAATTACACCAATCTGCACCAAAAGTCTCATGCACAAAAACCTGGTGTACTTTGTAGATGTAGGTGTTCTGAATCTATTTCTGAAATTAGTTCTTCTCTACAGTCCCTTTCATTGAGATATCAGATTAATTAAAAAAACATTGTTTTGGAAAAAAAAGTTGATATAAAAAAGGTTTTGTTTTATGGCAGAAGTATTTTCCATTCTCAGAATATTATTTGAAGTATATTTTGAGATGAGAAATTGCAGTCTTCCTTATTCTTAACTTGAGTTCAGGTGAAAACAACCCAAATCATTTTTTGCTTTTTATTTCTTCAAATTAGCCAGGCCATTATGCTTTAAAGGTTAAAAAGATGCATTTTGTACTTTTCAGAAGAGAGAAAGTTGTTCTTTCAATGTTTTTTACAGAAATATACAAGGTTGGGTTGATTTATCCATTGTGTTGATCAAGTAACAGGCAAGCAATCAGTAGAAGAATACACACCCTTCCTTTACTGGGAAAAAAAGCATGTCCCATTGTTTTCTTGGGAGTTTTTTCCTGCCTAGCACTTGATTTCAAAATGTCTTTAAAAATCCTGCACTTCAATTTATTTATTTCCCCCTGAGAACATGGGAGTGGTTTCTAATGAACACAGGTAGAGTTTCCCCAGGACATTGCTCAGATGCAGAGATGTTATAATGGAAAGTCTAGTGAGTCTATGTTAGCAGACATCTGCAGGTCATTCCACCATGAAACACATTCAGAGAATGATAAAGAGGAAAAACCTTTTGTAAGTAATGATTATAAACTGCTGAAAAAAATTAAAGGAACACTTTGAAAACACATCAGAACTCAATGGGGAAAAAAATCATGCTGGATATCTATACTGATATGGACTGGGTAATGTGTTGGGAAAAAAAGGATGCCACATTGTTTGATTGGAATGAAAATTATCAACCTACACAGGGCTGAATTCAAAGACACCCCGAAAATCAAAGTGAAAAAGTGATGCGGCAGGCTAGTCCATTTTGCCGAAATTTCATTGCAGCAACTCAAAATCGTACTCAGTAGTTTGTATGTACCCACGTGCTTCTATACATGCCTGACAACTTCAGGAGCATGCTCCTAATGAGACCACGGATGGTGTCCTGGGGAATCTCCTCCCATATCTGGACCAGGGCATCACTGAGCCCCTTGGACAGTCTGAGGTGCAGCCTGGTGGCGTCAGATGGATCAAAACCATAATTTCCCAGGTGTGTTCTATTGGATATAAGTCAGGTGAGTGTGGGGGCCAGACAATGGTAACAATTTCTTCATCCTCCAGGAACTGCCTGCATACTCTTGCCACGTGAGGCTGGGCACTGTCGTGCACCAGGATGAACCTAGGACCCACTGCACCAGCATAGGGTCCGACAATGGGTCCAAGGATTTCATCCCAATACCTAATGGCAGTCAAGGTGCCATTGTCTAGCCTGTAGAGGTCTGTGCGTCCCTCCATGGATATGCCTTCCCAGACGATCACAGACCCACCACCAAACCGGTCATGCTGAACGATGTTACAGACAGCATAACGTTCTCCATGGCTTCTCCAGACCCTTTCATGTCTGTCACATGTGGTGAGGGTGAACCTGCTTTCATCTGTGAAAAGCACAGGGTGCTAGTGGTGGACCGGCAATTCTGGTATTCTTTTGCAAATGCCAGAACTACGAAAACTTGTATTTGTACACAAGAAGCTTTGCAGTCTACTTGTGACTTTATGCTGTTGGAAGATAAGTAAATAAATCAAAGTAAATAGGTAAATAACATTCAATCTGGCTTTAATATACAAAGTACAGCAACGGCAGCTTCCACCTGCAGCTATAGACTCTTCAGTACAGAAACAACTCTCCACACTAGTGTTTAGATCTGGACGGTGTATGTGCCCAGAAAAGAAGTCTGACTGCATTCTTGTGCCATTGCTTACGTACTGAAGTGTCAGCATGCATTTTTCATGGTATTACACAAGTATTTTTTGAGCATGCCCGTGTCGCTCAAACACAGGAAGCTCTGCAGTCTACTTGTGACTTTACACTGTAGGAAGTAAGTAAATAAATCGAGGTGAATTGGTAAATAACATTCGATCTGGCTTTTATATACAAAGTACGGTGACAACAAAAGTGCAATGTGCATTCTTTCTCTGATGTAGAACCCTTGTCATCATCTGACTTCAACTCTGCTATAGCGCATCTTTACTGTATGTAAAAACAGCAGTGTCAGTTCGGGGGGAGTGTGAACGTTACTAGAAAAATAAAACTGAATAAAATAAAAAACAACCCTAACCTTTACAAATACCATAAATTTACACCGACTGTTACAGACTGAAATCAAATGTATGTTTTTATTCTAAAATAGTAAGAATAAGAGCAGTTCACTTCTCAAAATGGAGTCGTCTGGGGTCGAACTCATGACCCTTTGATTACCAGTCAGCAGTTCTTACCATTACGCCACCAAAGCAGTCTGATTAAAGATGTGTCAATGTCGCACCCTAATGCGGGTTCTTTTTCTACAGTTATATTCTTGAATAAAAGTGCACTTGTTTTGTTATACTTGTACCTTTTGTTTATTTGATAGTTGGACATACATTATACGCTTCATGTCTACATTTTGTCAATTATTACTAAAACATGAAAAACATTTCTGTTTTAATGATGTGTTTACATTGATTGTTGTAGACACGGAACACACATGTAATGCATGTGTTCCAAATAACGATATAGTGTTTACTCTATACAACTAACATGCAGGTAAACAGACTTGAGCTGAGAAAACTTTGTGCAGCGGTGGGGGGATGTGATAGCAGGCTGCTTGCTGCTTATTGACACATTTACAAGACAAAAGATAATCATGGAGAGGTGCGAAGGGATTTAAGGTGGGATGGATTTAATTTTTTAGTAGGCTTTGGTAATTCTAGTGTTAAATACATATACTTCAAGTATTGCAATCTTTTGTTAAACAAAGGTAAAGAAATTTGAATCCAGCCATCAGTTATTTAACATTGATGTAAAAAATACAGTTACTGAAGTAGTTAAATAAAATGTTACAAATTTCATTGAATGCCAATTGAGTAGTGCATTCTTTTGGAAATGATTGGTTTTATAGAAAAATGGCTGTCATCTCTACGTGGCTATTTTTGGTAAACCCATTGAATTAAAATTGAATGTCTGCACTTCAATCACATAATTATTGCTTTATTTCAAATCCATTTTGGTGGTGTACAGAGCCAAAATTATAAGATTGTGTCACTGTCCAAATACTTATGGACTTAACTATATATGAGTAAACAGAGGAACAGCGTCAATGTTTATGCAGTTGGGCACCGAAAGGTTCTAGTGCCTTACATTATATAATAAATGTGATGAAATATAATTTTACAATTACTTCGGTCTTAACATTGAGGCTTGCATGTATCTTGTGTGGTTTTCCAACCCCATTTGCTGTAAAGGAAGTATTTCCAGATGCAACTCCAGATGCCCTCTTTGTTAGTTAAGCATGCCGGTGAAGCTGGGTCAAGGTTCCGATAGTGCTGAAATTGCCATTTTATTGACACCTGTGAGTGGCTGGAAACGGGGATGCAACTTCAGCCCATACCTATTGATAGCCTACAAGGCCCAACTGTCAAAAGCTAGAGCCAGCTGGAAGTGGATTTGTAATGTAGGCCATAAAAAATGATTCTTGAAGTAATCTTAAAACGTTAAAATTGATATTTATCGATATTTGACATCCTTAATTTCTTGATCAAGTAGGTGGTGGTGGTGCAGAACGTGACTACAGAAAAAATTGAAAAGAAAGCAGAGAAAAGTTGAGACTGTAAACCCGTGAATTATTTGATATCCTTATGCATGTAAAATCTATTAGGTGTACAATGGAAATGTAGCAATGAAAAAGGCAGATTAAGAAGTGTCTTTTTTTTTTTTTTTAGGAGGTTTTTAAAATGATCCATGGTGTTGGTCCGGTGTATCAGCATTGATAAAGTATTCTGGAATTTTAGTGCATAAAAGCAAAAGGCAGTCTCACCACTTTTATACTTAGCTCTTGGAATAATAATAAACAGACCACTATTAGAAGATCTAATGTTATAAGATGCATTCCAAAATATAGGAAGGAGCAAGTTTATTTAAAACTTTATATATCATTAGTAGTATTTTAAAGTCAATTTAAAAAGGATATGGGCAATCAATGTAACAATGCTGAATCAGAGTGCTCAAAGTTAATTTTTTCTGGTTAAGATTCAGGCTGCTGCATTTTGAACCAATTGTAATTGACTGATGTCTTTTCTAGTATAGTGTTATAGTCAACTAGCAGAACACGTGCGCTTTGCTGCAGTCGCTGTAGTTGGAATAATTATGTATCTACATGCGACTTATAGAGCTTCTTTATATAAAACATTTTTGGTTTGTCCTCCTGGAGCCAAAATATATACATTTTCTCTATGACTAATTCGTGAACATGCTACATAAAGAATAGAAACGGGAAAAACGTCAACACCGCGTCTATTAAACACTAAGAAACACTAAGTAGAAACACTAAAGGAAAAAATACTATTCACTAAGTACTGCGTCTAGTAAACAGTAAATCAGTAAAGTAGAGAGGACTAAACAACTAGGAAAAAGAACGGCAAGACCGTGTCAGCTGCGGAGCTCATCTTGGAGCGAAATGAAGTGAATGAAATGAGGTGAATGGGAGGGGAGATGATCACGTGACTCCCCCACCCGCCTTAACTCTCAATCCCTCCACAAACACAGTCTCTCTGATCCCAACTCTCCTGTAAATCAGTAAAGGAGAGAGGACGAAACACTAAGGAAAAAGAACGGCAAGGCCGCGTCAGCTGCGGTGCACAGCTCGGAGCGAAATGAAGTGAATGAAATGACGTGAATGGGAGGGTAGATGATCACGTGACTCCCCCACCTGCCTTAACTCTCCATCCCTCCACAATCACATAAACACAGTCTCTCGGATCCCAACTCTCCTTTATATGTATAGATGTGAATTTCTCAGCATATTGCAGTTTTGCTGTAAGAGGACTAAGTAGGTCTAGTAATATGATAAACTAGCAGAATACCTGCACTTCACAGCGGATAAGTAGTGTGTTAAAGAAGTTATGAAAAAGAAAAGGAAAAATTTTAAAAATAATGTAACATGATTGTTAATGTAATTGTTTTGTCATTGATATGAGTGTTGTTGTCATATCTATCTCTCTCTCTCTCTCTCTCTCTCTCTCTCTCTCTCTCTCTATATATATATATATATATATATATATAATCTATCTATATCTATATATATCTCCTTTGGGGTGCGAGCAGCTGTTGCTGGGGGTGCCAGAATCCATCGAGGAAGAAAAATGAAAAAAAAAAAACGGATGAGTCTTGCTGTTACGTGCACTTACTGTAGTGCTGCGTGGGTATTATGAAGTATCGTATCTTTTCAAGTTCTATTTAAATTTTAAATATAAGTAAATTTTATTTAGTCGACAGAAATATGTTTGGTAGGAATGAAAGGTAAATTTAGTCAGCATTGCATAAATTTTTCTTCACCCTAGAAATTTAAAGAGTAAATTCAACTTACATTCCTACCAAAGATATTTCTGTCGACTTAATAGAACCTACTTATATCCAAATTCGAGCTATTGAGCTGTCGCCTGCCTGACTGGATATGTCCCCCTCGCTTCGCTCTTCTTTTTAACCGTTCATGTAATCATGGCTAGTCGTGAAAAAATTAGAACATGGAAGGAGGATCACACTGAGAATGGCTTTACCAAAATAATTATTGATGGCGAATAAAGTATCCATTATTCATAAAGCTTCAATTGGTGATCTTTTTTTCTGCGTTAACCTCATATTTTTTCATACTTCTTCTCAAAGCAAGGGGATGTGAGGGTAAAATGAATCGGGAAGCGCTGATTTATATATATTGAATATACTGAAATAGTTTTACTGTCAAATAATGCAAACAAAACGCGGCACGTGTTTCGCCCTAATTCTGGGCTCATCAGGTGTACACACTCACTGCAACTCGTCTCGGGAATCGAACCTCGGACGTCAGCGCTAGAGGCAAAGCCTCTCGTGTTGCACCACGGCGTGTGTTTCGTTTATTTGACAGTATGTAGATCGGGATATATACAGTGGTGTGAAAAACTATTTGCCCCCTTCCTGATTTCTTATTCTTTTGCATGTTTGTCACACAAAATGTTTCTGATCATCAAACACATTTAACCATTAGTCAAATATAACACAAGTAAACACAAAATGCAGTTTTTAAATGATGGTTTTTATTATTTAGGGAGAAAAAAAAATCCAAACCTACATGGCCCTGTGTGAAAAAGTAATTGCCCCCTGAACCTAATAACTGGTTGGGCCACCCTTAGCAGCAATAACTGCAATCAAGCGTTTGCTATAACTTGCAATGAGTCTTTTACAGCGCTCTGGAGGAATTTTGGCCCACTCATCTTTGCAGAATTGTTGTAATTCAGCTTTATTTGAGGGTTTTCTAGCATGAACCGCCTTTTTAAGGTCATGCCATAGCATCTCAATTGGATTCAGGTCAGGACTTTGACTAGGCCACTCAAGTCTTCATTTTGTTTTTCTTCAGCCATTCAGAGGTGGATTTGCTGGTGTGTTTTGGGTCATTGTCCTGTTGCAGCACCCAAGATCGCTTCAGCTTGAGTTGACGAACAGATGGCCGGACATTCTCCTTCAATCAATCAATCAATCAACATTTATTTATATAGCACATTTTCATACAAAAAAATGTAGCTCAAAGTGCTTTACAAAATAAATAGAGAAATAAAAGACACAATAAAAAAATAAACATAAGTCAACATTAATTAACATAGAATAAGTAAGGTCCGATGGCCAGGGTGGACAGAAAAAACAAAAAAAAAAAACTCCAAAAGCTGGAGAAAAAAAAAATAAAATCTGTAGGGGTTCCAGACCAAGAGACCGCCCAGTCCCCTCTGGGCAATCTACCTAACATAAATCAAACAGTCCTCTTTGTATTTAGGGTACTCATGGAAGGACTTGATGATGATGGTCACGTAGACTTCTGGCTTTCAGTCCATCAATGTTGGTGCCTCATGATGCTTTGGGTAGGTGGTGGCGGCGCAGAAGAGAGAGTAGGGGTCAGTATGGATTTTTGAGCCACTGTGAATAGTTATTATGAAGAATTGAACATACAGAGTATCAGTATTACATTAAAGTGAAGTTATAAAAAGGCCATGTTAAAGTAATGTGTTTTCAGCAGTATTTTAAAGTGCTCTACTGTATTAGCCTGGCGAATTCCTATTGGCAGGCTATTCCAGATTTTAGGTGCATAACAGCAGAAGGCCGCCTCACCACTTCTTTTAAGTTTAGCTTTTGGAATTATAAGGAGACACTCATTTGAAGATCTAAGGTTACGATTTGGAATATAACGTGTCAGGCATTCCGATATATAAGATGGAGCGAGATTATTTAAGGCTTTATAAACCATAAGCAGTATTTTAAAGTCAATTCTGAATGACACAGGTAACCAGTGTAGTGACATCAAAACTGGAGAAATGTGTTCGGATTTTCTTTTCCTAGTTAGGATTCTAGCAGCTGCATTCTGCACTCGTTGCAAGTGATTTATGTCTTTCTTGGGTAGTCCTGAGAGGAGTGCGTTACAGTAATCTAATCTACTGAAAACAAAAGCGTGAATTAATTTCTCAGCACCTTTCAATGATATAAGAGGTCTAACTTTTGCTATGTTTCTTAAGTGAAAAAATGCTGTCCTAGTGGTCTGATGAATATGCGATTTAAAATTCAGATTACAGTCAACGGTTACCCCTAAGTTTTTTACTTCCGTCTTAACTCTTAATCCTAGTGCATCAAGTTTATTTCTGATAACCTCATTGAATCCATTATTGCCAATTACTAAAATTTCAGTTTTCTCTTTATTTAGTTTGAGAAAATTACTATTCATCCATTCAGAAATACCAGTAAGACATTGTGTTAGTGTATCGAAAGAGTCGGAGTCATCAGGTGCTATTGATAAGTACAGCTGTGTGTCATCAGCATAGCTGTGGTAACTCACATTGTAACCTGAGATAATCTGACCTAACGGAAGCATATAGATTGAGAAAAGCAGCGGACCCAGGATAGAGCCTTGTGGAACACCATATCGGATATCATGTGTCTTTGAGATTTGATTACCACAACTCACAAAAAATTTTCTACCTGCCAGCTAGGATTCAAACCAATTTAAGACACTGCCAGAGAGGCCCACCCATTGACTAAGGCGATTTCTAAGAATATTGTGATCAATGGTGTCAAATGCAGCACTCAGAACTAAAAGGATGAGAACAGATAAATGGCCTCTGTCTGCATTTACCCGCAAGTCATTTACTACTTTAACAAGTGCAGTTTCTGTGCTGTGATTTGTTCTGAAGCCTGACTGAAATTTATCAAGAATAGCATGTTTATTGAGGTGGTCATTTAATTGCAAAATGACTGCCTTCTCTAGAATTTTACTTAAGAAGGGCAGGTTAGAGATGGGTCTAAAATGTTCAAAGGCAGAGGGGTCAAGATTATTTTTCTTGAGCAGGGGTTTAACTACAGCAGTCTTAAGACAGTCTGGAAAGACCCCCGTATCTAATGACGAATTAACTATGTCCAGAATACTGTCAATTAGCACGCCTGATATTTCTTTGAAAAACCTTGTCGGTAATGGGTCAAGGACGCAAGTGGAGGGTTTCAGTTGAGAGATTATACTGTGTAATTCAGGTAAATCTATCCTGGTGAAAGCATTTAATTTGTTTATAATGGAGTACCGGGGCTTTGGAGGTTCTGCAGTGTTGGGGAGATATACTATGTTATCTCTAATATCATTAATTTTTTGATTGAAAAATACAGCAATGTTCTCACAGGTTTCACTGGAAGTATTCTTGGGGCATTCCTTTGTGTTACCTGGGTTTAACAGACGATCAATTGTAGAAAATAAGACTCTGGGATTACTAGCATTGTTATTTATAATATTAGAGAAATAGCAGCGCCTCTCAAGACGGACAGTGTTATTGTATTCTGTTATTTTAGCCTTCAATATCTCATAATGGATAGTTAGTTTAGTTTTCCTCCATTTACGCTCAGCTCTACGACATGTTCTTTTTAAATCAGACACTCTTTGGGTCTTCCATGGAATAACAATACTAGAAGATTTTTTAACTGTCTTTTCAGGTGCAACTATGTCAACAGCAGCTCTTACTTTTGAAATAAAGTTTTCCACTTTACTATTTACATTATCCTCGCTATTATAGGATTTTTTGGTAGACAGTAGAATTCATGGTTCCATCTATCACAGCAAGCCTTCCAGGTCCTGAAGCAGCAAAACAACCCCAGACCATCACACTACCACCACCATATTTTACTGTTGGTATGATGTTCTTTTTCTGAAATGCTGTGTTCCTTTTACGCCAGATGTAACGGGACATTTGCCTTCCAAAAAGTTCAACTTTTGTCTCATCAGTCCACAAGGTATTTTCCCAAAAGTCTTGGCAATCATTGAGATGTTTCTTAGCAAAATTGAGACGAGCCCTAATGTTCTTTTTGCTTAACAGTGGTTTGCGTCTTGGAAATCTGCCATGCAGGCCGTTTTTGCCCAGTCTCTTTCTTATGGTGGAGTCGTGAACACTGACCTTAATTGAGGCAAGTGAGGCCTGCAGTTCTTTAGACGTTGTCCTGGGGTCTTTTGTGACCTCTCGGATGAGTCGTCTCTGCGCTCTTGGGGTAATTTTGGTCGGCCGGCCACTCCTGGGAAGGTTCACCACTGTTCCATGTTTTTTCCATTTGTGGATAATGGCTCTCACTGTGGTTCGCTGGAGTCCCAAAGCTTTAGAAATGGCTTTATAACCTTTACCAGACTGATAGATCTCAATTACTTCTGTTCTCATTTGTTCCTGAATTTCTTTGGATCTTGGCATGATGTCTAGCTTTTGAGGTGCTTTTGGTCTACTTCTCTGTGTCAGGCAGCTCCTATTTAAGTGATTTCTTGATTGAAACAGGTGTGGCAGTAATCAGGCCTGGGGGTGGCTACGGAAATTGAACTCAGGTGTGATACACCACAGTTAGGTTATTTTTTAACAAGGGGGCAAGTACTTTTTCACACAGGGCCATGTAGGTTTGGATTTTTTTTCTCCCTAAATAATAAAAACCATCATTTAAAAACTGCATTTTGTGTTTACTTGTGTTATATTTGACTAATGGTTACATGTGTTTGATGATCAGAAACATTTTGTGTGACAAACATGCAAAAGAATAAGAAATCAGGAAAGGGGCAAATAGTTTTTCACACCACTGTATATGTATGTATATGTGTGTGTGTGTATATATATATATATATATATATATATATATATAT